>WEDG01008814.1:0-307179 GCA_017591395.1 Schistocephalus solidus | reverse complement strand
CACGACATCGTGCTTGAACTCCTATAAAACGCTCTTGAGGCCTTTGTCCAGTGGTGCTGCACATGACGACTTTCCCTTTCTTGGCACAAATGCTCCGTTATGGTTGTTGGCGACGACCATCAGCCTCAACTAAGCATAGATGGCCATGAATTAAATGTGCCTCAAGTTGTAAAGGATATGGGCATATCATAATCTATCGGTTTTAATCTTTTAGAACATTGTCTCCTGATTGTCTCCAAAGCACGTAGAACTACAGGGTTTATCCTCCGAAATGGGAAAACTATCGATATTAGACAACGCCTTTATAAAATTTACGTTAGGCCTGGCTTGGAATACTGCTCGTTTCTATTAAGCCCTCTGCGCGTTAGTGAATTGAAGAAAGAAAAAAAAAGTTTTATCATCGGAGCATCGTAATCTGACGTACTAAGAACGCTGTGGGCTTATAAATATTGATCCCTTATGCTTTCGCCGATTACAGAAGGGACTCTTTATAATTTTTAAGCTTTTGTAAACAGTCGTACATTCAATCCCCTTACCACTTTGAGGGCACCTTGAGCACTCTCGGTGCAGCAATCATAGCAATGTCTTTTTATTTTTCCATTTGCTCGCACAACTTAGTATCGTCAGATTTTTCGGTAACTGCCATAGGCAAATGGAATAAACTACCCCAGAATATAAAATCATTCGAAGTTATTCTTTGTTTAAGAGAACTATTAATTTTTTTGGCATTCAGAACAGCTTTCAGGAATCCTGGGTGCCAACACGGTAGAATCTGTTTTCCGGGTCGACGGAGTGCGCGGCATCTGAGCTCGATCCCATGTCATACCTCGGGGGTGATGGCGCCGTCTCTGCAGCTTGCAAATGGTGAATTCTTCAGCATAGAGCGAGCAACAAGCGATGGATGCACTTCTGCATGGAACAGAATGCCGGTTTCTTAAAACGACAGAGAGACTGCAAACACAATGCACTTGTACTAGCCCTTCCTCGATCTGAACTACTATTAACTCAATGATTAATCACTTAATCAGTACTAATAAATGTTTACAGCTGCATCAGCAATCTTTAATCCGGCTTTTAACTGCATAAACTACAGAAAGCATCGCGAGGTACACGTCTGTCACTTAGAAAATGCGTTCATTTGTCGGTTTTAATAATCAATATACTTTTTGCGATCACATGCCTACCTAAATTTATACGCATCAGACATACTAAGGAATTTGACCTCCATGACCTCCTCCGAGAATTGAATTAAAAATTTTCATTAATCAACGTAGCCGTTGCGCTTATGGACTAACACCGCGGTTGGAATCGCAAGCCAGTGCTTTTCCACTGGAAAGTCGTTTCTCAGCCTGGGTGGATTCTGCTAGGCACGGCAGGAGACCCAGGTCATTGTTCGTATCCACTTGGGGACCTGTGAGTGGCAGCGTCGGACATGATTGATGACCGGTTGAGAACACTTAATACATACATGTATGTATCTATACATGCATGCAGATATGCATGCACGCATATACGTTATAACATGCCAGGTGTCAAGCTTGATTTAAGAAAATCATAGTTGGAGTTGGATGCCGATGGCTAGCGCCACACTTGAATCGGAACCCACTGTGTGGGGGACATACGTGCACACATAAATTTTAAGCAAATGTTACTAAAAGGGCAAAAATGAACAAATGAGTGAAGTTATGTCATGAGAATTATGTTCAAGCTCCTAAGAATAATACTTTAAATGGTTGCTTAGAGCAACGTCATGTCTAGAAGCATTAAATGAGTTGCGTTCTACAAAAGCTAGGAAATTACGCTTGGTAGTGTGTGAAGACTTGTATTGGGAAAAAAATATAAAACACTGCTTGTCATCATAGGTCGATAAACGATCAAAGCCAACATTAAGGGACTCATGATTTACTAGCTTTTACCTCATAAACTTGGCTACTTGGTGACATTTTTGATGAGGAAATGCACAATTAATAAAGAAACTGTGATGTGCTCTATAAAAGTTATGATAGCCTCCGAGCAATGTATTGTAATAGCATGAAAAACGGGGTTGAATGTGTTACCACATCGCGCACTGACAAATTATCTTAACATACCTATCTACTCATTGAACTATCTATAACGGATAATCAATGGCTCTTGTTGTGGAAAAGTCTGTGAAAAAATCAGCGTGCTTATCACCCAGGTTGTCGTTGGTAAAGACACGTATATAATTTTTCAAAATTCTACTTTTAACTAATCTGAAGGCATTTGTTTCACTTTTTACCAACAATTTTCAATATGACATGGCCTATTTTCTAAACTAAAAGCAGTGTTTACTTACTTGGTCAAAGTTTCACTGGAAAATATATTTTTGTTAACCATCAAAGTACTCGTATAAGTGCTAAATAAAACGGTTTATTTACCTATGTATGGAAATCCAGTTATAGATTCGGAGGACAAATGTAACATACATACATGCATGGGAGGGATAAAAAGTGGCATTGGATAAAATTGACAGTTCAAATGGCCGATAAAACGACTCCATATATGAATCCGTTTTTCGGTCCATTCCGATAATCGCATCTGCATCTACAATTAATTGCGCATTACAACTGACTTAATTGATCCAGGTTCAGCTATGTTCACTCCAAAATAATTACAAAGTGCATGGCTGTCACTGAGAACCCCAGTTATTAGCGCTTTTATGAACTTACTAAGCTTCCTGCGACAGCCCGCTTACCTAAGTGCATACGACTTAAAACAAACAAAATTACAAACTGTTACCTCAATTGCTCTGTAGGAGCTTTGTACTAGCTTATTTACGTGGCTATTTATAACGTTCAGATGACTAGAATAGAATTATACCTTGTAATGCAATAACTAAGCCGCTATTTGATGTAACCATTGTCTTACATGGTGAATTCACAGACTTTTAGTTTAAATTTTATTGAAATTAGTTTATTATACAAAATATACTTATCCATCTTACACTCTCACAATGATGCACAGTATGTCATTTATTATAAAATGATATCCATTTTTTGCAGAAGCACAATGCCCAACGAAAAAAACACTGACTTTTTGGTTATTTTTCTGTATGTCAATCTGCAGTGGTATTAAAATTGCGTCCTTTAACTTTCAAATTTTCAGAAAAGCGAAGTCATAAAAAACTGAAGTTATGAAAAAAATTTCTTCAGTAATGTTGCTATTCTTTTGACGATAAATTCTCTGTAGATAATACGAAGTAATGACTTAGTTTTTAGTCAAGAAATACACGACAGGATTGGGGAAGCGTTTAAGCGTCTTCTCGTGTCTGTTAACAATTCTAATTCTCGCAATCACTTCGAACCGAAGGTAAAGTACACTGGAAAAACATCCCTCACGATACGGTAGGGACAAGTTCAAAAGATAAATATGGAGTCATCTACAAGTATGTGATTAGCCTAAGCATCCAAATTTGTCATATATTTGTAGTTTGTTTAATTTACCGAACGATTGACACATCAAGGCCTATTGATACGGAATATGCAAACCTGTAAAATGTCTTTAAACTACCCATTTTCCCATAGTCCAACAAAAACAAGATTCATAAGCAAATCTTAAAGTTGCAGTTTCCACGGCAGATTTTGAACTTTTTTTCATTCTGCTATTCATTCAATATTATCGGAAGAAGTACGTTAAATTAAGATAATATATGCCAACTAAATACTTTTGGACGAATTTCCTTCTCTGAACATTTAAAATAGAATCTTTAGATCCTCTATCATCTGCTGCACTCGCCACTTCCATTGATCCGGACGCCGTCGAAGCTGAAATAAACAATCTATACTCAAAAGTCGCACAGTGTACACGGACCCCTGGGACAAATGAAGGTTACTAATTGAGCAACGTGCAGGTTATTAAATTGGTTTCTTTAAATTGAAAGTTTAATAGCGGACTTCAAGATGTTGTTGCTCACTTACGTATAAGCAGAGATTAATAATAAAACAAGCAATCTATGTGGTTAATCGAAGGTGAAGCTCCATAAAAATTTCTTAATATCAATAATATTGTTTTTATTTATTTATTGCCAGTTTACAGGCAAGGTCCAAAGCGATAAACTATAGGGGGTCAAGCTGACAGTGAGAAAAAACCTGATCGTTCTTTAAAGTGTTTTTAGGAGAAAAAACTGCAGCTTATTGAACGGATTTAAGTTGAGGACAGGGAAGCGTTGACTCAGGTGCACGGTGTAGTACTTCTACTTTCAATGTTGTGAATCTGGTCTTCTGTACATGCAGCAAGTATGCCGGCGAGCGGCTGATCGCTTTCGACTGAGGAATAACCCGATTACGGACTGCAGAGCCAGCAATATTGTTTTCAGCATAAACTACGGCACAGGATTCAGAGTCCGTGCACGCCATCAGAACGGAAGAGAGCTTCCAGAGAATCAGCACACAAAATTCGTGAAAGGTGTCCTTCTTAGTGTCGTCACATGTGCGTTGGGCTTGACAGGCTACCACAATCAGGTATTTTTCGAGGAACCTCTTAGCGGAAGATGCTGACGCTGAAATGCGCAGGATATTCAAAGAAATGTTCGGGCTTGCCATAAAAAATAACTTAAGTCATAGTAAATTGAGGAACATCATAAGGCTAATTTAGCTTTGTTAATTTGAAAACTACAACGAACTGTGTGAAGCAATATTCCACTTTATACCTAGAATAAAAGGCGTTTAAACAAATATATCTTGCAATGGACAATATAAACATTGAGCTTTGCATTAACAAAAAGGCGAAAATTGGTCTCAAGAACTGATAAAAACCAATTAAAATAAAGTCATTCACCAAAATTAATAAAAAACAAATATTTAAAAACCAATTTCCTAAACATGTGAATATATAGAAGACGCAAAATCCTGTGGCAGCAGAGAAAATGCACCTTTCATCCTTTCGAATACCTGAGCATGCAAATCAGTAGAAACATAAAAACTTATGCAAAAGTTTCCCTTCCCTACATTTTAAACAAATGTTCCCCAATTATTAGTCGAATTTAATGTTTGGCATGTAGTTGAGTGCGTAGGGCTGCACTTTAATCTAACCCCACTAAACAAAGCAGTAAGAGCGGTGTACATCAGCCTCCCATACACCGCAAATTCGGATAAAAATCGTTGGAGACATATCTGAGTAGGGTCCGCATTTAGTTTTCAAAACATGCTGGAGAAGACAAACGAAAGTATTTTATGGTAAAATCCTTTTTACATTGTGCATTTAAAGGTCATGTAGACAGGTCCTCTCAACTCAAAGTGTAAGCGAAGATAAGCACATCCATGTTGGAGAATTGTGAAAGCAGAACCGCTTCAGGGCGACAATTAATATCTACTTAAATGTCTGCAACATAACCGCTGGTTTGCCTTATGTTAGCAGAAAGTCTGGAAAATGTTTTCGATTGTCAAATAATACAAAATGAGCGTTTTATATAAAGTAAAATCCACAATATTTGTATTTTTTATTGAAAAGTTTCTGCAAATTTCGGTTTTATGATACTTTAGGTGCTTTTCTCAATCATCTGCATAACCTGTTCGAATAAGCGAAAAACACTCACGTGCGCACAGCGTGGTGCCGTTGTTTGTCGCCTGTAGATTGCAATTAAGCACCTTAGAAGACCCAGCATTGCGTGATTTAGTGGTAATTTCCACAAGATGAGGCAAACTTGAGCTTGCCAAGATTTGCAGACAACCTAGACATGTCAACGCCAAAAAATACAAAAAAATGGATAGCAAGTCGGAAAAATTAGTTGTGGCACCTGCGATCTAAGCCTCACTTACACATATTTTTTCGATTCAAGATTAAGATTTCTGGAGCTTTTTCAAAAGTTCTGATATAAGAGAGTGATTAAATTTCATAAGTTAACATTTACCCTATCTAGTGTACTGGGAACGGCAAGATAATAAATTCCTACAGTTACTCCGTGTGACCAATAAACCAAGCATGTAAAAACATGCTCCGAATATTTTCAGACCTGTTATCTTCATTTTAATGAAGTTATAATATGCGGTCTATTCGACACTTCTCAGAGAACAACTAGCGTTCCAATAAAAAAGACAAGTTTCAATTCCGCGGGAAATACCTACGTAAGTGGCTGCCACATAACGGCTATTTCTCTAGCTCGGTTTGATAACCACGGTTGTGATTTTATTACTCTGAGTGTTGCACGCTTGTGAAAATATGTGCATTACAAAAACATCTACACGAACGAAATTACATTTAGTCAATATGTAGAAAAATATCAGCAGTGGGTAGAATTTGGACCAAAATTTCTTTGTCTGATGCCGTCATAACCGCAGCTCACCGTCACTACATCAGCCTTGGACATCTCTGGAGATCACCACATCGGTAGTAGTACAGATGCTTGGCGAGAAGAGATCTCACGACAAGCCCCAGTAGCTGATTGGCTCGTTCAAGTTCTGGGTCTACTAACATCCGTTGGTTTGCCACGCTGAAATCGATAACGGACAGAAAATCCAACCTTTAGATACGCCAGCCATTTCTGGCACTCCTGGTTGTCAAAAAGTTAATCTTGTAAATTACCCTTGATAAGGAACCTTAATTAAGAGTTAATTGCGAGTTTTTAGTGACATAAAATCAAACCTACGTATCGGCGATCTGTGGAAACATTTGGACAGCAATATCCGTTACTTGATATTTTTTCTTAGGCATAAAACGGAATCGATAACATTTGCCTAATTCTAATTCTAAATATTTTGCGCAATTCAAATAAATGACGCAAAATATCTCATTAAAACAATTTTAAAAGGGCTGCCAGTCCGTAGTAGTATTACCTAATTAAGGAAGGAACTATGAAAAACTTTGAAAAAATACACTGCCATTAAATGTTTTCATAACCACCGATTAAACGTCAACTCGCTGAGTATGCATCAGCTGATTGACCATAATTTCGTGAGCCACACACATCGCAACTTCAGCCTAACGGTTATCTAGCTTATAACATACCATGTCTTCGTGGCAGTCGTCTTTCATTTCAGCCAATAAAGCCGATAATTCTCACGAAAACGTGCCACCAACACCTCGCGGTCCGGAAAAAAATTTGCATTACAACACACCTACGCAAGCACGAGTTTATTTTTTGGGCACGCGTTAAGTAACATCAAAAGTCTTTCCACGGACAACTCGCTATTCACAAGGCATTTGTGCTCTCAGCCATTTTTCAATGGAATCTCATAGATATCTGCAAAATAAGTTACTGTTAAGCAGAATTGAGATCATCCAACTTGCAGGAATGACTGTCCCCATACACCATGCCTGCTATTAATTTCAATGCGAGTTTATGAGCTCTCATATTTTGTAAGTTTGAAACGCTCCTGCTTTGGCATCCTAAATACCTTCTTTTTGACAGAATTTGGAGATCTCAACTAAAATGCACCTCAAAATGTTCAATTAAAAGTGTAACAGGTGTCAAGAGAACTTTTTGTATTCGGTAAGCAGTCATTTAGCAGTTTCTTTAGCATTGAGCGTTTAGAAAATGGTCGTGTGAAATTATTTCCAAAATTATATAGTGCTATGATTGGTATCAAGCAGAGTTTCCATGCTTATTTTGTCATACTCAAAAAGTTCAAACAAAATACGGCTGATTGCTAGATTTGTAGATAAATGTCAACCTACGCTTACTATGTTTGGTAATACCATTTAAAATGGTTCACAATAGTAGCGATAAGCATAAAATAGAATTTCACACGTACTTATATGCTGCTTCAAACCGGATATGTTATTGAGCAATTCCCTCTTAATATGAAAATAGTAGCTACTATTCAACGATTTGGAAAGATTCAGTTCTCTCTCTCTTTTTATCTACTGCAACACAGAATACATTCCGAAAATTTGAGCTTGTTGGCTTACTTCACGTCTTTGTTTGAAAAGTAAATAGAATTCACATTTCTTTTTGATGGAAAGGTTATACAGTTTTGTATTTCTTGATGCATTAATTGCGTCCGCCACATATCAGCGAAACGAATTCAAATAGAAAGGAAAACAAAAATGCCCACATTCTGGCACAAGGGACTGCGACAGTTGGATTATAATAATCCGCAGCTGAGGTGAAAGTATAGGGTGATTTATTGAAAATGTAAAGAATATATGGCAGCATAGTAATGCCAAGAATTATGGGCTAGCTAAACATATCTGTGCATAAACAAAACGCAAAAACCTGTAATGCAAGACGGTTTAACAAACGTTTTGACACCACGACTACAAAAAGCACGTCAAAATATTTTATCGGATTAAAAATGCAGTGTCCGTTGGAGATCGCCATCCATGTGCGATCTATGAGCAAAACACGCAAACCTTTGCCAAAGATTTATGGTCTTACTTAACCCAATAATTTTAGCTCCATTAACAGGGACAATATCTTTTCTGGCGTTTGTCGATGGAGGTCGATGATAGTGAATACCTGCTGACATTTAAAATTTATCTAGGATTTCATGCCTTCCTAAGACGACAGGTATGGCACGTGAGCTCTTCAAACTATTTCCAACAACTCTTTCTTTCGCTCATATTTTCACTTCACTGCACACAACAGTGTATCACTATCAGTTATATAAGAGAATTAAAGTCAAATTTGTTTATGTTTGCCTGAAGTTTTTACAGATATCATTGGCCAGGTACGCGAGGAAGGTGCGTTCTGAAGGCATCTCTTTTAAAGTTCCACTGTCTCCAGGTATGAGATTACGTCTTGGAATTAACCTCGAATCCCGCCCAAAATTGATTTTGATGAGCATAGGATCTTCCAAGAACATGCAGCATTGGAGCAGTAGTGAAAAAGCCAAATCCGTTGTCTTCCGGTCACAGACTATGGATGGCCAGGATTGCGGAGTTTAAATTACCTTTACAAGCTTCAAAGGTATCGGAAACCTCCGCAAATGGTACAACTTAGGTTGGAACAAAATCCTTCGTCAAAAAGACAGACGATTGTAAAAGTATCACTGCGCTTGCTAATAGGATCCCAAATTTATTTGTCAGGGTCAGGCTGAAAGATTTTTGCATACTTATCCAGATGAAAAGTTTCGCTTTTGCAAGAGCTTTCACAATTTAATTTCTCCTTAAAACTACTACCAATGTTTAAATTACCTAAAAATTAAATACAGTTTTTGCTATGATTCTTATTGAGGGTTTGTGCGTTTGGGACTGGTGGTGCGTTTTGGGTGGTGCGTTTGGGACTGCACAGGTCTGCCATGTTTATAGTTGATAGACAATCGTTATTAAAGTTTGCTGTTCTATGAAGTTATTTTATCATCGATCGCTCCCATTGAATATTACATGCGCACCATATCCAAGTCTACTCATCACACAATTTTGTAAATCTGCAGTTTATGAGTGCTTAAGTAACCCAATTGATACATCTCTCACTTTTTCAGTCGCACTGATGACAGCCGTTTACTCGGTGAAACTACGTAAATTTAAAGCAAGAAGCAACAGATTGGCAAAATTATGTTATACCTATTAACTTGTTAGCCGGTTAGCAGTAACAACAGAGTAAAAAAATCAGCATTGCTGGACTACTACCTTTGTCAATTTACTGTATTTCCTTCACCATTATTGCATAAAGGTGAAAATAAACTGACAAACCTCAAAAAACCAATTACTGTTGAATATACTCAGACAACTATCTAAACGCCAAGTCTCAGAGAATGCAGTGAGCTGCCGAGCTTGTTTTGTTAGTTTTGAGATTTTGAAATAGACACAGTTGCCTGAGTCAACCCAAGTTTAAATTCAACACTTTAAAAATCATGCCGAATTTATACATATCCCATTTCGTTCACAAGGTCTAAAAGTGTTAATTTGTCTACAATTTTACTTCCCTTGTTTTATTTATTCTCTGGACGTTTTTGACAGTTTCTTACAATTGCCTCAAAGTCTATGCAGGTGGTCTTTGACTTATGTCTTGTGCACCAATTTTTGCGCTCAGACTCTATTCCAGCACCAAACCCAAATCCAATGTACTGCACATGATATCATAGGGTTTGAAATCTGTGGCTGATCACAGGCCGAAGCTAACTACGGTATCTTTCGGATACCTACGGGAGCAATATCACTCGATTTGGTAAGGAGGGAGGAAATGTACTTCTAAATGCAGATGCGGTGGTAAGTAGCGCTGATTTACGTTCTGTTATGAGTTAAAACTAGGAGTGTCCATTGGAGATACTCTAAGACGTTTCAAGCCCAATAATTCGCTTAAACCCGGCTACCTTTCTGATCTGCATACAGTCTAGTGTGATGTTGCTTCTTATACAGTGACACGCAGATCTACCATCGGAATCCTAGAATTGATAATGCTGAGCCATATTTACTTAACTTTAAAAATTGGGCATATAGCTTTTCATGGAATGAGTCACCAAAACGTGGAATAATGACAATTTTCTTGCTATAAACTTCCGGCAATTATGATAGATGTTTTTCAGCCTGAAAAATCCACAGGTTCGTGGGCCCACCAGTAATAGCAGTTAACGAAAATGAAGCACTGTGCAACAATTCACGAAGGTGTATTGACCATAGTAGCCAATAATAACTGAAGGAGGTTCGGATAAATGAGAAATAATGACTAATTGAGAGCATTGTAAAACCGGAAATAACAGTTTTTCTACGAATTTTGGAATGAACAAAAATGCGAATACTGGCAGAAAACTGGCGACAGCCGCGTTTGGGCTTTCAGCTATTACCTTTGCTGTGATTAGGGTTCCACCTGTAATTGATAAATAAACTACTGGCTGCCTGCTGGTAATCTCAATGTGGCTGAGAGAGGTTGGCCCAAATATTCATATCAAATTTCAGTCTTCACCTATTAGCCTTCAAATAGACTAATTTAATTAAAGGTAACGATTAATTTCTGAGGAAATTAAAAAGCACTAATCGCAGGGACCGTTTTGCAAAAAACAGCTATCCGATTAACTTAATCAGCTACTGCATACTTACGCGCCAGAGACGGACAAAGGAAAGAGAGATACCGATGACATGGCACTTGCTAATTTACATTATGTATGGGAACGAGGGACAGCACGCATCGCGGCAGAGTTAGGCATGGGCGTCGAGCCTCGTCTGGCAGTTACTGTGCGTAGCACTGTCAAGAAGATGCAGTACCGGCTGGACGCATGTGAGCACCCAGGCGTGATTTATTAAATTCCGTGTCATAACAACCCTTGCTATGATACGGGAAAAAGATGAAGGAGCTCCAGCTCGAAAATACTCGAGCTCAAATGGGCCGACGGAGAGGTGACACACAGTCTTAAGTCACCACTCAACGCTGGTGGAAGTTCAGGCGCTCGACTTCACGAGCAAGCGGATACTGGAGAGGGGCGGCAAAGAGACGAGGTGGGAAGGGGTTGTTAGAAACCAACTCCATCAAAAGACCTATTGATTTACTTTATGTTATCACGCGCTATGCCAACGTAGCTAGGTGGCGTGGCGCATATCGCCGCAAAGACAAGACACACCCACCATGCCATGAGACCATTGTGGGCCAGGTGGCGAAGACCAGATCCCAGTTACGGACGTAGGACCCCCTTCCCATTCCTATGGTACCTCTGCATAAGGTATCACACGTTGGTGCACTACAGCGGGCTCTCTGCCCGAGTTCAAAAGCTCAAACTAAGATACCTACCGTCTCAGTGATCGTGCCTTCATCTAATTTTCTGAGGCAGTTATCATTATGTGCCACAAAATATATCAGAACCCAGACATTTTCGGGGGGGGGGGGAGAAAGTTGGACATAGATCTATGCCAGTGGGCCGCGTAAATATAGAACTGACATACAAAGAAACCACCCGCGGAAGGGTTCAAACTTGCATTCGATTGGAGAATTGTGTGCAAACAGTCTGTTCTACTGTAAAGCAGCAATTTGTTCAGTTCAGTTTAATTAAGAGATAGATACGGGAGGGCCTCTGAACTCCTTTATGCTTACAAAGTGTACGACAAAGTACAGATAAAAGAGAAAAATTGAGAAGATTTTTAGGAAAATTGTATGAAAATACAAGTAGCCATCGGCTAGTGGAAAGAAAGTAAACATAAACTACTGCTCACTTATTGCAAGTAGTATAATAACATGTAATTACTGCAACTACTTAGATAGTTTTTTACGTGGCTGGTAAGCGAGAAGCTTAATGCGTGATTAGTTTGGGCTTGAAGGAATCCACGCAGGTCGAGAGAACAACAGCCGTGGGCAGAGTATTCCACCACGTTGCATCCACTTTGTTACTAAAAAAACCTGCGTCTGCTGATCATCGCGTTAACTGTGCGTAGTCTTAAGGGAGGACCGCGCAACGTGGTCGTGTTAGTCTGAGTGAAATTAATCATTGGAACAAAGCAAAAGGTCAGGCAATTCATAATCCGAAAGGATAATTTGAGATTCCCTAGAAGGTACTTGTAGGAAAAGAGAAATATTTTGAGGATTAACAGTATGTTTTCATAGAACAATTTTCTAGTCCTATATTATTTTTGTCGCCAGCCTCTGGACCTTCACTAAGACATTACAGCCGTTTACAGTCCAAGGTCTCCATGTCTGTATGACGTTTTCTTGATGCGGCTGCATGAAGCTTCCAAATATTTTTCAGGGACAGCCTTTAATAAACCCAATAAAGGCTCGCCTAAAGAGTTGCAATTTAGACATGGCCGACCAGGCCACCTTCGTGCTGTTCAGTATTGGTTTGACTGAAAATTTCATCCAAACGATGAAGTCCTTCTGAGAATCAACTTATAACAAAAGTGAACCGTTTAGAAGGTAAATTCACGGACGGTAGGCCCTAGAGTTACCAATTCACTAACTTTAATGCAGAAGCCAGCACCTTGACCAGTCCTTAATCCTCTTTAAGTTTATTGGCAGATGGTGTTTGTCGGCTGCACGGTGTACAAAGTTCCACACTGTTATGTTGTTAGCGAACAGGATGAAATCACCGACGAGTTTGCTTATGCAGTCATTGATAAAAACGAGGAATAACTTCGGGCCTTAAACTGAGCCCTGTGGGACGCCGCTCACCCCGGCAAGCGACTTTGTGAACACAAGGTCGAAACAATTCATCTGCTGGTCCTCATAACCGTCGTCGGAAAAATTACATGCTGCGTAAGAATCAAATTGAGAGGAGTACGCGGAGGCTGCCTGTCAAATGTTGTTTTAGAGCAGTCTGCGGAGGCGGAGGTCCAGTCGTTGCGAGGTGCATTAAAGTTCCCCGATGAGAGTATCCCGCCGCGTGGCGAATATTTTAGCTCATCCTGCAGTTAAGCAACAGCTTTAGGGTGGTCCCTCACGAGTCCATAAATCGTAAAGCAATCGAGACTGAACGCACTTGTTGTTCTTACGGTCCGTAGAATTCAGCTTCGTACTTTTTCTAAAACGTGAAATCCCTTCGGTTTTCATGTCTCTGTGGACCATATGAAACTTGGAAAGTACAAAACCTCTATCTTCAAGCAGTTTCAACAATCATGTTTCTGTTATTGAGAGAACGTACGGAAGCAGGTAGGATCACAAGTGTTAAGCCGACCAACCTATGGAGATATAACAAATGAGCAGCTGCCTCAACTGCAGAAGTTACGTTTAATGTCTGCAACGAGGATGTTGTGTTCCAGTTCTTAGTGGCATTAGTTATTCATGCTTTGTGGGATATTTATTGTAGGGTTGTTTATCCGCAGAAAACTGCATCAGCCTCATAATGATAGCTGGTAAATGCTTCTCGATGGCAGTCGTCTACATACGAAGTGAATTCAAGGAAATACTCAACGAAGTTTATCATAATGTGCGTTTACCGGATAGAAATAATCAAATTTATGCACTTGTTTATAACCACAGTTTTGTTTATTTTTTAAAACTCCATTCATTGTTTTGACCTAATTCGAAGCATTATTCCGTTATAATAAATTTCTTTCAGAATGGAAAGTTACAGGTCAGTGTGTTGTCAAAGGACTTGCGGTACCCCAGCAATATGTCCCTGATTTACTCTTTTGAAATATATTCCTTCTACACAAAAACAGCAAAAGCCTCATTTCTGTTTTGTTTAAAACTGAAAGTTCATATCCTGAGTAAGAGCCTTACCGTAAGGTTAAACTATAGAAATGCTCTTAATTAAGTGGATCTACCACGTTCCTATGATATTGCTGAATTGCAGGTTAACTACTGTCGTTTGAAAACTTGAAATTTATTCCAACACATTAAGTCCTCTTCTTAGTGATCGCCTCTATTTCTTTGCAATGGGCATATTATCTGATTTTACCGATGAATATCTCAGTGTCAATCGTGAATTACTATTTTAAACTCGATTGTACGCCTTTTCTGAATAACTCGATTCTGTCGTGTTGCCAACTTGCTAAAGGCGTATATGCCTCCAAGGAGTGTTTGCGAATTTCCGTTCCTTTATGGACTGGATATTCTGATCTCAACAGTCACATCCCTCGGTCCATTTCTTAATTGCGCTTAATTGCTGAATGCGCGTCATGGGAAGAAAATGTTTAAGTGTTTAATAGTCCTCCTTTAATCAAAAATAAGGAATGTAATTGTGAAGAAAATATATATTTCTTAAAGTTATGGTGCACTATACGGAGTCAGTGCGATCCATTTTACAGAAAAAACCGTGCCTGATGCTGCCGTTGATGATGGCTTAAAGCATAGCGCTAGAATGTAAGTGATTTGAGTTCTTATCTAACAATTCCTTGTACTTATGCTCACTTGCTTCGAATTTCCGTTTGTATCTTCCGTGCTTACTGGCCTCAGTGAAATAAAACCGAATATTTATCGGTTTTTGCATTCTCAAAATGATAGATGCCGCTATTTTTGTCAATTATAACCTTTATACAAAGACCATTGTTAAGCTTCGAATTTACTCCTATGTTCTGTGAGGTGGACTCATGCAAACAAGCAATACAACCACAAAATAGTGGATTTCTGCAACAATGGCTTCCAAGTAATATTTTTCTCTATTGATTTAAAAAACAACCTTAAATAAGAAGTTGCCTTTCTCAACTCTGCTTTCATGGGATAGGTAATTCATATATGTCCGTATCTTTTAGCATATCTTCGAGGGAAATTCATGAATTATAAAAAAACTTACCTAAAAAAGTAGATTAAAAGATTCGTTTTCGGTTAATGCCGAAACCAGTTTTCTTGTCTTTGCATACATTTTAGCCATACTCACCGAGTACATACGTTCTCCCGAGTAGGCATATACGCACTCATATCCCTCTTCATCTGCTGGTACTTTTTGGCATCTTACTTCCACGTTTTGAATCAACCGCAATGCGGAGCTGACGCTTAAATTTGAACCTTTTCAAAGTTGCTCATATAATTATAGTATGTTGTAGGTCCACCAAAGGAATTGATTAACTTCAAGCTGTATTGCAAATTTTTATGGCCTGAAATCACCTATGTTTAAAAATCAGAATTCGTACAAATTTAGATTCTCTGGTTTTTTTTGAAAACAAATTGCGTTATCGAATCTTGCTATACTGGAATTTTGCAGAATGCCTAATAAACTTAAAACTATACAGACGTCATTTTCGGGAATCTTTCACGTCTATATTGGTAGCCTCCGCTAAAAATGTAGCACCAATTTGATGATGGTGTCTAGGAAATATTTTGACATCGAAAGTTGATTTCAAATTAGCATTGACATTTGTCGTTTAATAAAATAACCATATTCTATTGTAAAAAGATAACATTGATTGCAAGTAAATACACCTTTTATGTCTTGTGTGGGACAGGTGTAAGTCAGTGAAGACTGAGATCTCTAAAGTCCAAGTTGTTGTGCGACCTGATTAGGTGGGGGCTCGCACACCACCCATCCTCATTAACAGCCAGATTCAAAAAGGTGACTGGTGCACTGGCATCCCTCTTCAGGACAATGCATTGCTTTTCTCCCTTTATTATGTTGCTCTTTGTTGTGCACACTAAACGGGCAAATGGAAAATTTCTGCGAACTGGCAGTCGCCCATTGATACAGATGAAATGCCTCCGATATTGCTCAACAGCAAACATGTATCTATGAATATCTGCTGTGTGTAATCAAATGCCTTAAATGAGCAGGGCTAAAAAATGAAAGTAGTCGAAATTGCGAAGGAGTACGCAGCATATAAAGGCCTCTCCGCGCAAATAAGTGTGGGTTTTGCTGGCAGTCAAGATGCAGTACTCTGCTGGCAAGTTCGCATTTCATTCCTGACCAGAAGAATTGGACCGTCGACCACAATTTCAGTAAAGCGTCTGTAAAAGCACATACTATAGAGTAACCAGTCAACTGTAGCCAACATAGATGCAGGGAAATCAGCTAACTATGTGAAGACTGCTCAAACTATTGAAAGCAGTAACACGTATTTAGAAAAATGGACATAGCTTCACCTCTGTCACTGTAACAAATAGAAACTAGGATGAGGTGTCAACGTGAGCGCAAGTTTACGAGACCATCCTGTTCAGTCAACCACCACATAAACCTGGTAATGCCTTGCCTGGCTTTGTGAGCCCGCGATTGTTGGGTCAACAAGTATTAGGAGGGTGAGGAAGATGGACACCACGGCTCCTTCCACATTTCCTGTCCACACTGACGATTAACGTGTTAGGCATGATGTGAATTTTCACCTTATGCTAAAAATGTGGATGGAATGCACCATTTTCTAGTTTTGTGTAGCTGAACCACCGGAATACGAATAAAGCCCTTCAAACGAAAGCCTCTTACTGATTTCATAACAGCCTACGTACTTGGGATAGTGATATTTGGCATTTTTATCCGGTAGAAACAATAAAATATCTGAAATTATATAACATGGTAAAGAAATTGATTAAAATGATCAGATAGTTTTGAACTGAGAAGTCAGAAATGCCTACGAAATTCGTCATAAAGTGTAAACCGCGGCTGAACCATGGTCAAATCTACCACCCCGGTAAGCGAAAGAAATAAAATACTTCAGGTCTAAAAAAGTGAGTAATGTAAAAATCGGGTTACTTTACGCACTGACACAGTGCAGATTTACAAAATTGTGTGATGAACAGACTTGGATATGGTGCGCATGTAATCTTCAATGGAAGCAATTGATGATGTTATCACCTCATAGAACAGCAAAATTTAATGACGATTTTCTATCAACTGTAATCACAAAAACTCTATTGAATGCTTTGGTAAGTTAAACATTGGAAGTAGTTTTAAGGAGAAACTATATTGTGAAATTATGGAAGCTCTCGTAAAAGCGAAAAGGTTCATCTGCATAAGTATGCAAAACACTTATAAATATGCGCAATAAAGTTAAGCCAAATTTTGTCATGCTTGATTTATTTCCTTTGTTAAGAAAACGTGGAATTGAGGCAGTACTCTAATTCCTTGATGTTGGAGGCATGCTAATGAGGATATAAGAAACGGATTGCGACTTTAAATGCTAAGTTAAAAAATTGCCAGAGATACACTCAATCAGGACGCAGATTTTGTTTGATTTTCCTTATATCGATATGACTGCGGTGCTAATTTTTTCCTGATGTGTGTCAAAAGCCTGACCTTGACAAATAAATTTGGGATCCTCTTAGCAGTGATACTTATACAATCTTCTGTCTTTTTGACCAAGGAATTTGTTCCAACATACGTTGTACCATTTGCGGAGGTTTTCGATATCTTTGAAGCTTGTACAGGTAATATAAAATCTGCAATCCCGGCCGTCCATAGTCTGTGACCGAAAGACAACGGATTTAGCTTTTTTATCAACTGCTCCAATGCTGCATGTTCTTGGAAGATCCTTTGCTCATCAAAATCAATTATGGGCGGGATTCGAGGTAAATTCCAAGACGTACTCTCATACCTGGAGACAGTGGACCTTTAAAAGTGATGCCTTCAGAACACATCTACCTCGCGTACCTGGCCAATGATTTTTGTAAAAACCTCAGGCAAACATAAACATATTTGACTTTAATTCTCTTATATAACTGATAGTGATACGCTATTGTGTGCAGTGAAGTGAAAATATGAGCGAAAGAAAGAGTTGTTGGAAATAGTTTGAAGAGCTCACGTGCCATACCTGTCGTCTAAGGAAGGCATGAAATCCTAAATAAATTTTAAATGTCAGCAGGTATTCACTATCATCGACCTCCATCGACAAACGCCAGAAAAGACATTGTCCCTGTTAATGGAGCTAAAATTATTGGGTTAAGTAAGAGCATAAATCTTTGGCAAAGATTTGCGTGTTTTGCTCATAGATCGCACATGGATGGCGATCTCCAACGAACATTGCATTTTTAATCTGATAAAATATGTTGACGTGCTGTTTGTAGTCGTGGTGTCAAAACGTTTGTTATACCGTCTTGCATTACAGGTTTTTGCGTTTTGTTTATGCACAGATATGTTTAGCTAGCCCATAATTCTTGGCATTACCATGCTGCCATATATTCTTCAAATTGTCAATAAATCACCCTATACTTTCACCTCAGATGCGGATAATTGTAATCCAACTGTCGCAGTCCCTTGTGCCAGAATTTGGGCATTTAAGTTATCATTTATATTTGAGTAGGTTTGGCTGATACATGGTGGACGCAATTAATGCATCAAGAAACACAAAACTGTATAACCTTTCCATCAAAAAGAAACGTGAATTTTATTTACTTTTCAAACAAAGACGTGAAGTAAGCCAACAAGCTCAAATTTTCGGAATGTATTCTGTGTTGCAGTAGATAAAAAGAGAGAGAGAACTGAATCTTTCCAAATCGTTGAATAGTAGCTACTATTTTCATATTAAGAGGGAATTGCTCAATAACATATCCGGTTTGAAGCAGCATATAAGTACGTGTGAAATTCTATTTTATGCTTATCGCTACTATTGTGAACCATTTTATATGGTATTACCAAACATAGTAAGCGTAGGTTAACATTTATCTACAAATCTAGCAATCAGCCGTATTGCCTTTGAACTTTTTGATTATTAAAAAATAAGCATGGAAACTCTGCTTGATACCAATCATAGCACTATATAATTTTGGAAGTGATTTCGCACGACCATTTTCTAAACGCTTAATGCTAAAGGAACTGCTTAACGACTGCTAACCGAATACGAAAATTTCTCTTAAGACCTGTTGCACTTTTAATTGAAAATTTTGAGGTGTATTTTGAGTTAAGATCTTCAAATGCTGTAAAAGAGAAGGAATTTAGGATGTCAATGCAGGAGCGTTTCAAACTTACAAAATATGAGAGCTTAAAAACTGGCATTGAAATTAATAGCAGGCATGGTGTATGGGGACAGTCATTCCTGCAAGTTGGATAATCTCAATTCCGCCTAACAGTAACTTATTTTGCAGATATCTATGAGATTCCATTGAAAAATGGCTGAGAGCACAAATGCCATGTGGATAGTGAGTTGTCCGTGGAAAGATTATTGACGTAACTTAATGCGTGCCCACTAAATATACTCGTGCTTGCGTAGGTGTGTTGTAATGCAAATTTGTTTCCGGACCGCGAAACGTTGATGGCAGGTTTTCGTGTAACGTATCGGCTTCATTGGCTGGAATGAAAGACGATTGCCACGAAGACATGGTCTGTTTTAATTTATAGCTAGATAGCCGTTAGGCTGAAGTTGCGATGTGTGTGGCTCATGAAATTACGGTCAGTCAGCTAATGCAAACTCAGCGAGTTGACGTTGGATCAGTGGTTTTGAAAAATTCAATGGCAGTTAATTTTTTTCAAAGCTTTTCATAGTTAATTCCTTAATTAGGTATAACCACTACGGACTTTGAATTTACCGTGGAAATATCTGGAAAACTGCTGAATCATCTGCTTCATACTTTGACCTATTGTTTTGTTTTCGTCGTCAAAGATTTCGTCGCCGCAAAGATCGAAACAATGTGATTATCAAAAACAATTTCTCTTGCATAAGAGCAATAATATTGTATTAAAGAAAGACCATACAACGTCGGTTAGGTTATGCTCATAGCCCATTGGTAAAGAAAAATAAAAGGAATTTCAGCGTACCATTTATAAAGTTGTATAGGTTTTTACGAAACCGCATGTCCATAAAATGGCGATAATTTAAAACTATGAATTTAGTGAACAAACTAAATTATGAGAATATTAATTTCTGGGATTTTATCATATAAAAATGTACAAATCAGAAATGCATGTCAAAACATTTCGAACGTTATTCTGAATGTGCACTCATTTAGGAGTCAGTCCCCATCAGAAATTACCGATTCCAATATTCCTCGTTTAAGCTCCTTTAAATACGCGTCAGATTCATTTTGGATTTGTAAATTCCGATCAAATGTAGCAAATGACTAACTGTGAGCTGAAAGCAAAAGCAAACGTCGCCAGTGTGGAAAATTGAGGATGCAGGACGCTGCCTGCAAGTATGTTATAACTGGCTGAGATGTCGAGCATTTGTCGGGATCAATGTGAAAAAACATCGACAACTTTAGACGGTGGATACGGAGCTACTGTGAGCCAACCGGTTAGTATGTTGGACTATGTTGTCCCATCATCCAGCAAAGAAGCCTGAAGCGCTTCTGTTACTCCCGCGAAGGCATCTAGATGTTCCCCTTATCAGTGTGACTCGTAAGCACGTGTTGAGCATTATACATGTTGCGTCATTTTCAGCAATATCCTGCCTTCAGGAATAGTCTGCGTCGAAGTTAAAATTCAACGGTCAATTAAACTGATGATGGAAAACCACCTTCTCGCAGAAAATGCACCAAAACGTAGACTGGATATTTCGTCAATAAAAAAAGATGCTGTGCGGATGACTGTGGAGTCTAAACCATGAATTAGAAATATATTTAAAAGAATCGTGCGTCATTATATTATTTCATGAATATTTTGGGTGAGTATGTGAATGCGTTTAAAATGTATCCATAATTGAAGGATTTTATATGATTTTAATGAGATTTATTAAAATCTTAAAATGACCATGCAAAGAACATCGTACCGGTAGATTTATTGATGCTGCTTCTCAAGTGTGCGAAAAGTTCCACCTTCATTAAACATTTTAAGAGTATAATGTACCATCCCCTTAACAATACATGGAAATATTTAATTTTAATTACATGATAAATAAATTGCTTTAATCTGGAAATCTTGAATGCAAGTGTACTAGGAGGTTGGGTTAAACACTACACAAGAATTAAGAAAATGTTTCAAAATCGAGAGATATCATCAAGTCATGTTAACAGTTGAGGACTTAAGTGTCACCCAAATGAATACAAGAAAGAATATTTCTACAAATATCAGCTAAGTTGAAAGTAGCATTTACAATTCTAATGAACAATTATTATTGAGCGCATTAATGTTTTCAACCAAGCAGGGCTTTTGCAGTTAGGAGCAAATAATCATGCAAATTACAAAATCCTGTTATGACTGTACACACATTTTTCACAAATTTTAAGTTTCCGATCGAAAACATATTGTAAAGTTTTGGTTAGCATAGCATGAGGTACCACATCTATTTTATTGTCACTTCTACTTGAAAGTTCCCACAATTCTTGAGCCTACAACCCAATCCGCGGTAAAAGGCCGTTTGTGACAATTGTTAGAAGGTTTATCCAGTGGACACACTGTCGAAGGAAATGTGCTGCCAAAATTAAATGTACTCATTGTCATAAACACTTTATTTTAAGGTAACTGTTATCGATGCCTTATTATGCCTTCGAAAAAATAACCAGTAACAGATGTTGCTGTTTAAATGTTTCCACAGATTGCCTATACGTCAGTTTGAGTTTATGTCACCGAAAACACGAAATTAAGTTATCTAGTTCAGGTTTCCAATCAGGGCAAAATTATAAGATTAACTTTTAAACAATTAAAAGTGCCACAAATGGCTGATGTATCTAATGAGGGGACTTTTCCTGTCGTTATTATCGATTTCAGCGCGACGAACCAAATTGAAATGGGTAGACTCCAGAACTTTAACGAGCCGTGATCAGCGTACTGGGGCTCGCCCGGCAAGGATATCTTCACCAAGCACTCCTTTACTTGCTACCACTAAAGGAGGTGATCTCCAGCGATGGAAGCGATTGGTCAGATGTGGCTATGATGGCACTCAGACGAAAGCAGTCTAGGGTCCACATTCTAATATCAATTGCCGACATTTGATATTGTACATATTGACATATGTACTACCAACCGTAGATGATCTGTAAGGCGCATATTTTCACAAACCGTACAACATCTCCAGAGAGATAATAAAATCACATCCGTGGTTGTGGAAACCAAGCCTCGCGAGACAAAATAGCCGTGTGATGTGGCAGCGACTTCTTACGCAGGTATTTTTCCGGCGGACTCGCAACCGCTTTGCTATTGGACCTCTAGCTGCTCTCTGAGAGAAGTGTCGAATAGGCCACTACTAGAATCCTAATTGTCGTAGATGAAATCGTCTAAAAATATTCGAGCATGTTCTCTCATTACTCGCTCTCCATCGGCCGCCAAATGAAACTGTAGGAATTAATAATAATCTTAAGCGTCTACAGCAATCTCTAGATGGACGAGTTCACGTAAGGAAGAACATCACTCTCCTAATATCAGAAATTGTGGAAAACCTCCAGAAACCTTTAATCTTCAATCAAAAACATATTTTGATGTAGAGTTTTGAGCGGAGGTGTCAGAAATTATTTTTCCGACTCCATTTCATATTTATTCAATTGATAGACTTCCACGGTGAGGAATTGCAACCTAAATGCGACAAAACGCCATCATGAGCTTCGCCTGCATCGCACTCTTTATTGTAGAACAGGTTTATGCGGCGCTGAGCACTAAAATGACCAAGAAACTGAAATAGTGCAGAAACAATTCATTAAAAAATACAATTAAAGTAGACAAAGTTTATTTATGAACTCTTATTATGTATAATTTGCCAAAAGGAAACATATCCAGATTTTCTGTTTGCAGAAGAGCAACAAGCGGTCCTGTGGCAGAAATTTAATTAAATATTCATTGCGACTCATATGCTTTTAGTTTACTAAGTAGAACTTTATCCGTTCTCTTATCGGAATAGAAGAGGCTGCTTTACCAATAGTATTTGAAAATTTGGTAAATGAGCGAAACATGTGTGAAGTAGGTCTATAAATAACCTTTCTATTACTCGCAAGGCGTAAGTGAAGGAATTAATTGTCTTGGATATTCCATTTGCGTATTTTTTTTGACAGAGTTGTGAAAACCTCGGTGCTCATGAATGGATTCGAAAACACAACAGTAAGGGTAAGTCATAGTTTGATTTGCAGTTTATTCTCTTCCCCATCATGGCATCTGTCAGAAGGAGGATGGATGCTGCCTTCGGTCACTACTTTTCCAACACTAAACAAGTTTTCGTGACTTGCACTGTTTACAGGCAGCTTAAAGGCCTTGGCTAAACTAAGAAAATCGCCTATGAGTCGTTGGTAGGAAATGGGGTATCAGGGAGGCAGACCATTTTCATATCTAATAGGAGGATCCACTTTCCAATGTTATCGGTTTTTTTGTCAATGTAGTTCTGAATGTGCACAGCATGCCCAGCTTCTACCAATTTCAGTCGTTTGTTACACATTTAGCAGGCGGCGGTTCTGCATTCACAATTCTCTAACATGGATATGCTTATCCTCGCTTACACTTTAAATTGAAAGGACCTGCCTACATGAGATTCGAATGCACATATTCGTACTGAAACGATAGAAAATTAAGACGGATTTTACCATAAAATACTTTCGTTTGTCTTCTCCAGCATGTGTTGAATACTAAATGCGGGCCCTACTCAGATATGTCTCCAACGATTTTTATCCGCATTTGCGGTGTATGGGAGGCTTATGAACACCGCTCTTACTGCTTTGTTTAGTGGGGAAGATTAGAGCGCAGCAATACGCACTCAACTACACGCCAAACATTAAATACCACTAATGCGTGGTAAAAACGTGTTTTAAAGGTAGGGACGGGAGACTTTCATATATATTTTGTTGCAAATACTGGTTTGCATGCTTAGTTTATCGAAATGACAACAATTGCGTTTATTCTGCTAACTACGCTACCAGTCGTAGAGTCTCAGAAAAATCAAGTAATATGGATCACGCCTTTACTGAAGCCATCGTTTTATTGCTCAAAAGTAGCAAAATCAGCAATTGCAAGCTTGTACCTAAATAAGTGAGTGTTTGCAAAGTTCGACAAATGATGCTTCAGTAAGGTCTTCGGGATGTTCGTGCGACCAAAATTGGAATTTGCAATACGAGACTGGAGAAAATGGGCTGTCAAAAACCACAGCACTCTTTAAAAGGTCCAAAAACGTGCAACCAAGCTTTTATGAGGTCAAAGCTACCTGCCTAGTGAGAGACAAATGTCCAATATTGATATTTTTCCTTCGGACTTAAGAGCGCAAGTGGCTAACTTATACAAGCGGTTTGCAGTCTGTGGGGTCAAAATTGCTGCCTTGCATCTTGCGTAATTTTTGAGCTGGCCACTACCAATACTTTGAGAGGAAATTCTATCAAACTATGTGCGACTGGTGCAAAACTAAACCCAAGAAGGTTCTACTCTCCAGAGATTCATTAAGGCCTGGAATGCGGAGGAACTGATCTGAACTGATAAGGATAGTCCTTGCGGCTTACGATTGTATCCATTAACTCTAATATCAACAACCAGAAGGCAGAGTTTTTGAAGAATTTCAATACCCGCTTTCCTGTTTTAGATAAATATCTGCACCCACCGTTAATATCTCCAAGGACAATTATATCCTGCACATAGTGAACGGCACAAAGTTCCGTAACTTGACAATTCAGCATATATTTGAGTATAATAAGGATTTTTACAAACTGGACATTGCTTCAGATGATAAAATAAAAATCTGAGAAGTCATATTTCTACCTTCTGTGAGATGGTCACTTGATGCATCAGCTTCATAAGGGACATGGTATCTTTTGAACCACGTTTTAGCTTATGTTCAAAAACATTTTGTCTAACAGATATTTGCAAACATCCCGTTTTTAATTGAAACCTTATGCTAACAAATCCACCCAAGCAATATTTGGATATTGACTTGTGAAAATACGGCATTTATATTTTCTGAAATCATGGTTACGTATCTTTGTCTCTTTCCTTTAAGAAGTACGAAATTATACTGACAGATGAAGCAATCTTGCGTAGAGTTTGACTTCTTGATCAAACCGTTATTCGCAAATATTTGCAATCTTGTCACTAAAACACAATAAGTTCGGGTGCACTTTATGGAGTGCAGGTCCCTATCGAACAACGAATTGACAGGCGATTTATTCACTCCATCGTCATGGAGAATACAGAAGAAAGTATTTTATGGTTAAATCCCTCCTTACTTGCTAGAGTTTAAGTACGAATATGTGTATTAAAAATTCATGTAGGCAGGTACTCTCAATTTTCTCCATCGTCATAGCATCTGTCAGAAGGTGGATTGATGCTGCCTACGGTGACTACTTGTCACACGTAACACGTTATTATGACTAACAATCTTCTCTGGCATCTTAAAGGCCGTGATTGAGCTTAGAAAATAGCATATGAAATGTTGGCAGAAAATGGGTTATCACGGAGGCAGACCGGTTTTTTATCTGAAAGCAGGGTCCACTGTTCGGTGTTATCGGTTTATTTGTCAAAAAGGTACTGATTGTGCATAGCATGACCAGTTCTTAGATACCTCAGTTATTTGTTACACATATGGCAGGTAATTGTTCTGAATTCACAATTCTCTAACCTGGATATGCTTATACACGCTTATACTTTGAAGTGAGAGTACCTGTCTACATTAGCCTTAAATGCCCAGATTCGTACTGAAATACTTTCGTAGGTCTTTTCCAGTATGTGTTGAATACTAAATGTAGGCCCCTACTCAGATATGTCTCCACAGATTTTTATCCGCATTTGCAGTGTATTGGAGGCTTATGTACACCGCTCTTACTGCTTTTTTTAGTGGGGTTAGATTAAAGTTTAGCACTACGCACTCAACTACAGGCCAAACATTAAATACCACTTATACTTGGTGAACATTTGTTTAAGTGGGTAGGGATGGGAGACTTTCATAGAAATTGTTGGTCTTCTATTGGTTTGCAGGCTCAGGTATTCGAAAGGTTGAGAGGTGCATTTTCTCTGCTAACTTAATATTGTGCGCCTTCTATGTGTCCAGATTTTGAATGAACTACCTGTCCCACTTTTCTTGCACACACGTGTCTTTCAAAGGCTTCTTGCTTTGACGTATGTTTAACAATTTTGATTTTCTGTTCCTGCGTGGTGCCCGCTGGACCCACTTCCTATGAAGATTCCTTGGAGGTTGAATATATATTGTTTATTCAGGTTATTTAGTGCTGCTCCAGTTTTGCTCACAAGCAGCTCGACGCCCTGTATCAATATCATTTTGTACGGTGAAAGTGATCATCATAGGAGTTTCTATTTGGTACTAGTAATATAAATGGGCAACTGAAAAATAAAAACCATTACATGTCGATCAGACAATCTCCATTTCAACAGGGTAGTGGTCACTGACAGCTTTAGCCTAAAAGGCACGCAAAAAATCCAATGATAGGACTGAATTCGTAGATTAAAATAGATGCCGAATTAAACAGTCAGCTATATATCCTACGGAATCAGTGTTTCCGGCGACCGGTGCAGGAGGTGTATAACGGTTAAAATGGAGAGCGATTGTGAATTCAATTAAAAGAACAGTCATGTACAGAACTTTTATGTATGCTGCTGATAGTCTGTCTCAACTTATTTACTCAAACATACATGGATTAGCTGACACTTACCTGATTAGGGCTGAGCTAAAACATTCCGTCAAATTTCATTGGTTTAGCCGAATTCAAAACGATTCGACTAATCAGCCTTCGTCCTCTTACAATAAAGCTGCAAGAAACGGAACAAGGTTTTAAAATGATTTTTCATTTCCAGTTAAGTTAAAGATAATTTATATTGACATTTGCTTTTATATGGGTTATAAGCAATATTTTGAATTTACTTACGATCATAAGGACAGTCTTGTCTGCCGACGGTTGTATCCATGTCATCGGATATCAATCACCTGAAGGTAGAGTCTTTGGAGAATTTTAATTCCCGCTTTCTGTTTCAGGTAAATATCTGCACTTAGCGTTCATATCTCCGAGGGCAATTATATCCTGCACAAAACGAACAGGACAAAGTTGCGTTACTTGGAAATTCAGCATAAATTTGTATCTTTTAAGGACTTAAAAATATTGAGAATTGCGTCAGATGATAAAGCAAAATCTGAGGAGTCTTACTTTCACTTACTGAGAGACTTTCAAGGCTTATTTTCAACCTTGTTTTTGCATATATTCAAACATCTTTTTTGCAAGCACATATTTGCATCAATCCATTATTTAATGGAGTGAGTGTATGGTAACAAAACTGCCTAAATGTGCTTTATATGTAAGTGAGAAACAATATCATTTAGTCCGCAATTAAATTTTTAATTTATAGAAACCCTTATTATTACCAGTACTTTAATCAATAATTAACCTACATTTGTTCCTGTGGTCTCTGTTCACTGTGTGACTGTTGATTATAGATTGTCCATTTCAGCTTCGACGTCATCCGGATCAATGTGTTGGACGAGTGCAGCAAATGATAGAGTATCTAAAAATTCTAATTTAAATGTTCAGAGAAGGAAATTCTACCAACTTTTCAATTGGCATATATTATATAAATTCTACGTCCTTCTTCAAACGGTTATGAATGAATAGCAAAATAGAGGACGTTCAAAATCTGCCATGGAAACTTCAACTTCAGATTCGCTTATGTAACGGCCGAAGACTCCGAGGTTTGCACACACACATTGGCAATAACGCACCTGTAGTTGTTATTAGACGATGCGCGTATTGAACAGGGTCTCTAAGCACCATGCCGATCACTCAAACGCAACAGTCATTAGAAGGAACGAAGAAATGTTGGAAATGAATTTTACTATTAAGAAGGATATAAAGGTATGAAAGGGCACAATAGAAAATAAAGAAGGGAGTGTTACATGAGGCGATATCCCTTTTGGAGTGGGGGAAATTACGTCATGTCTGTTGGATAACCGGTGGGGAGTGCAACGCTGTGGGCAACTGCAGGATCGGGACGAGGGAATGCTAACATGGAACGGAGGGTAGCGATACGATAAGCGGCGACGGTGCTCGTGGGGACGGGGGTCAGCGTTCGCGAGTGGAAGGGGACACCGGCATCTTCACCGACATTCCATTACTTAATCCCCATCCGGGATCCGCGCGAAAAGTGCTACCAGTCTATTCAAACAATTCTGTTGGAACTGTGGTTCGTTACACTTATAAGTCTTATTTTTGGCTGTGGGAAAATGGGTGGTTTAAAGATATTTTACAGGTTTGAATATTACATATTACATATTACAAATATGCCTATAGGCATATTTGTGTTTATCGTTCGGTAAATTAAACATACTACAAATATATAAATTTTTCGGTTGTTTATGGTCATCACATACTTGTATATGAATCCCTATTGCTCTTTTAAACTTGTCCTACCGTAACGTGGGGATGTTTTTCCAGTGTACATTGACTTTGGCTCGAAGTTATTGCGAGAATTATATTTGTTAAAAGACACGAGAAGACGCTTAACGCTTCCCCACTTTGTCACTATTTCCTGAATAAAAACTTAATCATATCTTCGTATTATCTACAGAGCGTTTTTCGTCAATGAATAGCAAACTTACTAATGCAATTATTTGCATTACTGCAGTTTTCTGTGACTTTGCTTTCCTGAAACTTTTAATGCTAAAGGACGCTTTTTATATGGCACTGCATGTTGATATACAGAAAATAACCACAAACTAGTGTTTTTCGTTGGATTGTGTTTAATAATAAAGGACAAAGCGCATTATTTTAAGAATGTAAGACAGATAAGTATTGATTTTAATAAACAAAGGAAAAGCAATAAAATTTAAACAGAAAGTCTGTGAATTGACCACGTAAGAGAATGCTTACATCAAATAGCGACTTAGTAATTCGTTACGCGTGATGATTATATTCTCGTCATCTGCACGCTTTAAATAGCCACGCATATACGCTATTGTGAAGGTCATGCAGATCATTTGACGTAATAGTTTCAAACTTTGCTCTAGACGTATACACCTAGATAAGCTGGCTCTCGCAGAAAGCTAAGTAAGTTCTAAAAATTGCTAATACCTTGGGGTTCTTAGCGAAAAATGTGCACTTTAAGGTATTTTATCGGAGACACAGCTGAAACCTGAACTAATTAATTCAATTGCAACGCACAATTGACTGTAGATTCACATGCGATTATCGGAATGAACCGAAAAACTGATTGATATAGGAAGTAGCTTCATCTGCCATTTGAACTGGCAATGTTATGGCATGCCAATTTTTATCCCTCCCATATATGTATGCAGGTTAAATTTGTCCTCCAAATCTATAACGGGAACTCCGTACATAAGCAAATACACTGTTTTATTTAGCAAGTACACGAGTACTTTCATTGTTAACAAAAATATTTTTTCCACTAAATCTTTGGACCAGTAGGTTCCGCTGTTTTCGGCTCATAAGATAGGCCTTGTCAGATTGAATATTGTTGGTTAACAGTGCAAGATTCGCCTTCATATAAGCAAACATTGGTTTGGGTTTATAAAATAGGTCATCTGATATTGAAAATTGTTAGTAAACAGTGAAAGAAACGCCCTCAAATTATGTTAAAGCTACAATGTTGAAAAGGTTAATGCGTACCTACACCAACGCCCACAAAGTTGATAAGCACGCTGGTCTGTTCAGAGTTTTCCAAAACAAGAGCTGGTACTTATCAGTTAGAGATATTTGGATGAGCTGGTATGTATGCAAAGATAATTTTCCACGTATTTAACCTAGTTTTTCGTGCTTAAACAATACAGTGATTGGAGACTATCGTAGCTTTTATAGAGCACATCAGTGTTTTTTAGCTTAAGTTTAGTTATCGTGCATTTCAACATCAAAATAAGCAACCATGTAGTAAAATGTGTGCTAGGAAAAGCTAGTAAATCGTGAGTCCCTTAATTTTGGCTTTGATCTTTCATCGACTTATGACAACAAGCTGTTTTTATATTTTTTTCCCTAAAGAAAACTTCACACGCTACAAAGCGTTGGTTCCTAACTTTGTGGCGCATTACTCATTTAATCATTCTGGACATAACGTTACTCCAAGCAAACATTTGGAAGTCTAACGAGCTTGAACAAAATTTTCACTATATAATTTCGCTCATTTTTTAAAATTTTTTTCACTTTAAGTAACGTTTGCTCAAACTTTCAAGTGTGGAGCTAGCCATCGGCATCGGATTTAAACTATGATTTTCTTAAATCAAGCTCAACACCTGGCATGTTATAATGTATATGCATGCATGCGTGTAAACATACATACGTGTATGTATTAAGTACCTGGGTCTCCTGCCAACACTCGTAGAATCCACCCAGGCTGGGAAACAACTTTCCGGTAGAAAAGCACTGGCATGCGATGCCAACCGTTGTGGAAGTCTATTTGTCATGGTCTTTCGTACTTCGGCTACGTTATCTGCCAGTTTCCTGCGTGCTTAATGATACATATCTGCCTTAACTGTCATCTTATAATTCCTTTTATTTGTTTTATAAAGCTGTATCATATAACTATGGAACGGGCGCATATGCTTTGGAATTTATTATTTACCTGGAGTGGTGTTTATGCGAGTCAAGTAGACAGTTCTTTTGCTCGTTCGCTAACAAGGGCTTCGTCATACCCTCCGATAGTGGCCAGCAATGTACTTATTTTCCCTTCTCTACTCGGTTTATTCTTCTTCATCTTTTTTCAATCTTTTATTCTACAATTTTAAGTTCATGCTCTGCTCATTTTTTGTCTTTATGCTACTCGTTCATTTGATTGTCCATGTTTGTCTCCTCTCATAATTTCCCCCAAAATTTTAATTTTTCGCCAATAAAATTTACCGAATTTCAAAAAACGTTAGACAGTGCCTTGCCAGTGCTAACCAAATATTAATTCTTAATTCTAAATAAGCGCAGTGGCTACGTTAATTGATGAACATTTTTAAATCAATTCTCGGAGGAGGTCATGGAGGTAAAATTCCTTAAAGTTTGTCTGATTCGTATAAATTTAGGTAGGCATGTGATCGCAAAAAGTATATTAATTATTAAGACCGACAAATGACCGCATTTCTTAGCAACAGACGTGTACTTCATGTGGCCTTCTGTAATTTATATAGATGAAAACGGGAGAAATATTGTTGATGCAGCTGCAAACATTGAGTTGTACTGAGTAAGTGATGCATCGTTGCGTTAACGTGATTTTGCATGTCAACCACCAGATTTAACCTATGTCCCTTTACAGGTATCTCTTGCATGCAGACCGCGTGTATGCTACAGTTTTTTTATCGAAACTTATCGGATGATCTCCCTGGGTGTTTATTTTTCATAACAATGCCCACATACTTGACAAGTATGCTGATCTGTGAATGTTAGTTATCATTCCATGAATCGGTAATTAACGGTTATTGCTAGGTCAAAATGCTGATCTCAAATTTGCAGAAATAGATAACTTAAAAAATCTTTATCTTGCCCACCAGTTAAAAAAGCTCCTGTCCGTAAAATCCTACCACAAAGCAAAATTCGTATGCAATTATAGCCTCTTCAAGCTTACCTATTACTAACATTTAACCTATCGCGTTTGCCGAACCCGGTAAACCAGAGGAATGTTCGCTACTTCCTTGCTCCACTCCCCCAGTACTTAGTTCGGGTAGCATCGGTAATAATCTCGCTTTACCGCCCACCACTACATCACTGGTAGACGTTGTACCAACATGCGATGTTGAAGAGGTTGGTGAGTTTGTAAAACCAAAGAAAAAAGGGCTAAGAAGAACAAGTCGTGCAGGAATTTGGCTCCAGCCTGCCCAACACCGGTTTATGTGGACCTACCGGGCCAAGTGAATTGGTTACCAGTACTCACTCAGCTGAAAGATCTGAGTTATGAACCGGCCCTCGATTGAGTCGAAAATATAATGAAGTCATTAAAGGGGTCCCGGAATCAGCTTCAAGTATTCCAAATGAGCGAGTTAAACATGACTTGGATCTCCTTCAATTGTATACAAAAACGATGCTAATGGACGGCGAGTTCATCCTCATTCTCAAAAATATAGAATAGGGAAAGCTCTGTCAGCACCCGAATCAAATCCTTGACCAAGACCTCTTAAAATCCTCTTGGAAAACGAAGCACAGGCACAGCTCCTGCTACAGAGAAAAGCAAACCTATGGGGCCTGCATTCTGAAGTTTTTTTCAATTGGAATACAGACTGAAAGAGCAAATGAAAATGAGACAGTTAATAATAGAACTGGAAACACGAAGGACCAATGGTGAGGCACATCTCCAAATAAGAAGCAGACACATAGTTCAAGTGAAAAGAGCATTTATTTGGCCGAAGGCATTCACTCTGACAGCCTAACTGTCCCTTCTAAGAAACCATAAACGTGCCCGCTTAAATTATTCGTCTTAAATGCCAGATCTCTGCTAAATAAGATGCCTTTGCTCCAGACTCTGGTTTTCATCCACCACCCTGACATTGTAATAGTTACAGAGACTTGGGCAAAACCCTTTAGCTCCAACTCTGAACTCAATATTCAAGGGTACGATTGTATTCGTAACGATCGACACGAGGGCCGTGGCGGAGGAAGCTGCATCTACATTAAGCAGCCACTTACCTTTCTGCCCTTGGATTATCGACAATTTACCGCGGTAGAAAAGAGTTGTTGGCCTCAAGTAGATTTAAAAAATAACTACTCTTTACTCGTCGGTTGTGTCTATCGCCCCCCAAACGCAAGCGAGGATTACGATCTTCGTCTCTCACAGGCATTTCATGCCGCAGTTGACCTAAATATGAAGTACTGTTTGATTGCAGGTGACTTCAATCTCCCTGAAGCTCATTGGTTTCCACCTTCTGGCCCTGCAAAATTCGAAATCTTGCTTGAGGCCATAGATACTGGCATGTGGGATCAGGTAGTTGATTTTCCCACCCGAGGATCAAACATACTTGATCTTATCTTCTGCAGAGGTTTTCAGCCATTGCCAGCCTCACCTTTAGATCCACTTGGGAGTTCAGACCATGCTATAGTTTTTTCTTCACTAGAAATCGAGGCTGATGAAACTTTTTCTAAAAATATTATTTTTCCATGATTTACGATCAGCAAATATGGGGGAATTACTAACACATCTTAATTCCCACGATTGGACTAACTTCTTTCTATGTTTGGATGGGAATGTTTGTACTGATACATTTTACCAAGTTCTAGGTCCCCTCATTTCTCGTTTTGTTCCCCGTAAGAAAATAATTAATGCTAAGGCTGAAGTCTACCTCCCTTTATCTTTCCGCCGTAGATTGCGTAGACTCTCGCGTCGTTTTCACCGACTAAATGACACTTCCGTCCTGCCCTTGATCCAACAAATCTTTGAACAGGCTAAGAGGCTCTCTGACAAAAAGCGACTAGCTGAAGAGGTAACTTTGCCGAAAACCCTTCGTACAACTTTGCAAAACGCTTTTCGCGCACATTAAAAGTGCAGATAATAACTTAGTTCCCTTTACTTCGAGACGCTTTTTGGAAACCCTATAGCTGACGCTAATTTGACGGTTGATAGTTTCAATGCTTTCTTGTCTATAACTTTTTAGTGAACTTTCGGTCTCCCCCTTTCCAAACATCCGGGTTTGGACCGGTTACGTCCTCGAAAACATAACTTTTACCCTCTGGGACGTAACCGTAGCCATTCTGCGTTCTCGCAAGTCTTACAGTCCTGGACCAGATGGCGTCCCGGTCAGCGTTCTAAAGGCGGATGCAAATGATATAATTCCATCACTTCTGTAAAAGATATTTAATCTTGCTCTTGAAAGTGAAACCTTCCCTATTTTATGGAAGGAATCGCACATTCTGCCTATACCCAAACACGGTTGAACTACGTCATTTTACAACTTTAGGCCAATAAATACACTGCCAGCAGCCTCGAAGATATTAGAGACCTTGATTAAAGATAAGTTGATGCGTCACCTTACAGAGAATAACCTACTTAATGAGGCCCAGCATGGGTTTTTTTTGAAAAAAATATCTTGTGACACATGCCAGCTCTCTTACTTTGATCATGTGCTACAACCTAGAGATAGGGGTTTTGCAATTTACACCGTTTATTTCGACTTCACGGAGGCTTTTGATCGTGTTGACCATGATCTCCTCCTGCTGAAACTTACCTCCTTCAGCCTAGGTACCAAGCTTCTGGACTAAATATCCTCCTATTTGAATGATCGCGCACAACGGGTTAAAATTTCCGATGTTATCTCCAACCCCACGCACGTGTGGAATGGAGTTATTCAGGGTAGCGTACTCGGCCCGCTTCTATTTTGCCTTTTTGTGAACGATGTTCCTGATTGTTTTCAGTATGGTAGGCCCTTTATGTACGCTGATGATTTAAAAGTTGCCTATCGTTATAAACCGGCCAATCGCCGCATCGTGCTTCAGCTCTTTAAAAAAGGATCTTCAAGCCTTCGCTCAGTGGTGTCGCACATGGCGCCTTTCCCTCTATTGGCACAAGTGCTCCGTTATGGTTAGTGGTGACAACCATCAGCCTCATCTAAGCATAGACGGTCATGACCTAAATGTGCCCGGGGTTATAAAGGATCTAAGCATATCATATTCTAGTAGTCTTAATCTGTCAGAGCACTGCGCCCTGATTGTCTCGAAAGCACGCAAAACCACTGGGTTTATTCTCAGAAATTTTAAAACCCTCAATATTAGGACCAGCCTTTATAAAATGTATGTCAGACCTAGTCTGGAATACTGCTCGTTTCTATTTAGCCTTCTGCACGCGAGTGAACGGAGGAAGATAGAATCAGTTCAGCACTTCTTTACTAAAGAGTTATTACTTCAGAGCACAGAAACCTGTCCTACCAACAACGCTGTGGCTTACAAGCCTCGACCCGTTGTGGCTTCGTAGGTAACATAAGGGACTATTTTTACTGTTCAAACTTTTAAACAGTTTTACTTTTAGCCCCCTTACATCCCTGAGGCAGCTCGACCACTGTCGGCGCACCAATCATAGAGATGTATTCTTATTTCTTCTTTTGGCACGCACCGTTAGATAGCGTCAGTTTTTTCCGGTAAACGCTATAGAAATCTGGAATAAACTACTCAGAAGTATTTCAATTCAGCAAAACTATGCTTTGTTTAAGAGAGCTGTCACTAGTTTTCTACATTCAGGACACCTTCCACGACAATTTGGTGCTGATTCTCTGGAAGCTCTCTTCCGTTCTGATGGCGTCCACGGACTCTGAATCCTGTGCCGGACTTCATGCTGAAGGCAGTATTGCTGGCTCTGCAGTCCGTTATCGGGTTATTCCTCAGTCGACCAAATATACATTCTTTATTCTAAATTTATATCAAACTAGGATTGCCTTGTGATAACCCGAGTATAATTGGTGCACAAAGCGTTAAAACACTGTTCACTGACCAATTATTTATTTATTGCCAGTTTACAGGCAAGGCACTGTCTAAACAAAGATTAGTAACGAAATTAAGTTATGACAATGTGTGCAGATAAAATGTACAAATACTTAAAAATTTAGACAGAACTTATCCTGTTTGGTCAACAGATAGTGATTTTGTGAAATTAATAGTGAACTAGAAAAAATAGGCAGTAAAAAAACTCCTACCTTAAAAATTGAGGCAGAGTTCAATAGGCCTTCATTTTCTAATAGAAGGTAGGAGAAAAACTGCTTAGGAAGATAAGGTCAGGTGGTAGAGTAGGGTAATACTGCGGAAGCATTATAGAATGATATAATGAAACGTCGAGATGATGCGTTCTTGATCACTTAGGCGTATGAAACAAATCTCACGAAAATGCATCAATGATCTTAAGTCCACAGCATCTTAGGATCCAGAATTGAATTCTTATGAGGGTAAGTATCCATCGAAACTGCAGACATTTTGACTGTGGACCACCGAATTTGTACGTCCGAATGACTTCATCGTTTGGCTGACTGGTGATATAAGGAGAAATCATTAGTCATGGGGGACTCGAGGTAGCGAAAATATAGATTTAAGAGGGTCACTAAAATTCCCGATGGTCCTTTCTCCGAGTCATGGGGAAAGCTACTGGGAAAAGATGAGGAAAATAAAAGGTTAATAGAATCAGTGTTAAGGTAAATGTGCAGTCTTTGCTTGAATGCAGATATACTAGTTAACGACTTATTTCAATTGGCAAGTTATTCCAAAGAAAACTATACCTAGAAACAAAGAAGAGAGAGCGTTGAGACGTGGAGGATGCAGGGGGAGGTATAATTAGTACAGAATTTCTTAGGTTATAAGGAAGACTAACGGGGGTAATGACAGAAAGCTTAGGGGGATTTGAGCTATTATTTAGTCGGAAAAGGAGACAAAACCCTGCTTCCAAAGTCTCCTGACCCAAAGAAATTTTAGCTTCGTTAGCTGGCATCTTGTTGAGTAGGACGTAGTTGAAAGAGTCGAAAACAGGAGTTTTTTTGTGAAATGTCTTTGGACATTTTCAATTATTGAACGGCTAGATTCGTTCACTAAACCGAAGAAAGCACAGCAAAATTCAAGAATAGGGAAGTACAAACATACGATAAAGTCTTAAGGTAATTTCTGGAACGTAGAAATTATAAGAAATAAAGCCACAAATCTGAGCAGCTTTGGCCGTAATTCTATCGGCATGAGGCGAAAGATCTAATTTATTGGTGTAACTTAAGCCCAAGTCCTTGATGGAGGAGCATTCAATCATAGGGCAACCTTCAAAAATAAGAGTTTGTGGCAGCCTTACAGGCCCAAAACGCATGTAGCGATACTTAGAAGGAGAGAACTACATTAGCCATGTGGAGCTCCACACCGAAAGAGAGTCTAAGTCTGAATTAATTTGTTCCAGGCATCGTTCGGTCGTAGAGTTAGAGAAGGAATTCACGCATTTGAAGTCATCAGCATAAATAAAATATTGAGTGTTTAAATATCGATGAAATATCATTTATATACAGTAAGAACAACAAAGTACCTAATACGGTACCTTGAAGGACACCATTAACAATCAGGGTAGCACGTGAGTTTGAGGACCCCACTAAAACGTTTTGTTTTCGATCATTTAATTATGATCTAATGATGTTTCTTCAGCTTCATATTTTTGCTTGCGCATTTCATCATCCATGTAAGTCGTCATACAACTAATACAGCTCTAGTAAAAGTGATTACATCATGATCTCATTTGCCTTGGTATTGGGTGAACATTGGCTAATGACGCAATGCATTCGTGGCATATTTTTTTGACACACTTACCTTCAATGTCCATCACGCATAATTTTCTCATGCTATTTATGGCTTCTTATTCACTTTATTGCACTGGTAGTGAAGTCGCTATGGACAACTAGTTGCAGTGATATCCTTACGACCTGTGGCATTACTTTCAAGGCATTACATCGCTTAAACGGCATTTTTGCAGTCGATCTGACTTTTAAAAAATGCTGTGTGAAGTTATGTACACATGTATGAATTTCGCGTTTACGCGTCAGCCCCTTGGTAGTGCCATCAGTGTACAAATGACGATAGAAATGACATTATATGGATTTGACTTAAATTTAGTCGTTCAAATTGTGTATTGTAACGTGTTTCGTCAAACATACAGCGATAATAAACGCCAGCGATGAGGAATGAATTCGATAAGTGGAGTTCATAGCTAGCATGGGAAGTTCCTGAAGTAAGAGGCCTTGTGCATCATAATTACATTTAGTAACGTCTTTTCTGACTATTGCCATTGTTTCAGAAACGCAAACGAACCCTGCTGTGCACAATTGTGCATACGATACTATTTTAACTTAAATACCGTTTCTCAGCTATTGTCTGTGGTATGTTCATTGAAACCGTAGGTATAGGAATACCTTCGGAAACTCTTAAAAACATCTAGTTTCCAAATTAGTCAAAAATCTGAGTCGAAAGCAAGTTGATTCAGCACATTTTAGATGACAACAGAGCCAAATTCCATGCAAACTACAGGGTAAATGCAATAGTTAAAACTTCTTGCTAATATAAAGTAAATATCAATTTTTATATAAAAACGGCTAAGTCTTTCTTGAATTTACTTCGTACATTCTGGCAATGTTTACGTGAATATGAACCTATATGAATCATGTCCGCCTCCTTTGTTTTAAATAAAAGTATGCACGAAACTTTCGAATTTCATTTCATGATTTTAACTGCGTGGATCTTCACATTTTTTGGTATTTTTATCGCTGGATGCTGCAGCAACTCCGAGACGCCAATACACCATGTTGCACAAACAATACCATCAGCCTCAGGAGGCTATTCTGAAATCATCGCGCTACTATAGAACTTCATTATAGTTCCCGTTTTTACCACCACTTCTCCCGGCACTGAAAACTCAATAAGGCTAAGTTGTATTGAAATTTTCTTCATGAATTCAGTCGCCTGAAAGTATTTTGGGCATAATCTTTATATAAACATCCATCCTCACCACAAGCTGGATATAGGCATTGAAATTGGCGAAGAGGTAAATTTTCGAATAAGTGCGCAGGTGGGATTCAATGGGATCATTCTGACCCACAGGCACGTAAGTCAATCACTAGACTTTGCAGACGCGGTGAATCATATGAAACTTTTAGTAGCTTCAGCGAAACCAATTACAAAATACATTTCAAAGATAGGCATTTTTTCAATTATTCCCGTCCTGCTAGGTGGGCAAAAACTTAATTTCTTTCACAGACGTGAGGTATGAAGATACGGAAATGGAGAGGAGCAGCATGAACATATTATTTCATTCATTCATGCGTCTACCAAAAAGATAGGCAAAACACGAACAAAAGAAGATTCATAGATGATGAAAAGAGATCCGACAGCAAGATGCAAGACATCGGATGAAGCTTGCAGAGCTGGGTGTTCTAGCCAGCTTGAGTCTGATAAAAGTCGGATTTTATTATAATCACGTACAGCCACAGAATCCACAGTTAACCGTACGGGGACTAATTACCAAGAAATTTAAAACAAACAAAAGGAATATGTTGAGTGTAACCTTCCACTTTGCTCGCACCCAGACAGTCGTTTAGGGTCTGCTTTAATGAATAAACCCAAGGGTGTACACTGCCAGATTTCTAGTGCAACCAAGTAGATCTTAGCAACGGAGCTAGGTCAATCAGTTCAACGTTTTAGAGATCAGATAAGTTCCTATTGTTTCAAGGGATAGCATTTATGCAAAGGAAACAGGGACGAGTGCGTGCGACAGTGTGCGACAGGGCCTACGTCATCATTATATCATTGCAACCACTTGCTACCTTTCTTGGGGCACGAAATCACTTCGATAACGAGAGAGTCACCGAACAATGAAAAATGCTTAATAATTCAGAGACTTCCCAAAACTACTGGCAGTACTCTCAAAAGCAAGTATTGGCAGACCTTAAACTCTTCTAAGGTCTATTCCCCATAAGTTTGCATCCCAAAGGAGGAATGTTTGGAGGATTTTGGTCTTTAGACTTGGAAAGCACACAATCGACACTTTCGAGTGCCAATGTTTCCAACCAATAAAGTTAGTGCTAACATATCAAGAATAAGCCAGACTTCTTCTTTTACGATGATTTAGAAGCAAATATACAGACTGTAGCTTTCTTTTAATCGGACGTCACACCAACAGTAAGTCGAAAAACGTCAAAATCAGCTCTGGAACTTCGAATAAGTATATAGAATGAGAAGATTAATCTAGTGATCTACAACAACCAGGTACTGTGGCATCCTCCCCTTATTCGTTGGATGGAACCCATTTGAATGAGATACAATCGGTTCCTTAAATGGAGCGTCCAGCTGCACCTTAAAAAACCTCTGCAAACTCTAAAATTCACATTTGTGATATCAAAGCACAGAGTATACCCATCCATGTAACATGAACTGAAAGTCCCTCATCTGCGATCTTTCCCCGACATTAACTCTTCGATAGAAACCTGGTTATTTGCAAATTGGCACTATCAGGACTAGAGTTGTTTTGAAGATATATTTGAGGGCATCAAGCAGGAGAAATTGTCCCATACTTAAAAGCCAGACTTATTGTATCAGAAAAATGAAACTCTTCATGCAGCTCAGTGACTATCGGTCTAACTTTAAAGCTACCGGGATCACATAGTCTTGAAGCTTTGACCGTCTATTGCCCACTGAGAAGTAACGTCGGGGTTGACTCTCGTCTGTTCATGGAGCGATAAAAAATGTTTTCTTGACCTGACGTTGGCATCATGGGTAAGTTTTAATGCTCCACCTACTGATTGGAGTTCAATATACGCCCGCGGTTCAGATCGATCTTTCGAACACGATTTATTGGACATGATACTCAGGTTATTCCTCAATTTGCACGTCTTATTTTCCAAGAGGCTTCGTGATGGGCAGCAGACCAACTAGCTCGACCTGCAACTCACGAAATTACTGGACAGCATTTTGGAAGTGCAATGTTTACTCCCCATATGGAAGCGATCACGTTGCACTTCACTGGGACAGTTCACTTATTTCAGTACTCGAGCAGCTCACTTGAATTCGTAGGGTAACGTCATTCAACTGAAGGCCGGGTTCAACCACATGAAATGGGACTCAGCGTTTTCTGGTAATATAGTCAAGGAGTGGGGGTTTCAGTGAGTCATGGCATATTATTCTAGTACCTAGTTCAGTTTTTCTCGAGTTTGCCAATGCTAATTTTCTGTTGCCAACATGAGCATTTTTTGGTTCCAAAAAATCACTGCGTTCCTCTGTATCACGCATTCACTGAAAATAGCCAGGTTAGTCTCTATAGGTGTAAATCTTTTATTCAGTTGCGTCACGTTGTTGCGGAGTTTCAGACTTTCATTTTGCAGAGTAGTCCGGTTGAAAAACTCATTATGAGAGTTTTGGAAGTGTTTTTCTCTTAAAAGAATCAATTAAGGCTCTTTGTAGTCTAAAACTATTTAAATTGGTCGTGTTCGTATGGTTTCTGACTCTTCACAAACCCTTTCTTGATCCCAAGGGCTGTGCGAACTGTTAGCTTCTGTTAAAGAATAAAGTATAACGGTCAGCATGGGTTGAAACATATCAAAATAAGCTGAGTTCTTCTCTTTTGGGGTAGGAGCATTTGACTCGGATAAACCATAGATACATCCGTAATTCTGTCAGTCAAGGGCATCCATTTATAAACATCCAACTATATTTTAAGCTAAATGACCTGAGGTATACATGAGAGTTGCATTTAACTAAATACTTCTGTTATGCTGTTGCCCTATTCCCACTTGCCGTGGGTTAGTTTCTTCGTTTTCAACTAAGGCCCCTACAGAACAGCTGGGATGATCGACCGAAATTAGGAATGAAGTTGGGACTGCCTGTAGCAGAAGTGCCTTGGAAGCTAACTTTATTTCATAACACTCGTAACCTCTTTATGGCCATCGATATTGTGCTTCATGGGCTTCCTTAAATCTACAAGCTTGTCTTCCATTTTCTTGAGTTTGATTAATATATAGGTAGATCTAACGCAAGTCTCGTCCTCGTAACTCATACTATTTGCTGTATTACGCGTTTGATGCCTTTTTCCGATCATGGGCTGGAAGCCTGAAGAGAATGAGCAAAATCATGTGTGTGAAGGTAATATCACTAGGCTTTCATTCTAGCGAATTGCTGCTTCTTTGCTTACATTAGCGTAAAACTGCTGACACCACCAATTACGAAGTTCAAAGCTTATATAAAACTCGATGAGCGCTCGTTATTTGTTATCGTTCAGTTCAGTTCAGTTCAGTGTATTTGAGGAAAATAGGCTTACGCCTTTGAAATCCCTATTTGTTACATAAAAGTAGCAAGAATAAGAAGCAAATTAAAGAAGTAACAGTCAAGTGAATGCAGGCAGATTTAGGTGGTACACTGATATTGTTAAGGTCAAGTAGTCACATAGTCTTCGTGGTGCTGTAACATATGTATGTCAAGTCGATGTTTGAATGTTTACACAGACTGGGACATAACAATCGCCTCAGGTAGGTTATTCCACGGTTCCACGACATGGTTGGTGAAAAAATACTTCCTTACATCCAATCTTACTTGGGGCACACTTAGTTTGAATGGATGACCTCGGAGATTTTTCGTAGTGGCAAGTTGGAAAAAGTCATTACATAGGAGGGCGCAATCCATGCCACGCACGATACGGAAGGTTTGAATCAAGTCTATGCGCAACCGCATATAACTCAGAGGATAGAGCTGTAGGTTATTTAGACGAATCTCATATGGCAGTTCAGCTTGACCTCTTACTAATTTTGTGGCTCGCCGCTGCACCCTTTCGAGCATGTTGTAGTCCTCTTGGGTCTACGGTCGCCAGGCTTGGATCGCATTTTCAAGATGTGGCCTTACAAACGTACCAAAGACTTACGAAAAGCAGTCTTCATCGAAAACTTTAAATGCCCGCTTGATAGCGTACAGTATTGAATTGGCGGATTTAGCTGCCCTGGAACATTGCGTAGAAGGCTTCAGGTTGTCTTTCATCCCAACTCCAAGATCCTTCTTTGTGTATGCTTCTCGGAGTGGCAAACCGTTCAAATAGTAGGGTCGCATATCAGTTACCTGATTTCGATTTCCCAGACGTAGCAGGGTGCATTTGTTTGAGTTGAAGGACAAGAGCCATTTGCGGGACCACTCGTCCAATCGACGAAGATTTTCTTGGAAATCGTCTGCATCAGCAGCATTGTGGATAACTTTCCAGATTTTTATATCGTCCGCAAACATAGCAAAGTTACAGTCCGATTCCTGTACACAATCATTAATGAACAAGAGAAATAGGATCGGTCCGAGCACTGAACCTTGTGGGACTCCACTCTCGATGACTGTACGCTTTGATCGCGATCCGGCCTACACAAACCACTTGGGAACGACCAATGAGAAAATTCTTGATCCACGTAAGAAGTTTGCCGCCAATACCGAACATTCTCAACTTGTAAAGGAGACGCTGATGTGAAACACTATCGAAGGCCTTCTGGAAATCAATGTAGGCCCCATGCACAGTGTCTTTTGCATCGAGTGCTTTTGTCCAGCTTTGCATCGTATAAAGTAAGTTCGTAACACACGATCTTCCCCTACGAAAGCCGTATTGTGCAGTCGATAAGAGGTTACGGGTTTCTAAATAAATCATCAATTACTTTTTGACAACCTTCTCCATAACCTTGCAACAGATTGAGGTCAGGCTGACAGGCCTGTAATTTGTAGCAAATGCACGACTACTACTTTTGTGAAGCGGTGCGATGTGGGCTGTTTTCCAGTCGGTAGGAAGAATTCCCGTATCGAATGATTTCTGGCACAGCAACGATAGCAGTTTCGCCAGCTCTCGAGCAAGTTCAAGGAGTAGCTTTGCTGGAATCTTGTCGGGGCCAGCGGATTTGCATGCCTTCAGAATTTTTAGTTCTTCAAAGACCGCCGCTTCTTGAAAGAGCATATCCTGAATAAGTGGCACTCCCGTAGTCTCGTATTTTGATGGAATAAAAACAGCTTCTCTAGTGAAAACCGAATGAAAAAACTAGGAAAAGTGTTCAGCTTTGATTTTATTTTCTGATATCTCAAAACCGTCATCGTTTCTCATAACAGGAATCGGGTTCGTGTTACGTGTGCTTTTTCTTACATAGCTCTAGAGTAATTTGGGATTGTGAACTGCTCTCTGGAGCAAATCCCTCTTGTAATCCCGTCGGCTTTGGAAGATCAAGCTTTTAACCTTGTTCCTTTGAGTTTTATATGTTTGCAAGGCTAAATTTTCATTGGATCAGCAAAATTTCTTCCAAAGCTTTCTATCCTGTTAATCTCTCTTTTTAGATCCCTTGTTAACCACTGTGGTCTGTTAGATATCCTAAGTTGTAATGGTGGACAATGGCATTTTATTAGATTCAAAAACACTCCTTAAATAAATTCCAGTCCTCAGTGACATTCCCGGAGAAGAGAAGATCCCAGTTAGAGCACCCAAGATGGGAGAATGTTATTTGTGGGTTCGCTTCGGTCGTCGTCCGTAGGATTCAAAGACGGTTTTCCTGTTATCCCGTCGTTATGGGTATTCGCGTCCGAACATTTTGAGTTGTAACTGCTTGTATTTTTTTGTACTTTTGATGATTTGGTCACTGCCTTTTTAACTGTACTATGGCTAACCGTATTTCTTCGAGTATTGTTATCTTGCAAGAGCTTCCTTAAGTCTGCAAGCTCATTTTTCAGTTTTTGAACTCTTAGTTATAAATGAGAACATCCCACACAAGATTTGTCCTCGTATCCGACGGATTTGGCTGCTATTACGCTTTTTGCCCGCTTTGCTGGTCCTTGGTTGTAAGTGTAAACTGATCGAGGGCCAGTCGTGGATGCAGAAACAAGCTCAACAGGCTTTCCTTTAAAGGAAGTGCCATTACTGGTTATGCTGCTATCAAACATTTGCTTTGAGTCCATGAGTTTTAAAAAGACTGCGTGTGTGTATGTTCTGTTTTGGGCGTATAACGAAAGATTTCGACTGGGTTTGGAGTATGGTGAATATTTACAGCAATATGAGCAAAAAATGCGCCTACGTGTTCAAAAACGCTTTGAAAAACTATAAAAAGTATGCAAAATATGCAGGAACGACTCAGCCATTCGGAGATGTTGAAGGTCCTGGATAACTTCAGATCTTTACGAAGTTGTAGAAATTTGGTTCCTTGAGTGGTTATCAGTTTCTATTGGTGCAGAGGCTGCGTAGTCAAATTGAATAAGATGATAAACAAATTCCAATTTGATGCCGTTTTATGACGAATTTCGTCACGAGAAAAAATTCCAGATGAGCAGGAAGCAAGTAAGTACGTGCAGTTGAAACAGTATTGTGCGGAACAGTCCTAGTGAAGTGGAGACGAAGATCAAATTGTCCAAGTTGGAGAACAAATAATTGGTGGTTCTTATAGGGTCTTCAAGGTCATGATAAATGGATGAATTATATGGAGTAATGACTCAGTTGCTTGTAAGTCTCTAAAGTCCTGGATAACTTCAGATTTTGCAGAATATTGACGTTTTGTTTTGCTAGGCTGTCCTTTGCGACCGAAGAAGTTCCTTACTCCGTTAGAATTTATTGTTAAAAAGTTGCTTGAATTTTCGATTAATGAATGACTTCCACACGAGAAAAATTTTCATGGGACGCAAAAAATAATGTTATTTATTTATTATTTTATTATACAAAGGGTTCCAGCGGCAACGCCAGAGACAGTAACTGCAATTTTGTATCGTGGTAAAAACAGACCTTGTGGAAACACGAATGATATGGTTGTGCTGGGTTGGGCTTTTCAAAGTCAATCTATGCTAAAAAACTTATTTAAAATTCTTTAAAGCCTTTCTTACTTTCTTTTAAAAATTCTCATGAACTGCAATTGTTTCGAATAATGTTTGTAGGGACTTTCCACGTAGTTCTACATCTTTGTGAGGAGATGTTTAATCTATGTGAGTTTTTGAATTTGGTAATTTTTACGGTATCTTAAATCTTTCTGTTGTTTTGAAAGCCGGTGTTATTTGCTAGCAAAATCATCTTCAGTTTATGGTTCGTCATTATTTAATTTGAATAAAAAAAGTCAAGATTAATTAGGAGACACCTAATTCAGAGGGATCCAAGTCCGTATTATTATAAGTTATATTTATGAGCCCTGGAAAGCATCGCATTAAGACAGAGATTTATCAAAGCGTATCTGAATGCCTCATGATATGTTTTAGTCATTTTATAGTATTCTGGCGAAAAAATTGAGCAGTCACCGTAATAGAAATGAAATTCGGGTCGAAGTTCTATCCGTGTGATCACTTAAGGATTGACGTATAATTGGTTACCGGGTGGCCTTGGTCTGTTGCTCTATTCCCACATACTGGAGCGGACGTTGACATCACGCGTACCACACACGGTACGATAGATTACCGGGGATAGGTTTCAATTATAACAACCCCGGTACAATCATTGAACCCCACATCCAGAACGCCTGTATCGATAGAGTAAGAAAATTGGCTTTTAACCTACGTACACCATCTAACGTCAAAACAAATACGTAGAATTGCCAAATTTTGAATAAAACAATAAGTTCTTTAACTTATATATTACCTTAAAGGTTTTTATTAATATTCTAAGAACACCACAAATGTTTGCCTTGAAAAACTGAATGCCAATCTTCTATGATTGTGGAAAAGTAGTTTAACATTCGCAGATGGCGTTCTCTTCTTGAAAGTGAAGTTTTTATATAATTTTGGTCCTGTAAAACTTCCTGGATCCAGAATCTCTCAACATAACTCACTATCAGAGTGCTCCACTATAAAGCACGTAGTCCTAATTTTTACAAATTATGTTAGTTTATCACCTCACGCAGATCGTATTTCTCCAAAGGTTTTGCAGGCATGTACGTTCATATCACATATTAATTGCATTCCGAAAAGTTAAACTAAGACCTAACAGATACTAACCATAACTTTTTTTATGTTAATGTTTTTCTTCCTGGCTCGCAATATTGCTGTCCTTACTCTCGTTTACTAATTGCCTCTGATAGCAATAAAGCCGAAAATGTTCAGAGAGTTTTAAATTGAAGAGTCTTTCCCTGTGCTCTATTCAGTGTTTATAACACTGTGGCATCTAAATTTGCGAACCTTCCGTTTCTAGTATTTAGAAGACTGGAAGCTGCCCTTTACTTCCTCTGCCGCGTTAACTGCAAGCGTACTGATTTCTCATCCCAGGAGATCGCTCTTACTTCATGCGTAATTCGTCCATGGTTATTCCACTACCTAACGTCTCTTGTGTAAACGCTTGCTCCTTTAGGCCTCCGAATATGCCGGGCTTTGCCATAATAGCTCTTTAACTCTTAGCTTTTCACTTACGTTATCAGTATTAAAATAAAAATTACGTAATAACCCTCACCTTGGAAAGCATAATGACCCTATTGAACACTGCAATTCTGGACTTCAAAAAGGCCTCTCCTGGGATTTAAGTGCATATAGTGCATTTATGGCTGAAGAAACTTGAATAATCTGAATGCCACATATGCTCTCATAACTTTCGTCGAATGACGGTAGAAACAACCGCTGAGTTGGCGATATAGAAAGAACCCACATTGAGTATCCGCAGTCCGTCTATCTTGGAAACGGACAGTAAGCATTTAAGGACACAATAATTAACAGAGCCTGGTTGCATGTGACCATGCCGCTTCCTTGCTAATCGAGCAAACCACCAGCAAATTTGTCAAAAACGCGAACACACAGAGGTCCTTAATGTTCACTTAAGTTCAGTCTTATTGTTGGAAATAGACCTGATCCCCGTCGTACACGTTTTGCAAACCAAACATTAAGTGCGGGGCTCAGAGCAATGATGTGGGTTGCAAGATTTCAAAGGGTATAATGTAATAGGACAATTTCGGGGTGAGTCTCAAGGTTCAAGTCCCAACCCTCAACGCCCGTCTCCTTTTTTCAGTATATATAAGGGAGATAGGCAGAACCTTTGAAAATGCAATTTACCAATAGACGCTATCAACAAATGTATAAATACATTGAAGCACAAAATCTGCCAATTTTCATTTTAAAGCTTTCCATCAATGGTGACAACAAGGCAACTGCTTAGAGGGCATCCTGCGATTAAACTACTCTGACATAGAAAAAAAGAAGATTCACCCATCCAAACTTGCCTGCTTAAAACTTACTTCAAATTAATGATTTCGGAGATTGGGTTTGGTAGCAAATTCACATAACCCCTAAAAGCCAGGAAACAATCAAATTCCTTAGCAATGCGTGATGTCTGTAGGATATCAATGCTCATTGGCTTATAATGCAAGACTCGGTGATTAAACTTGTTAAGGCAGGTAACATTTGAAAAGAATATTTGATCTTCAACAACTTTTAAGACTCTTCTTCGAAAATTTATTGCCTTTCGTTCTCCTGAGTTATCCAGGGTCTCAAGGAATTTACAAAATATTTCGAAATGCACCATTATGACTGTTTTGAATATTAAGCAGAAAGTTTTTCTTCAAAATCGATAAAGCCAATCTTGGTGATATGTAACACTGACCTTGCGCTTTTCGCCAATCGAGTAATGAGCAGTAGGTTTGAAGTGGTGTGACGTCGGCACTCTCAGGTCGTGGATTTCAAGGCCTTCCAGCCTACGATGATTTAATCTCTATCTTAGTATACAGAACAAGTTATTTGAAATAATTAACTAGTGGAGTGTTTGCCCTCAGATTTGTGGAAATAACTACTCGAAAGTGACGACTATGTGGCTTAAAAATATTCCTCTATAGCGGAGTTTACCATGCCCGGAAGTTAACCCCACGATATGTATAAACTTTAACGTTCACTCGTTTTCGAAAATTGAAACCAGCAGGCTGCTTCTTGAAGATGCTTCCAACTATGGAAGCAGACGTTACCACACAGTCTGGATGGTATGTCTGAGTGTTGAATATCATTGCCATTTTATCCATTTCCTGAGAAAGATTTGTAAATTTATGGTATCCTTTTCTGATTTTTAAGAGAATGGAAAGACCTGGCGTAGTCATTCATCGGCGCAGAACGAAATTTTGGTGTCGCCAACAGGATTTGATCTTGTGACCTCTGTGCATACGATAAATGGTTCTGACTTTTCGTCGACGGTCGTACAGATTAATATAAAAAGAATGCGAACAGTAAACTTCTCAAACTTTGGAAACTGTACAAAACCTTTGTCTCAAGTAAGGCTCAGCCTGCGCATTGAAAGGGCAGATGAATTGAGTGTGTCCCCTATACAACTGCTTGAGACACTTAGAGCTAAAAATAATGAATAACGATTCCGAAGTTATACAAATGAGGATGACTGGTGGATGTTGACCTATAAGTTCACCCCCTGCTTAGCAGGCTTACAACCTGATAATCTTAATGAATGTAACCCATATGGATGACACCTGTCTGCAGTTTTTAAGTCTCATTCAGATATTCCTAGATATGGAAAGATAAATAGAAGAATTTAATAGCAAATCGGAAAAACGTCTGTTCACTGTTCACTTGGTAGCAGAACACCAGCCACTTTAAAAATTCTGAAAAAAGAAATAATACATGCAACCATAGCTAACATGAGCACGACTAGCATTGAATTATATTGCCTTTACAGATATCACCACAATGGCAGACATTTCTTTCGTTCAAAAAGGAGATCTAAATCGTTCATGTGTTTGAACATTGTAATTCAACTAAGGCAGCATGGATAACGTCCTGGATAAAACAATCAATGCTACATCCTTTCTGGATGGTTCACCAGATGTTGATATTGAAAATGGTCTCAAATTTAAAGAGGTGAAAAGAGAATTTGAAGAATCTTAAGATAATTATTATAAGCTCCAACTCGAAACGAAGCTTCTTTTTCTCCATAGATGTTTGAACGGAATCCGATGTCGAGAATACAGGAATAAGGGAGATATAGCTAGCCAAAAATCAGAAAAGCGGTTTATCCTTAAATTTGGGAAGGGATAATAGTACTGATGCACATAGCCTAGTCGGTCAGAATATAACTATTCCTGATATTGAGACGTCAGCATCAGACCAGGGCATTAAGTTGCCAAAAAATATATCTTGACCGAAAACCTCATATCGTTATTTATGTGGCTCCTGATTATACTTGTTTGGTTTCAAAGGACAGGGTCCTACATGACATCAATATCTTCCAATCATATTTGGAGTGCTATCATTTAGGATGGAGAAAGTGGTTTCCTGCATAAAACGTTCCATTTAGGAAAAGCAGAAAATGGAAATGAGGCGTCATTACTAAGGCCTTTTAAACACACTTTTGAAAACGAAGTTCAAGCGTACAACCTCATACAACGGGTAAGACTTTTTGATACTTAATGCATGGATGTGTTCTTTAAAGCTAGATACCGAGCAAATGGAAAGACACATAAGGATAAAACTCGGGAGTGAACTGAAGTGAGGACCGGAGAGGGGAAAAAGTGTTTAAAAATTTGGGTGTGTAAAATGACATCCATCAATCGACGTTTCCTATGAGATAAGCCTTATTTAAGCAAGGATGGTTCCCACCAAGGAGACGGACACTAAAGGTGATGTATACAAATGTGCAATGTTTGTTAAATAATATGAACGAACTCAGCAGTTTTGTTCAGGATGAAAGACCAGAGTGCATCGTGCTAACAGAAAGGTGACATGCAAAAGACATCAGAGAGGAGTAGAGTTGTTCAGGGCAGCAAGCTTGAACTGCTCTTATTTTAGCCATTATTTAATGACGTACTGGATAAATTTTAGAAGGACAAGCCTTTTATTTATGCTGATAATTGAAAAGTTGCCTATCGATAGAAACAGTCATGACACAGCATCCAACTCAAACTCTATAAAACGATCATGATAACTTTTTCCATTGGTTTTGCACATTACGCCTCTCCCTGTCGTAGCAAAAATGCTCCGTTATGGTTGTTGGCGACGATAAACAGCCTCAACTAAGCAAATACGGTCATGAATTAATTGTGCCCGGAGTTATTAAGGAACAGGGCATATCATATTCTAACGCTCAATGTTTCATAGCAATTAGCCCTGATTGTCTCAAAAGCACGCAGAAATACTGGTTTTATTCACATAAATATTATAACTACCACGGCCTGCGACGCCGTATAAGATCCCCTCCTGAGTCAATGATGCCAACTCTGCAGCTCACAACTGTTGAATTTTTCAGCCCATAGCAAGCAACCGTTTGCCGATGCACCAATTTTTCCTGCAGAATCCTGGTTCCATGGAAAGAAATGAGAGATTGGGGATGCACACCACACTGATGTTAACGCTTCCCTGTTCCGAACTGATATCCTTCCACGGATTGCAGTTTTTTCTCTGAATACCCTCAATTACGAAAGAACGCTAGTAATGATGTAACTTTTCAAGGCATTTTTTGCTGTTTCCTCGATCATGTCTGCATATTTCTTTGAAAATTGCATTTAAAGTTACATTAATTACAATTATTTATTAATTTTGTAATAATAATGTAGAAATCTTCGAATATTCCATGTACTTCAAGCCTTACTCAGCTGCAATTTCGCATAGTAGTCATAATATGGCTACTAAGCTCTTATGTATATCTGACCACTCACACAGTGTAGCATTGTCTAAATTGTCGCTACTTTAGCATTTAACTCAGAGTTAATATTTATTTGTGGATGAGGCGAGAATAAGAATGACAAGTCAGACTAATAGACATGGAAGAAACTATGACCTCAGCATACTGTAGACCTCTTTGGCATATCCCTGTTCCAGCGTTGTATTCCCTAGTTACTTTGTGCGGGTATACTACGGTTTGTACCCAAAAGGAATTTCAGTGATTAATGATTAGTGAGTAGTGTGAAAGGTTTACCATAAATGAACAGATTGAATGATCAGTGCCTCCTTTTGGACTTTCAATTCACTCCGTCTTTGTTAGTGACCTGGCGGCAGGCATGAATGTTTGGAACGTCCTATCTGCATCCTTTTGAATGAGCACTCCGCCTAATCTGTACTCAGAGACATCTGCCTGGACAAGGATTTCTTTATCAGCTTTAAATAGCGATAGCATAGTTGAGTCACCTATCTTTGTCCTTATCACATCAAGATGCGTTTGGACACTCTAACAGCCAAACAATTTCCAGGTCCTTGCACAGAACCTTGGCTGAGTGGTGGAATTTATGTGCGCAGCTCAGAAGTGAAGGGGCTTCAGTAACTTTATAACCCCAAAAACCATTGTAGCTCTTTTAAATTCCTTGAGACTGATATGTTGCTGAATGTATTCGTTTTCTCTGTGACAGAGACACGTCCATTCTCGTTTACAATGAACCCAAGATAGTGAATCTCATTTCGCAAGAATTAAAATTTCCCTATATTTTATCTTCAGGCTGTGGTCAAGCATGTTGTCTACAAACTGATCTAACCTTTGTCTAAGGTCTTCCTCTGAGCTATTGAAAACAAAAATATGGTTCAGATATGCAGTATCCCTGGTGACATTTGTAAACATTGTATCCATTATCTGCTGGAATAAATTTATTGTCATTTTCACGCCGTAGTTGAGGCTAACTTATCCGACTAGACCCTTATGAGCAATGCTGGTCGAAAATTCCTGCGTTTTCTCGTCCACCTCAGTTTGAAAGAACTTTGATTGATCAATCCTAAGGAAACCTTCCTTCCATTTAGTGTTGCAAAAATCTGCTCAAAGGTTGGAAGGGTGTAAAATAATCTTCTAGTAAGTCGTTCTAACCGCTGGAAAATTCCGCACACAATCTTATTTGTAAGTTGGTTTTCTTCACTGGAGCAGCCCAAGCTGCATAGTTAATAAGATAGTTTGTGTTTTCGCCTTTAGTTTTCCTAGTTCAGATCCTACGGACGGCTGTAAGTTAAGCGGAAGTCATCGACTCTGCTTAAATGTTTTTTATGGGGCTTCAATTTCAAAGTAGCTTCTATTTTTGTGCACGTACCAAACGCGTTGTCCATCCGTTCAATAAACCTCTTCTTTAGGACATCTTTGGTAGTGTTGTTCAACGCGCTATGAATTTTCGTCAAAGGGTCGGTTTCATAATCGCAGTTTTGGCGGTCGTTATATTTCCGAGAAGATCGTTAAGAGACTTCGAGACACAGATATATACGAGGTAAGTCTTATTTCGAACACTGAAGGCCAACTGAAAAACTTTTTCAAATTCGTTTGCGTGTCAGTTGACACCCATGCTTTGAACTCCGATGGTTTCAGTTCTCCAGAACCGATATCCTCCCACGTGCTGTAGTGGTGGTTATAGTCAGATCAACTGCTGTACCTACCTGCAGTGTGATGGGTTTACCGTTAATATGTGCTGTCAAGTCGTTCCGATGTTTGTTATTCGGTACAAGCGAATCGTTTTCTCAAACGACCCGCCAATTTTTTCTTGGGCTAGCATGCATTATTCCACAATATGATGCATTTTGGTCAAAAAAGCAATTTTAAGAACTTACCACTACGATAAGGGCATTCAATCACACAGTGTTAACCATCGCACTGCCAGCACAGCTACTTCGTTTTCCTTTAGGAAAACTATTCTCACGGTAATAATTTCTGAAATCATGAAGTGCAGGATATACTTTTTTATTCTCAGACCAAAAGTGTTAAGGAACATTTGAGTCAAATGCAATCAAGCACTTTGGAATAATAATGTAGTACCTATTCGGTAAACAAGCATTACTTCAAGAAGTGTGAACTTTATAAATCAAAGACTTTTCACAGTTTCCCTGCATAGGTACTTGGTAAAAGCTCCAACATGGGTGGTTCCGATGTTTCTGCTGTTGCATGAGGCAGCAACGAGGTGTTTGACTCCTTAGTTGGTCACCCGGCATTCTTTATGCGCTTTCTGTAGTAGACTGGATATATCTAACAGTTGATGGTGCACCAACTTCATTTAGCCATTAGCTAATGGAGCTTACTCTTGAGCAGCCTCTGGCACAGAGGGTTAAACAACCAAAAAGATTAAGAGGGCACCAGAGAGCCAAATGCTCTGACCTAGTTTTTATGAAGGACTTCTTTAACATTGATGAAGTGTTTTCCAATGTTCCCCCTTAGGTAAAAGTGACCATACTATTCTAATGTGGGATTTCTCATTTTATTTTCAACCCGGTATGAAAACGAATACCCAGCGAAATGAATGGAATGATGATTTTCATATGATGAAGAACAATGAATGTTTGTAAATTTGGATTGTTTGCCCAAGGAGGATCCAGTCGCTGATTGGAGATCGTTTTAAACGCGTTCACTGGAACTTATTGAGCACTATTCTCTAGTGAAGGTACAAAAATGACAAGGCACCCTGTCTACCTAATAGAAGAACTTACCAGGCAGTTAAAGAAAAAAATTGAAAATATTCAGTTAAACTGGGTAACCAGCGCACCTCGAACACATAGCTAACGAAATGTGACCGAAAAAGTTGATCTGCAGACCAGGAAGCACTATGAATAAAGAATTATTCAGCAGGTTGAAACTGAACCCATAACCTTTAATTTCACTATTTTAATGGTCAAATAAAAAAGTAGAACCCAGTTGCAATACTTAAGGATGATAATGCTGTAGAAATTGTTGAAGATGGCTAGGAAACCAACTTTTGGTTCGGTTGTTTGCCATGGTACTCACTAGAGAAACTGATTTTCACTTTAACGTGTCAAAAATGCTGTTCTAAACGCCAGTCCAGCGCTTGATTTTTAACATTTTCCCGACATCTGTCCTGGGAAGGGAGTTGCAGAATCTCACAGAAGCAAGGTCATCTGGTTTGGACAATATACTGGACAATTTCCTGAAAGAACCGACGAGCGAACTCTCCAAATGACTAGTGCATACCTATACCTACTCATTTGGAGACTGCCAGCCGAATATAAGACAGTAAGTATGTACCCGATATACAAGGGTGAGGCCGAACTGTTGTCAGTAAGTATAAGCCTGTCAGCCCAACCTGCATTTGCTGTAAAATAATCGAAATTACACTTTAGATGTACCCGGAGTAGAACCCCTTAATCTCAGAGCCCCACCACGGTTTTAGACAGAGCCGCTCTGGTCTTTCCAGTTTGTTGCTGACGATCGAACAGTAAATTCGCGCACTGGACGACGATGGTTGGGTTGACGCCATCTTCACTGATTTCAAGAAGGCGTTTTACTGCGTCTAATACAAACATCTAATCTAAATATTATCTAGAAATCGGAATAGGAGGAAGCTGCAGCCATTCATTTGAGATTTTATCACTGGGGGAGAATACAAACCGCATGCATCGATGTCCTCCTGTTGTAAATGGTGTCTCCCAAGGCTCCATATTAGGGTCCATTCTCTTCCAGTCTTCATCAATGACTGTGTAAATGGCCTGGATTGTAGGTTTACCGTGTTTGCTGACGTTGTTAAATTGAGGAGAGCAAGTAGCCCGGATTCCGAAAGGAACGAATTTTCGAGAAAGTCTCAATCCACTAAGCAGCTTGTCTGCTCGTTCGCTATTAAGTGTAACATTAAAAAGTGTGTGATAAAAAGACTCCAACTAGAAGCATCAATGAGAACGATGATTCCTACTGAAACCTTCTTGATAGACAACTCCTTTAAAATGTCGAGGAACAGAAGGACTTCGGTGTTCTAATAACATCCTCGTTTAAACCATCTTCCCAATATCTATATGCAACTGAAAGCGTGACGCAGGTGTTATTTGCACTGAAAAGAGGATTACTACAGATTAATAAGGAACTTTTTGGAAAAAAAACTACGGGGCATTCCTTTGATCTCACTTGATGTAAGCCGTCCAGGCATGGAATACGTGTCTAAAGGAAGATTATCTAGAGCTCAAACGAATGCAGGCCTGGGCTACAAAGATGATCAAGAAACCTGATAATCTGTCTGACGAAGCCAGGCTGGCTGAACTTAATTTGCTTCTGCTCACTTACAGACAACTAAGCGATGGGTTAATCCAAACCTACCGGATTGTCAGAGGCCGTGAGTGTACCATGTAATTTAATGATGTCTTCGCATTGACTATGATGAAACATCTGCTAGGTCATTCCTTTATACTTTTAATCCATACGGACGTCTAATGGAACGCCTTCTCGCAGAGAGTCATTGACAGGGTAGTCCTTTCAGGAACTGTTACAGTACTAACATGCAAACTAGATACTCATTTACTGAGAACGTTTCGTATATATACTCAAGATTGTTTCATTGGCGACAGTTGGTGCCTGGCTCACATAAAGTGCTAAGTTCACATTTACATTTGTCAGACTTACAGTTGTTAACATTTATTATATTGATATTTTTGATGTTAAAGGGGAGGTCAGAGGCGAAAGCCTAATGCCATCCCTAGAGTGACTTAAAGTGACTTAAAGGAAACATTTTGCATTATTCAGATAATACCGACTAGGTACTTTTTGATTTGCAAAGTATTTAAATGTTGTGGTCCGGTCGAAAATTATCTCCAACAAACCAGTATTTTATTAATAGTATCTGGGCATGTGGACAACCATGATTTTGAAGCTGTCATACGACTAAAAGAAGTAGGTCGAAAAGGAAACTTGTACATTGCATTGGATCAGAGATGCATTTCACGTGTACCCACCTAAAACCTTCGGAGAAATTTTCGGCGTGTTCGTGAGGCCTTATTCGGTCCACGGAATGCAAGCCTGGAAACGATGGAAAAGAAAGATATTCATAGCCCCAAGGAGGTGCAACGGACAGCAACGAACATGGTCGGTGTTCCTTAGGATTTACCATACTAGTATAGATTGAAGAAGCTTGACTTATTTACCCTGTTTTACAGGCACGTTAGTGGAAGCCTGCTCCGAGCATTCCAGGTTATCTAAAGCCAAGGTTCCTCACTGAGACCAAAGGATTTCATCAAGTTTGCCTGCACAAATCATCTACGTGGTCATCTGTACAAGGTAAGAACTGAACTCATGCAACTGGACCTCAGAAAGTCTTTCTTCCATCAACAAATGACATAACTATTGAACTGGGTACCACTTTAAGCACCATTTCTTATTTAAAACTAAGGTCTGATAGCATGAGGTTTGACAAACAACGTCTCTGAAAACATGATTGCAAGCCTTATAAAATCTTTTTAGCTCTACTCTGCTATGGATTTAACAATGAAAATTGCTCTTAACTTGTGTCTCTTTTGACATGAACGAATTTTAAGTGTCTCCAAATTTATACTGACTGTTAATATGCAAAAGTTATTATAGGCCGAGATCATTGCCTTCGACCCTTTAAAATATACGATATACAAGTATTGAGTCCACCTCGATTAGTGAAAAAGTTTAAACGTGATAGATGAATTCTTGCTGCTTGAGTAGAGGCGTTTTGCTTGGGCTGTTCCATATTTGAAGCAACAGGAGAACCGAACGTGGACAGAAACATTACTGGTTAGCTGTACTGGGGAATGTTTTTTTAAAATTACATGTGGTTTCTGTTCAATCGATTAAATTCCTAAATGACGACCAAACGAGTGAGCTAGTCAAGACGCCTACAGTCATTAGAGGGAATATCAGAAATTTTACCGTTCACTAAGTTGCTGACAATTAAGGCAAAAGGCTACGAAATTCCGTTGAAATAAGACACTATCCATATCACTGAAAATCAATTTAAAATTATAAGTTAGTCTTCCGCTTTATCTGCTCCTGAGTTTCGGTGCTGATTAAGTCAGTAAATTTGAATGCTTGTTTTGCTGATTTTGTCAGAAATACTGGTCACGTTTCAATAAAGACATTGATTTAATAGTTCGACTGATGAAACGATCCTTTATCACGGGCATGACCATATTCTTCAGCGACCATAAGGTCAATGAATTCAATATGAACCAAAGGAAATTTAAGAGAAAGCCACATCACGAGATGTCGAAGACACACAGATGCCTGCTTCATCTCTGGCCATGCTTCTATCACTCAGACATGGAGAGTTGCTGCAGCTTTTTCATGTTTTCGCAAATATCATTCGCGACATTATAATATGCTAGACAAAATTTATCCTTAATTTGCAGAGATCAAAGTTTTGGCAATTTTCGACAGTAGTTTTAATACAGCCAAATCTACAGTGGAAAGAAATCGATGGTCTGTCACGGCTTCAAAGTGCAAGTGTTACTTTAAGTGCAACTTATTTATCAGACTGTCTTATTGCCAAGAAATATGGAAATAAAATCAAAATTTATCTCACCTTTGAATCTAGCACGCTGCGCTTAAACCATGATTTGAAAAAGTTTCTTATTTACAGGATATGATCCTCCTGTCAGGAAAGATAGGTAGACTGCCAGGACAACTTCTTAGTGTGGCCTCGATTACAATTCCAATCAGTCGGGATGTGAGCAGTTCAGTTCAGTTCAGTGTATTTGAGAAAAATAGGCTTACGCCTTTGAAATCCCTATTTGATACAGAAAGTCGGAAGAATAATAAGCAATGTAAAAAAGTTACAGTCAAGTGAATGCAGGCAGATTTACGTGGTACACGGATATTGTTAAGGTAAAGTTGTCACATAATCTTCCTGGTGCACCAACATATGTATGTCAAGCCGATGTTTTAAATATATCCACAGACTGGGACATTACAATCGCCTCAGGTAGGTTATTCCACGGTTTCAAGACACGGTTGGTGAAAAAGATACTTCATCACATCCAATCTTACATGGGGCACACTTAGTTTGAATGGATGACCTCGGAGATTATTCGTAGTAGCAAGTTGGAAAAAAAGTCATCACATAGGAAGGCGCAATCCATGCCACGCACGATACGGAAGGTTTGTATCTAGTCTCCGCGCAACTGCCTATAACTCAGAGGATAGGGCTGTCGGTTATTTAGGCGAATCTCATATGGCAGTTCATCTTGACCTCTTACTAATTTTGTGGCTCGTCGCTGTACCCTTTCGAGCATTTTTGTAGTCCTGTTGGGTCCACGGTCGCCAGGCTTGGATCGCATATTCAAGATGGGGCCTAACAAACGTACCAAAGACTTTTAGAAAAGCAGTCTTCATCGAAAACTTTAAAATGCCCGCTTGATAGAGTACAGCATTGAATTGGCGGATTTAGCCGCCTTGCAGCCTCTGCGTAGAAGGCTTCAGGTTGTCTGTCATCCAAACGCCGAGATCCTTCTGTGTGTGTGTTTCTCGGAGTATCATACCGTTCAAAAAGTAGGGTCGCATATCAGTGACCTGATTCCGACTTCCCAGAAGTAGCAGGGCGCATTTGTTTGAGTTGAAGGACAAGAGCCATTTGCGGGACCACTCGTACAATCGATGGAGATTTTCTTGGAAATCGTCTCCATCGGCAGCATTGTTGATAACTTTCCAAATTTTTTTTTCGTCTGCAAACATAGCAAAGTCACAGTCCAATTCCTGTACACAATCATTAATAAAACAAGAGAAATAGGATTGGTCCGAGAACTGAACCTTTTGCAGAACTCCACTCTCGATGATTGTGTGCTTTTGATCGTGATCCGCCTACGCAGACCACTTGGGAACGACCGACGAGAAAAATTCTTGATCCACGTAAGAAGTTTTGCCTCCAATACCAAACATTCTTAACTTATAAAGGAGACGCTGGTGCGGAACACTATCGAAATGCCTTCTGGAAATCAATGTAGGCCACATGCACAGTGTATTTTTTTCATCGAGTGCTTTTGTCCAGCTTTGCATAGTATAAAGTAAGTTCGTAACACACGATCTTCCCCTACGAAAGCCGTATTGTGCAGTTGATAAGAGGTTATGGGTTTCTAAATAAATTATCAATTCCTTTTTGACAAGCTTTTCCATAACCTTGCAACAGATTGAGGTCAGGCTGACAGGCCTGTAGTTTGTAGCAAATGCGACGACTACCGCTTTTGTGAAGCGGTGTAATGTGGGCTGTTTTCCAGTCGGTAGGAAGCATTTCCGTGTCGAACGATTTCTGGCACAGAAAGGATAGCGGTTTGGCCAGCTCTCGAGCAAGTTCGAGGAGTAACTTTGCTGGAATCTCGTCGGGGCCAGTGGATTTGCATGCGTTCAGACTTTTTAATTCTTCAAAGACCGTCTTGCAACTAGATTGAATAAAAACTGCTTCTCGGGTGAAAACTGACTGAAAGAACTGTGAAAAGTGTTCAGCTTTGTTTTGAATTTCTGTAATCTCGAAACCATCATCGTTTCTCATTACAGGAATTGGGTTCCTGTTTCGTGTGCTTTTTTTCTTTACATAGCTGTAGAGCAATTTGTGATTGTGAACTGCTCGCTGGAGCAAATCCCTCTCGTTATCCCGTCGGCTGTTGAAGATTAAGCTTTTAACCTTGTTCCTTTGCGTTTTGTATGTTTGCGAGGCTAAATTTTCATTGAATCGGCAAAATTTCTTCCAAAACCTTCCTTTCCTGTTAATCTCTCGTTTCAGTTCCTTTGTAAGCCACTGTGGTCTGTTAGATATCCTAAGTTTTGATGGCGGACAGTGGCATTTTATTTGGTTCAACAACCACTCCTTAAATAAATTACAGTCCTCAGAGACATTCCCGGAGTAGAAAAGATCCCAGTCCATTCGTGATGCCTCAGCTCTCATCTTGCAAAAGTCTCCCCGCCATAGATTGGGCCTGGTTTCATTCATTGCAGGTGGCACCGAATATAAACCATACTCCCATGAAAGTACTGCATGATCAGCATCACTGACCACGGCTGTACTATTCTGCCCTCTTACTGGAATTATGTAGACTTCCATACATCTTCACAATCACAGTCTCTGATATTGGCGCTTGAACCATAATTACATAATTATTTTCGGGATTTACACTTTTTTCTCCTGTCAAACTTCAAGCCCACTTTGCTTAGGAGAAAAGTTAACCAGACTACAGAGACTACACGCGGGTAAAGTATAGCCCTGAAAAACAAAAGTTCCATTTTTTTGATGGTTGGAAGCTATCCAGAGCCTTCGGGACCAGCAAACGTCCGTGCAATTTTTGAATTTATTTCATTAAGCTTATAAGTATTTTTGAATAAATAGGCACCTTCCTCAGTCACTGAGTTTTAAATAATTATCGTTCTTCATATACAAGTGGAAGTATTCGTTTAATCTTGAAAACGAAGAGACATGTAAGATGTTGAACCAACGCTTATGAACTGGTGTCCATTTTGAAATAATAACAAAATCAGCACAGATACTTCGTAAGAAGAAGGGCCTTGTGAGATGACTTTCGTCCCCAGAATTTCTGCTTATTCTCTTTACGCTTGCAGCCAAGGCGCGGCAGAGCGAGCCAAACGTTTGATTACTGTAATGACTATGGTAAGGGATTATGAAGCCTGCATCGAATACACCTAAATAAATAAATAAATTTTATATTTAAGACCCAAATGGCCCCATCATTGCAAACTTAGTATCACGGTATAAATACAAAGTGGATACTTTCTGCTCTCTATGAACAGCAGATATGAGATAGTACGGTAGGCACATCAGATTTATAACGATTCGTCTTTTTAAAAAAACTTCAGCAATCTTTGGAATATACGGTGAACTAGGAAAGGAGCAGTAAAAAAAACTCCTACGGTAAAATCGGGGGCAGAGTGCGGCGAGCCGCCAAGTTAAAAAAGAAAAATAAGGAAACACAACTGCTTCTCTAAAGAATTAATAGCTAGAGTTGATGGGATTGGTACTGTGCAGTTGAATAGTACTGTGATGTTGGTGACAACGTATGAGGGTTCGGAATCCTCCTTGTCGTGGAATAGATCATATAACAGTCAGAGTTACTGTTTATAACCATCAGGGAGGTGAGACAGGAGGAGCTCATCCTAGATAACAGGGTCGAAACAAAGAGGGGACGGTAGAGGTCACGAGATCATCACCGAGGTGCGACCTTGCTGACTGAATAGTCCGTTAACAAGGTGGCGAAAACATCAGAACCCGCTACGATCATCAGTAGATCCCGGAGACCATCGTCAGGGTTGCACAAACCGAGGAACGTATCAAGGTTGGCAAAAGTTGGCAATGATGGTTGAAAAGGAGTGGATGAAAAAGCGACCGCGAAGATTGGCTCTGCAGAGGATAATGAAAACATATTTAGAAACCAATATAATGTTAAGGGAACCACCTCACTTATCAGGAGGACCCTGTTCATAATCCAAAATTTGCGAGTTTGGGAAGGAAACGGACAAAAAGGACTTTATATCTTTCGAAGTTAAATGTTTACGTAATTTGGTTTCAAAAACCGCTAATGTAGACGACAACCTAATTTCGAGTGGAAGATTATTCAAGATGAAAGCATATTCCGAGGCAAAAAACGAGAACGGTTAGTTGTGGAGCTAAGTGGTGGTGAAATGATCATGGAGGAATTACGAGTGGCATAAGATCGATCTACCGGAGTGATAGCGTTAATTCGTGGGAGATTTAGCCTAGAGCTAACGCGAAACAGGAAGCAGAGAGCGGCTTCGAGTCTTCTACCCACAGAAATTAAATGTTTGCTAACTGACATCTATCCGTATAAGCGATACCGGATCCAGGAAGAGAAAAAGGTCTTCGAGTAAAAACTCTCTGAACTGTTTTTCAAACTTACGTCGGTCAGAAGCGTTTATCAGGCCAAAGAGGGGAGAGCATTATTCTAGGATGGGAAGAACAAACCTGCGATACAGTCGTAACTTTATTTCCAGAAGGAAGAAATTACGTGATATAAAACCAAATCTGTGCAGCCTTTGCAGAAATTTGATCTGCATGAGGTGATAATGCTAGCTTCTTCGTGTAACTTAGATCTTAGTCTTTTATGGTTTATTGTTCTAAAAGAGGACTATTTGAAATTATTTTAGGTCCAGAAAGCTTTTCGGGACTAAAAACATGAAACTACTCATGGATGGAGAAAATTCCATCCGCCAAATAGAGCTCCAACGTGAGAGCATAAGCAGATTAGTGTTGATTTTATCAACGCAACTAGTGGTGGTGTCTTTAGAAAATGAGTAAATACACTTGGGATCATTAGCGTAAACGAAATTTTGCGAATTTGTGAGTAAAGTTGAAATTTCGTTTATGTACAGAATGAAGAGAAGGGGACCTAGAACCGTGCATTACAAAACGCCACTCGTCATCGGCTGAGGCGCCGAGTAGCTATTACCTACTAAGACGTTCTGCTACGGTTGGACAAGTAGGAACCAATGAAGTCAAGGAGAGGAGGCCGGATGCCGAGGGCTTCCAGTGCCACTAGAAGTCGTCTGTACAGTACCTTGTCAAAGGTTTTGCTCAGGTCAAAGTAGATCACAACCACTGACTGCTGCTCATTAAGAATGGAAGTGACGAGGTTTCAGGAAAGCATGATCTTACAGGTATAAAACCATGTTGCGAGTCGCTTAGAAGCTTATTTTCTAGGCAAAAGTCGAGAGTTTGATTACAAATATTTTTTTTAATAAGTTTTGCTAAAGCTGGTGTTTGTGAATGCCTCGATAGTGATTTACGTCTGAACTAGATACCGACTTGAAGACAGGAAGAATAATAGATGTATTCAATGAGTCAGGAAAGCATCCGTGTAAAAGATAAACTGAGAATATATGGCTAACCAATCGGGGGAAGCTCGGTATTCTCTTGATAACTTAGTTTGGAATACCATCAGTCCCCGAAGAGTGCGAGTTTTTTAGACGAATTATTTTCTTACGAATTAATTATAAGGAGAAATCAATAGTGCTGATAACATTGAATGAGAATGGCTGAAACGTCGTAACCGGTTCAGATTCCATCGTAAGATGATTTGCAAAGAAAGCACTAAACATTTATGCCTTGTTAGGGTCTTTGAGAACGAATTTTTTATCTTCATTAAGTAATGGAGGAATTTCATAACCTCGTTTTGAGGAGGATTGACGACGACACAGTTGAGCAACAGATTTTGCAGAGTTTGGCTCACTGAGTGCACAAGTTTTCGTCTGTCTATAACGTGCAAGCGGAATGTTAGTGGCTTATTCAAAAATGTCTGCGATCCTTAGATGCACAGATAAAAAACTAGTAGATTGATCTTTTAACTGCCTCTTCAATTTCTTGAATCTTGGCAGATAAAATTGGGGTATGGTGGATTCCAAAGCTTAGGGCTTGACAATTTTCTTTGGTACAAATTCCTGAATGTTATTTGAAATAACCGACATGAAGTCAAAATGACTTTCTGCGTCGTTCCTGGAGAGATACTGCCAGTTCAATGGGTCAAAGTTATTAATTAAACTCATACCTATGAGGTCAAAAGCATGATAGGTACGAACGGCGCTAGTCTTTTTCGTAGAGACAAGCGGAAGGCAAGAGTAAATTAATGTATGGTCACTTTCAAAGGGGCCCTGTTTAAAATAAACGAAAGGGGGAGCAAAGTTGTTTGCGAAAATCAGCTCTAAAATATGATTTTTTAGCGTTGAAAAAAGAACCAGCTGAGGCCAATTAGAAAAATTAATGATGTCTACAAAAGGCTGTAATCTGGGTGGACAAAAGTTCGAAATCCAATCAATTTTATGAAAATTAAAATCTCAAGCGATCATTTTAATGTCAAAATTGGTCTCTGAAACCAAAGTCAAAGCAAAGTCTAAAGCTCCCTGCACCACCCTTCCGTGGAGCATACGGTGGACCTCGTCGTAATCGACGGTTGAACTGTCGTGTGTGTGTGTTTTCTTTACTGTTTCATGAGACCGGGCTAAGGTGGGGGAGGAGAAGAGAGTGCGGTAACGTTGAGTACCGCGGTTGGAAGGTTGCCAACTAACAATTACACTCAGACCTCGCAGTTAGTCCAATGTGTGTTGTGGAGTGGCTGACTGGTGGTCTGAGAGTCAGGCTGTGATGGCTCCTTCTTAACGTGACCTCTGGCTATCTCACACATGTGAGATGTAAGCCTTTCAACTCCCTGTTGTGTGAAATCCTGGTGCTTGTGTTTGGGGGCCAGGTCGTGTACGTAGTACACTTAGACGAGGTCACCAGCAGCTGCGCCCGCTTCCGCATCAGACAACTGACCGGCTCGGCAGTTGGTCTGATTGTGGGGGTGGGGCAGAGAGTGAGGTCGAGAGCTCAGCGTATTTTCCTCACTATAAACAATCTGACGCGCTTGAAACTATCCCGGTGCGCTAAAAGCGGTGGCTTGGAAGGTTGCCAACTGACGGGATATCTCGGACCGCATGGTCAGCCCAAATGTGTGTTTCTGTGTGGAGTGGCTGACTGGCGGACTGAAAGTCATGATGCAATGGCTCCTTCTTAATGTGGCCTTTATGGCACTCGCACTCCGTGGGATCCGAGCCAGGTGTGGTGGCACGCCCAGGGGCGGCTCCGGCCGCGCCAGCAACCTGCACCCTCTCCCATCTCCGGTCTTCTTTACTCTGTCTTGACACCGGGCTCAGGTGGGGGAGGAGGAGAGAGTGCGGTAGCTGACGCGCAAGGCTTCTATTACTTATAACTAATTCACGCGCAAGTCACCGTTCCTTCTTCACCTGGTGTGGAGCATACGGTGGACCTCATCGAAATCAACGGTCGAACTGCCGTGTGTTGGGAAGAATTCCTGGACAGGAATACCAGGAATTCTTCCATCGGAAATTCTTCTTGACCCCGAAGAGTCAGAGATCACGTGTGTGTCTCACTCGGTACATTGTCAATTACTTCTATCCAGACAACGAAATGCTCGCCTCTTCCCTCATACCGCGCTGGAACGTCATCTCCTGGCTGATTTCTCCGTGTGTGGTGGGTGAAATTTCTTCTCCTCTTGTCCCCACTGCGAGTGTTTGGAGATTGAACCAGTTTTGTTGACCTCGTCCGTGCAAAAAGGCTGTTGTTTGTCTGAATATTGCACATTAGCCTTGCTAATGTGTGCTCATGAGCACGCGCCCGCAACGCTGCCTACCGCGCATTTTGTTGTGGATTTTACTATCATGTCTAGTAGTATTAAGGCCCTTATTTGAGGAGGTTCCGCATGATAACTTGCACTTTTTCGTTTATGGACTCAATTTAGTTGCATCTACTCTGCACTTTTGCCATGATTGCACTCTTTTAGTGTCGATACGCTGGCATGTCTGTCAACTAGTTTTTTGGATGCGAGGCCGAAAAATATTCCAGTGGCAATAAAATTCGTAGCATAATTTATTTGACTTTATCGAGGATTCGCCACGTATTGATCTACATAACTCCTCGTTTGCTGTGGTCTGCTCTCCTCTGCCCCCTCTCTATCCATGCAAATTTGTCGATGCATTCCACATGTGCGGCCTTCACGACCGTCAACATTCGCATTATTATAAAACGTATAATGACCTACTACCTTCTTACTAGTAGCCATGTATGCTTCAATATATAATATAGGCCTACCGATATCGGATCCGAGCCAGGTTTGGTGGCATGCCCAGGGGCGGCTCCGGCCGCGCCAGCCTTCTGCACCCTCCCCCATCTCCGGTCTTCTTGACTCTGTCTGTCATGACAACGGGCTCAGGTGGGGGAGGAGAGACTGCGGTAACGATGAGCACCGCATTTGGAACGTTGCCAACTGACAATTACACACAGACCTCGCAGTCAATCCAATGTATGTTGTGTGGAGTGGCTGACTGGTGGTCTGAGAGTCAGGCTGCAATGGCTCCTTCTTAACGTACCGCCACAGCAACCACCACTTCCATGAAGGACATCCCCAGCCTCTACCGATTTCTCCTGCCCACACTGTGCCCGCAATTTTAACTCACGCATGGGCCTGGTCAGTCACCTGCGAATCCATCGCACGGAGGCTGGTGAACCAGTGCCTGGGGCTCCGACATACAGTCGCCGCGCCCGCCTCCACTGCCCTCACTGTGCCCGCACATTTACACACCGCATGGGCCTATTAGGACACATGCACCTCCACGACAACCGGCGGTTAACCACCGGAGGCTAAGCCACATCAGCGCACACCATCATCACTAATACATAGACAAAACCCTCACAATCATCATAATTTTACTGATAAAATCATGGATTTCCTAGAAACCGTGGCTTGTAAGGCAGTCAATCTGACGCTAACACCAGACCACGCCGTAGGCCCGGTGTATGTGCTATGTGTGTCGATTGGCTGACCAGTGGACTGGGAGTCAGACGTCGATGGCTCCACTATATCCCCTGAGTAATAAAATCTTGGTGTGTGCGTTATGGGGGCCAGGTCGTGCTGTGGTGCGCGAAGACGGGTACGCAGACCCGTCAGCCAATGCGCTCACTCCCACATCAGAAAACTGACTGGCTCGGATGGTGGTCTGATTGTGGGGGTGGGGGAGGGAGTGAGGTCGACGGCTCAGCGCATGTTCCTCACTATAAACAATCTGACGCGCTTTAAACTGTCACGGGGCGCTAAAAGCTTAGAAGGTTGCCACCTGACGGCAGAACTCGGACCACGTGGTCAGCCCACTGTGTGTTTTGTGTGGAGTGGCTGACTGGTGGACTGAGAGTCAGGCTTAAAGGGCTTCTTTGTAATGTTTGATTTATGGCACTCCCACTCCGTGGGATACAAGACAGACGTGCTGGTACGCCAAGGGGTGGCTCCGGCCGCGCCAGCCCCGGCGCCCTCGTCCGCTTTCAGTTTTCTTGACTCTGTGATGGCACTGGGCTCATGTGGGGGAGGAGGAGAGTGTGCGGTAGATGCAGCGCAAGTTTACTATCACTTTAAACTAAAAATAAACGCGCTAGTCACTGTCCGTGCACCACGCTTCCGTGAAGCATACGGTAAGACATCTCTATTTAGGGACAGCACTGCTTGCGTCCTCGTGGGGGAAGGGGCTAGAAAAGGTGCCCTAAACATATGCTGGGTCTCAAGTCTTCTGCAGCCGGCTGCTGCACGCAGATCACAAAATACGCGGTCGTAAATCTCAAACAAACCACAATACCCCCATCCTCATCCCCCGTGCCATACCCTCCGGGCTGCTCGGGTGAGTCCGCTCACAATAGCAGCCTGGAATGTTCGTTCCCTTTTAGACAATCCTAGGAGCAACCAGCCGGAACGGAGGACGGCGCTTGTCGCTCGGGAACTGGCGCACTACAAGGTGGACATTACTGCTCTCAGCGAGACCCGATTCTCTGAGCAGGGTCAGCTGGAGGGGGTGGGTGCCGGCTACACCTTCTTCTGAAGCGGCCGGCCAAAGGCAAAGCGACGCGACGCTGGTGTTGCCTTTGACATCCGGAACGACATTTTGGGATGTCTGCCCTCTCTGCCGCAGGGTATCAATGATCGCCTCATGAGCCTCCGACTGTATCTTCGGGGAGAGCAGTTCGCCACCCTCATCAGTGCCTACGCTCCCTCAATGACGAGTTCTGATGCGGCGAAGGACAAATTCTACGAGGACCTGCACGCCCTGTTGGCGACGGTGCCGAAGGCGGACATGTTGATTGTCCTTGATGACTTCAACGCCCGTGTCGGGACAGACCACGCTGCCTGGCAGGGAGTGCTGGGTCCCCACGGTCTCGGTAGCTGTAACGATAACGGCCTCCTTCTTCTGTGAACGTGTGCGGAACACTGTCTTCTGCTGACCAACACCTTCTTCCGCCTTCCGACGCGGGAGAAGGCCACCTGGATGCACCCTCGGACGCAGCGCTGGCAGCTGCTGGACTATGTTCTCGTCCGGAGGCGAGACCGAAAAGACGTGCTGGTAACCAAGGCGATCCGCGATGCCGATTGTTGGACGGAGCATCGCCTCGTAATCTCCCAGATGAGGCTCTGACCTTAACCCCGACGATGGCCCCAAGCTAAGTGTCCACCAGGTAAGTTTAATACTCTTTTGTTAAATCTGCCTGCTCACTGTTTTGATTTCAACAACCAAATAACCAAGAAACTGGAGAACTTGCGTGCTCCAGATAATATCGCCACCGTGGAGACACGATGGTGTCAACTGCGAAATGTCATCCAGTACACCGCTCTCGAAGTCCTCGGACGCGCACGCCGTCAACACCAGGACTGGTTTGACGACAATGACGCCCACATCAGCAACTTACTCGCGGAGAAGAATGGACTACACAAAGCCTACATGGACCTTCGGACTGACGCCACCAAAGCAGCCTTCTTCAGATGCCGCCGCCTTGTACGGCAACGGCTGCGGGAGATGCAGGACGTCTGGATGATCCAAAAGGCTGAGTAAATCCATGGGTATGCGGACCGCAACAAAAGGAAAACATTTTCAAAGCCTTCAAAGGCCATCTACGGCTCCTGTATCAAGGGGACCGCACCGCTGCTCAGCTCTGACGGCACAACACTGCTGACAGAAATCGCAAATTCTGAAGTGCTGGGCCAAGAACTTCAGAAGTGTCCTTAATTGCTCATCAGAAATCTCCGATGCTGCCATTAACCGACTCCCTCAAGTGGACACGAACAATGACCTGGATCTGCCGCCTTCCCTACGAGAAATCATCCGGGCCGTGCAGCAGATTTCCAGCGGTGAAGCAGCGGGATCTGACGCAATCCCACCGGAAGTCTACAAGCAGGGTGGCTTCGGCCGATTGCGGAACTCACAAAACTCTTCTAGGAGATGTTGCTCCAAGGACAAGTTCCTCAGGATTTCAAAGACGCAACCATCGTCCATCTTTACAAGCGAAAGATGGAGCCGACTCTATGATAATCACAGAGGCATCTCGTTTCTCGACATCGCCGGGAAGATCTCCGCCCGTATTCTTCTCAATCGTCTGAACGGTCACCTAGAGCAGGGTCTGCTCCCGGAAAGCCAATGTGGCTTCCACCGACACCGCGGAACAACCGACATGATCTTTGCCACCCGCCAGGTACAAGAGAAGTGCCAGGAGATGCAAACTCACCTATACACTACCTTCGTGGATCTGACGAAAGCCTTTGACACGGTGAATCGCGACGGACTGTGGAAAGTCATGCAGAAATTTGGCTGTCCTGAGCGGTTCACGCACATTGGGCGTCAGCTGCATGACAGGGTGACGGCGCGCATCACTGACAACGGGACGGTATCCGAAGCATTCACAGTGACCAACGGAGTGAAGCAGGGCTGCGTATTGGCTCCCACCCTCTTCAGTTTCACGTTCTCGGCTATGCTGATGGAAACCTACCGTGATGAGCAGCCTGGGATCCGCATCGCCTTTAGAACTGAAGGACACCTTATCAACAGTCGGCGTATGCAGGCTCCAACGCACGTGTCTACGACTACAGTCCATGACTTGCTCTTCGTGGACGACTGTGCCCTTAACACCGTGACGGAGGAGGACATGCAAAGGAGCATGGACCTCTTCGCTACAGGCTGCACCAATTTTGGATTAACAATTAGTACAGCCAAAACGGTTGTCATGCACCAGCCGCCACCCAGCGCGGAATACATTGCTCCCCGAATCAATGTCAACGGTGCTCAACTCAAAAATGTAGAAACCTTTGATTATCTGAGAAGCACGCTGCTCACGCAACACGAGAATCGATGACGAGGTTGCCCAACGGATCTCCAAAGCCAGTCAGGCCTTCGGCCGGCTGCAGGCCTCCGTGTGGAATCGCCACGGTATTCACCTGAACACCAAACTGAAGATAAACAAGGCCGTCGTCTCGACGACACTCCTTTACGGAGCGGAGACCTGGACCGTCGACTCGAACCAAGCCAGGAAACTGAATCACTTCAGTCTCAGCTGCCTCCGCAGAATACTGAAGCTGAGATGGCAAGACAGGATCCCGGACACGGAAGTCCTGGAGCGGACCAAAGTCCTCAGCATCCACGTCATGCTGAGGCAAGTGCAACTGCAATGGAGCGGCCACCTGGTGAGGATATACGATAAGCGACTACCCAAATGACTTTTCTACGGAGATGTCGCTACGGGTGCTCGCCGACAGGGAGATCAAAAACGACGATACAAGGACACTGAAGACTTCCCTCAAGCAACTGCAGATCAACCCGGTGACCTGGGAGGACCTCGCACAGGATAGACCGGCATGGAGAAGATCCGTGAAGACTGGTGCAGCAATCTATAAGGCCAACCGGATCGCCGCTGCCAAGGTCAAAAGAGCGGCACGAAAGTCCTCAGCACCATGGACCAACACCGCCGATGCCCAGGCCCTCCCAACATGCCCGCGCTGTCAACGCATCTTCCGCGTGCGAATCGGCCTGGTTGCACATCGACGGACGCAATGCACCAACAATCCGAAAATTCAAATTTCTTCGTCGAATTCTGCTTACCCACCTTCGGACACCCCACCCTCACTCCTGGCATCAATTCCATCACTCCCGCCATCAAAGAGACCACATCCAAATACTCATCGCCTGTTACCCCCGGCGCCGCAACCACCACCGCTGTCACGACCTCCACCACCACCAGCAATGGGGACTCTCTCCTAAACTGCCCTCAATGCGACTGCACATTCACCTCACGCATTGGCCTGGTCGGTCACTTGCGAATCCATCGTACAGAGACTAGTGAGCCAGTGCCTGGAGCATCAACACACATCAGAGATCGCAGCCTCTACTGCCCTTACTGTCCTCACACATTCACTCATCGCATGGCCCTATTCGGTCACCTGCGCATCCATAACAGCGGAATTCACCGCAATGCTGACAACACCGATACACCATGCACACCCTCAGCTCCTGCCATTCTTACCGCTTCTTCCACCGCCACTTCCATGAATGACACCCCCAGCCTCTCCCGATTTCTCCTGCCCACACTGCGCCCGTTATTTTAACTCACGCATTGGCCTGGTCAGTCACCTTCGAATCCATCGCACGGAGGCTGGTGAACCAGTGCCTGGGGCTCCGACATACAGTCGCCGCGCCCGCCTCCACTGCCCTCACTGTGCCCGCACATTTACACACCGCATGGGCCTATTAGGACACATGCACCTCCACGACCACCTGCGGAAAACCACAGCAGTGCACACTTCCTACACCAATACATAGACAAAACCCTCACAATCATCATAATGTTCCTGATAAATCACGGTTTCCTAGAAACCGTGGCTTGGAAGGCAGTCAATCTGACGCTAACACCAGACCACGCCGTAGGCCCAGTGTATGTGCTATGTGTGTCGATTGGCTGACCAGTGGACTGGGAGTCAGACGGCGATGGCTCCACTATATCCCCTGAGTAATAAAATCTTGGTGTGTGCGTTATGGGGGCCAGGTCGTGCTGTGGTGCGCGAAGACGGGTACGCAGACCCGTCAGCCAATGCGCTCACTCCCACATCAGAAAACTGACTGGCTCGGATGGTGGTCTGATTTTGGGGGTGGGGGAGGGAGTGAGGTCGACGGCTCAGCGCATGTTCCTCACTATAAACAATCTGACGCGCTTTAAACTATCACGGTGCGCTAAAAGCTTAGAAGGTTGCCAACTGACGGCATAACTCGGACCATGTGGTCAGCCCACTGTGTGTTTTGTGTGGAGTGGCTGACTGGTGGACTGGGAGTCAGGCTGCAAGGGCTTCTTCGTAATGTTTGATTTATGGCACTCCCACGCCGTGGGATCCAAGCCAGACGTGCTGGTACGCCAAGGGGTGGCTCCGGCTGCGCCAGCCCCTGCTCCCTCGTCCGCTTTCAGTTTTCTTGACTCTGTGATGGCACTGGGCTCATGTGTGGGGAGGAGGAGAGTGTGCGGTAGATGCAACGCAAGTTTACTATCACTTTTAACTAAAAATAAACGCGCTAGTCACTGTCCGTGCACCACGCTTCCGTGAAGCATACGGTTGGCATCCCTATTTAGGGACAGCACTGCTTGCGTCCTCGTGGGGAAAGGGGCTAGAAAAGGTGCCCTAAACATATGCTGGGTCTCAAGTCTTCTGCAGCCGGCTGCTGCACGCAGATCACAAAATACGCGGTCGTAAATCTCAAACAAACCACAATGCCCCCATCCTCATCCCCCGTGCCATACCCTCCGGGCTGCTCGGGTGAGTCCGCTCACAATAGCAGCCTGGAATGTTCGTTCCCTTTTAGACAATCCTAGGAGCAACCAGCCGGAACGGAGGACGGCGCTTGTCGCTCGGGAACTGGCGCACTACAAGGTGGACATTACTGCTCTCAGCGAGACCCGATTCTCTGAGCAGGGTCAGCTGGAGGAGGTAAGTGCCGGCTACACCTTCTTCTGGAGCGGCCGGCCAAAGGCAAAGCGACGCGACGCTGGTGTTGCCTTTGCCATCCGGAACGCTATTGTGGGACGTCTGCCCTATCTGCCGCAGGGTATCAATGATCGCCTCATGAGCCTCCACCTGCCTCTTTTGGGAGACCAGTTCGCCACCCTCATCAGTGCCTACGCTCCCACAATGACGAGTTCTGATGCGGCGAAGGACAAATTCTACGGGGACATGCACGCCCTGCTGGCGACGGTGCCGAAGGCGGACATGCGGATTGTCCTTGATGACTTCAACGCCCGTGTCGGGACAGACCACGCTACCTGGCAGGGAGTGCTGGGTCCCCACGGTCTCGGTAGCTGTAACGATAACGGCCTCCTTCTTCTGTGAACGTGTGCGGAACACTGTCTTCTGCTGACCAACACCTTCTTCCGCCTTCCGACGCGGGAATTGGCCACGTATATGCACCCTCGGACGCGGCGCTGGCAGCTGCTGGATTATGTTCTCGTCTGGAGGTGAGATCGAAAAGACGTCCTGATAACCAAGGCGATCCGCGATGCCGATTGTTGGACGGAGCACCGCCTCGTAATCTCCCAGATGAGGCTCTGACCTTAACCCCGACGATGGCCCCAAGCTAAGTGTCCACCAGGTAAGTTAAATACTCTTTTGTTTAATCTGCCTGCTCACTGTTTTGATTTCAACAACCAAATAACCAAGAAACTGGAGAACATGCATGCTCCAGATAATATCGCCACCGTGGAGACACGATGGTGTCAACTACGAAATGTCATCCAGTACACCGCTCTCGAAGTCTTTGGACGCGCACGCCGTCAACAACAGGACTGGTTTGACGACAATGACGCCGAAATCAGCAACTAACTCGCGGAGGAGAATGGACTACACAAAGCCTACATGGGCCTTAGGACTAACGTCACCAAAGCAGCCTTCTTCAGATGCCGCCGCCTTGTACGGCAACGGCTGCAGGAGATGCAGGACGTCTGGATGATCTGAAAGGCTGAGGAAATCCAGGGGTTTGCGGACCGCAATGAAATGAAAAACATTTTCAAAGCCTTCAAAGCCATCTACGGCTCCTGTATCAAGGGGACCGCACCGCTGCTCAGCTCTGATGGCCCAACACTGCTGACAGAGAAATCGCAAATTCTGAAGTGCTGGGCCAAGAACTTCAGAAGTGTCCTTAATTGCTCATCAGAAATCTCCGATGCTGCTATTAACCGACTACCTCAAGTGGACACGAACAATGACCTGGATCTGCCGCTTTCCCTACGAGAAACCATCCGGGCCGTGCAGCAGATTTCCAGCGGTAAAGCACCGGGATCTGACGCAATCATACTGGAAGTCTACAAGCAGGGCAGGCTTCGGTCGATGGTGGAACTCACAAAACCTCTTCCAGGAGATGTTGTTACAAGGACAAGTTCCTCAGGATTTCAAAGACGCAACCATCGTCCATCTTTACAAGCGAAAGATGGAGCCAACTCTATGATAATCACAGAGGTATCTCGGTGCTCAACATCACTGGGAAGATCTTAGCCCATATCCTTCTCAATCGTCTTAACGGTCACCTAGAGCAGGGCCTGCTCCCGGAAAGCCAATGTGGCTTCCGCCGACACCGCGGAACAATCGACATGATCTTTGCCGCCGGCCAGGTACAAGAGAAGTGCCAGGAGATGCGAACTCACCTATACACTACCTTCGTGGATCTGACGAAAGCCTTTGACACGGTGAATCGCGACGGACTGATGAAATTCATGCAGAAATTCGGCTTTCCTGAGTGGTTCACGCACATGGTGCGTCAGCTTCATGATGGGATGACGAAGCGCGTCAATGACAACGGGACGGTATTCGAAGCATGCGCAGTGACCAACTGGGTGATGCAGGGCTGCGTACTGGCCCCCTACTGTATTCAGTCTCATGTTCTCTGCTATGTTGATGGAAACCTACCGTGATGAGCAGCCTGGGATCCGCATCGCCTTTAGATGTTACGGGCACCTTCTCAACAGCCGGCGTTTGCAGGCCACAGTGCGCATGTCTACGGCTACAGCCCATGACTTGCTCTTCATGGACGACTGCGCCCTTAACACCATGACGGAGGAGGACATGCAAAGGAGTATGGACCTCTTCACCGCAGGCTGCGCCAATTTCTGATTTACAATAAGTACATCAAATCGGTTGCTATGCACCAGCCACCACCCAGCGTGGAATACAATTCAAACCCACTTTCAGATTCTTCCATGAAATGGCCCGCTCACAAACAACAACATGATGAAGAGGTAACCTCCACGTTAGGCGTCGGTAGCTCTCCACCTTTTAAATGTAGTCGTTTGAGTACAGCCCATAATTTCGTTCAGAAACTCGCCAACCAGCTTCACTCCGCATACTGCTGTAAATCGCGGGAGGTAAGTCATGTTAGTGGGTGAAGATAAACCGAGTGAGGTAAGTAAATGGCTAAGGATCGACGGGACAGGGTTGACTTTTCTGCTTTACCAAACAGCATGCACATGACCACCTTTATTACTTGGCCGGTGCGTGCCTATTCTCGTGTCCTGTTTAGGGGCCATATAAGTCATCCTTTCCAACTTCTCATTTGAACGATCGTATCCACCACCACCGTTCCCACTACCAGCAATGAGGACTTGGCCCTAATCTGTCCTTATTACGATTGAACATCTATCTTACGCTGTGGCCTGGTCGGTCACTTGTGAATCCATCGCACAGAGGTGGGCGAACTAGTGCCTCGAGCATCATCACACGGCAGAGATCGCCGTCTCCAGTGCCTTCACTGCCCTGGCGCATTCACTCACCGCATGGACCTATTTGGTCACATGAGCATCCATCACAGTGAAATTCACCTCGATGCCGACATATTTAACACATATCTTGCACACCCACCAACACCACCATTTGCCAGCCCTCCCATGACTGCGACCACAACTCCCACCACCACCATCACCACCACCACCAACCTCACTACCACCATCACCACCACCACCACCACCACTTACTTGGCATCTCTCGGCCTATCTTGTCCTCACTGCCACCGCAACTTCATCTAACGCATCGATTTGGTCGGTCACTTGCGAATCCATCACATGCAGACTAGTGAATTAGGGCCTGTAGCCCCTAAATACAGTTGCTGCGTTTGCCTTCAGTGTCCACACTGCCCATGCACCTTCATTCACCGCATGGGCCTACTTGGCCACACACATTTTCCCGAAAATCTCCGGTAACTCACGGCAGGTCCGACCCAACCATGAAACAGTCTCTCCATCGACGCAAGCAACAAACTTGCACTCTGTCGTCACCATTCAACCTCATCACCTCTATGGTTACTCTTCGTGTTGTTTTTTAAATACATGCGTGTTCTGCGCCGGACCTGGTCAAGTGCAGGCTGTGACCAGGTGGTGTGTGATAAGATGTGTAGCACGAAGGCCCAGGCTGTTTGAGCTACGGATGAGAGATGCCCCTCGAGCGTTTTAAAACAGCCCCTTTCACTAAGAGGCAAGCATGATCCTTCTGCATGTGGCTCCTTTGATGCATGTGTGATTCGAGCCCAAAATTATCACGGTGCACCAAGCGCAGTGGCTTGGAAATTTGCCAACTAACAATTACACTCAGACCTCGCAGTCAATACAATGTGTGCTTTTGAGGAGTGGCTGACTGGTGAACTGAGAGTCAGGCCGCACTGGCTCCTTCTTAACGTGACCTCTGGAATTCTCACACATGTGAGATGTGGGCCACTCAACCTCCTTTTATGTGACATCCTGTTGCTTGTGATCAGGTGCCAGGCCGTGTATGCGGTACGCGTAGACGAGATCATTAGATACATCAGCAGCTGCACCATGGTCAGCCCACTATGTGTGTGTGTATTATGCCTGACTAGCGGACAGAAAGTCAGACTGCAATGGCTCCTTCTTTATGTGGCCTCTATCATACTCCCACTCCGCGGGATCCGAGCCAAGTATGGCGCTACCCACCTGCGCCCGACCCCGCCTCAGGTCTCGTTGACTCTGTCTTGACACCGAGCATAGACGGCTGTGGGAATAGAGAGTGCAGAAACTGCAGTGAACGTCTTCAATGACTTAAAACTAATCTACCCGGAAGTCACCATCCCTGCATCACCCTGCTGTGGAGCATGGGGTGGTCATCGTTGGACTATGACGGTCGAAACGGCGTTAAGGCTAGCATCCAAAAATATTTACCCCTCCCGGAAGTTTGCGCAGGACCTCCTTTGGTACTCTATCGGGGCATTACTATTGTCATTTCCTGCTTATGTGGCCATATAATTAATTCTTACCCAGGAACCCCCATTCCCGTAATTCAGGTGACATTGTGCTATATTTCAGGAAGGGTAAGCATTCCCGTTTCGTAACCCTAATAAAAAGAGAAACTCTAACCCTAAACTGCATCTGTACCCTAATACGTCTGGAATTTACTTCAAAATCACCTGTAATACCAATGGGTGCTCATATTCCATCGTCAGACTAGCTCCTATCTTCATGTTTTCATATTGGGAACCTGGCTTGAAGGTCGTAGTGGTTGAAGTATGCCGAAGGATTAAGCGGTCGCGACAGACGTAAAACGACTGCTCCGTAGCAGTGACACCCCGTTGCGTACGCGTTTAATAATTGAAGAAGAAAAACAATATCATGGTGGTGACAGGTAGCAACTGTGTCCTGACGTCAAAAGCTAAAAACCAGACGGTCAAACCTCCATAGTTCACATTGGCTCGCCTAGTACTTTTTGCTTCATTAAAAAGTGAACTTCACTTCCAACCACTACAAAACGTGAACGCCGTCAAACTGCCGTACCATCCTAGATGGACGATCGCAATGCTGATGACTCGGAAGACGAAAGCGTCTATTCACATAAATGGAGACTATAAGCAAACCCAAACACCAGCAACCCATTGTAATTCTTTTATTGTGCCGCCTAAAATAAGACTCTTGGGTCTGCTCGTATGGGTATCGGCAATTTTGGAGCCTTGACCAGAAACAGGCATATAATCTTCCTACTGCTTTTTAATTTGATCTGAACGTAATCGTTTACGGGAGAAAATCAATTTATTTGACGTTTTATTGGTGTAGACTGAAATTTGATATGAATATTTGGGCCAACTTCCATCAGCCGCGATGACATAATTGTGTGATATCCCTTCAACTGCCAACTAGTAGTCAGTAGTCTATAGAGAGGGTAAGTAGATAAAGGCTTTTAGCTAGTACCTGTGCCATCACTATGGATTATCCTGTAATACCAATTTGAAATCAATTATTTATAGAGGTAGGTCGATAACTAACGTGTAATGAGGCCTATGTCAGTGCAATCAGCCACAATTCAGGTTGAGTTTTAGCCCAGCGGCTTTTTTGGCAATAAGAGGAAATGCTTGCTTATGATCGACAAATGAGGGCAACTTTTGGATTTCCTGAAATAATAGTATCCAGCACCAACTCTGCTATTGCAAAACAAATTTCTACTGAAAAGTTATTAGTAGTAATAATAAATGGCCGTAAACAGGGACAGTACATCATGCAAAATGAGTTGGACCTTTTGAATGAACCATGAGAATCTTGAAACTCGGGTTATTAGCAAAAAGCGCAAGGGGCCGAATTCAGTCGATTTCCGCTTTAATTCACGGGCTGCAATATGCTAACTGGTAGGGACATCTCCTATCGTGACAATACTAAAATAATTATTACGTGGCCGGTTCAAGCGTCAATCTTGGGAAATTCTCGAGGCAACTGAGAATAATCAAGCAATAATGCAGACGTGAGCATTTTAATAATGAAAACCCAGTTGGTACCCCCCTTGTGCATTAGGAGCACTGGGTACCTGACCTGTCACATAGTAGTTGAGGTAGCACTGACGAACACAAGAACCCGTGGTTGACATTTTGGACGACGATCGTGCTCTACTGGAAGTGCTAAATAATTTCGCAATTTAATCTTCTAGAAAAGACCAAGACGAATTATTTAATCATTACCAGTAAACCAGATGAACCCCTCAGAGCACTCTATCTCCCAACCACCATACTGTGATCACACTCAAAGTCCCAATAGAGTTGGGGTGAGGCGATTAACTACATTGACAGTTGTAGCAGCTGCGCAAATACTGACACCTTGTGCAAGACCAATCGTTCCCTTGATGTGAACATCGTGGAAGTGCGGTTGATAGCCATGGGAGTACATTTCTTCACATGCATTCCTGATAGACGGTGTGTATGCAGACGTGGTTAAAGCAAGGTCACGCGACATTCGTCCAATCGCACGTGGACGCACTCCACTGGCTCAGTAGACACTTTTAAACAAATTCTGTTAATACCTCTCCTACGAACGACTGAGAGCGCATGCTTACGGAATAAGGCACATTGCGTACGACAGAAGCTCAAACCTCCAATCCAATGCATCGTTATTTAAATCAATCGATTGTCTCTTACATGCGTGCCTAAATACGCAAGCTTCTGAATAAAAACACGCGCAGGGGGTCTTCGTGAAGTGCGTGTAACGGAATTTCTCCTCTGTTAGCATGGCCTTCGTTTCTGTGTGACTATGTCTCGCGCGGGTTATGAGACCCTCCGGCAGCATGGCAATTTATCATAAAATGAGTGTCATATATCACTATGTGTTATAAAGGAGATGTCGCATACAGTAGTGAATGTGAACCTTGACTTATTATTTTAAAACAGCATTAATAAACGGTCAGATACAATGCACTATAACTGGACAGTTACCTACTTTAAAAGCCTCATAATTATAAACATTTAAAAGTCGAATACTACACTTTCTCAAAGTAGACATCTTGATGATGATGATGACTCACACTGTGACCGGAAATCTTTGGAGGCCTTTCCCGGAGTGGCAGTATTTTTTTAGAGTTCTTGGCAGGACGATGGAACCACAGGTCCTAACACAACAAATGGTTGACTGGTCTACAATCTGCATTCTATAGCAAACTTTTTGGATTTTATTGCCATATTGATCCCGACAAGTATAACACAACCAAATCATCCCTACCTCAACCAATTGTTACAATTTTGACAGGCAGCGTTACTACATCCTCAGCATGCAAACCTTGACTTTCTGCTACAGTTTACGTTTACGGCCCTTTGTAACATTCAATCAGAATTTACAAATTTTAAGTGAGACATTTGTGATTTTAGGGGAAATTAGCCCAAAAGCATCGCTATGAACCCCCTCCAACGGGTTATGGACGTTAAATGTGTGTCGCATTTATGTCTCTTTTTCATAATGTTTTTATGCATTCTCGATGCAGATGCAGGCTAAAGAAAATTTATTTTTACAATTTACACCCTCTCTTCTGCTTGAAATAATTTAATCCTAATTTTCTAGTCATGGCTAGCCAGTTCAAACCGGGTTTTGTGAAGTTTATGCTATTTTAGAAAGGTTTAGCTAGCGATGGGCTATGCTATTTATGTGTCCGTTATTTTAAGGGCTGTCTTTAAAACCGGGCTTGGTTCTGTTGCAATGAATGGGTATGCAAGCAAACTGATTTTTACCAATCTCACTGTTTCATTGTGTTGCATTAACAAAAGCTCTAATTTCTAAGGATCTACTAAAGATCCGAAGAATGAAGCATAAGATTCCCCATGGCCATGTAAACCTGAAAGTGCGGAGTGACATTACTTAATTTTAATAAGGCAGTGATAAAGTGTTTAAGAAACGGCTCTCGAGTTTACTCAAATCACTGGCTAAACACAAATTATCAGTTAATCATTTTGCACCTAAATATGAGGAAGTTGATTAAACGAACAAATAAGAAACGTGAGTTTCTATTTATTTTTGGGTATTATGACAAAAAACCACAGTCTTTTAACTTTATCAACTTGAAAAATCTTACTTCCTCTAAAACCTTGCAGTTGGAGCAATTTATTTGCAAGTACTTTAGTGGCTTCAAATCAAACTTAAGAATATAAACTTCTGTGAAAGCTTTTGGCAGACATTTTGGTGACAAGTGATTTATTTCTAGGCATAACATTTTATCAATAACAGTTAGGTTAATGTGTGGAAAAGTATATTTCTTATATGCTGCCATGAAATATCTTAGTTAAGTATTTTTAAAAGGTCACTAAGTTAAGCTTATTTTTTATGGCAAGGAGCATATTGGCTATATGCAATGCCTTTATGGTCTACTATCGCGATAGTGTCACACCTATAGACTGCGGCAAAACATTTTCCTTGACGATCATATATGGATGCGCAGGATAGTTAAGCTTGGGTTGAGACTTCATTGTTATCTAGGATTTGATGACTTCAACCATTGACGTGAAGGACACGTGATTTTTTCGAAATTAAATTATTATTCTTTCTTGCGCTCATATTTTCACTCTGTTGGACAAAATAATGTATCCGTATCAGTTAGAGAAGATAATGCAAGAGAAACCGGTCCATATTTTGCCGGAAGCTTTGACAGATGTCATGTGTCAGCGTCTGTGAAGTATGGCAGTAAGGTGCTTTTTAAAGACCAGAGCATATTTATTGGAGACATCTCTTTGAAGTGTCCGATTTATTCGGCAATTAGATTTCATTTTCGACTTAAACCTAAAACCCGCTAGAAGTTATCGTCGATGGACAAACTTTCTTCCAAGAATATGTGGCATTGGCGCAATTGGCCAAAAAACGCATTCTCCGTTTTCATTTCTATTCAGAGCTTATGGACGGCAAAGGCAGTAGACTTTACATTGTGGGTAAAAACTTAGACGAAAGTGGTACGACATATGAAGAAAGAAAATCCTTTCCCCCAATGGACATTAATATTTATTCTTATTATTGCATTTGCTAATAATATCCTTGATTATTTTGTTAGGGTAAGACTTTTGAAATGCCATTTTCTTAACATTATTGTGAGTCGAATCGATAAAATGAATATCAAAAAAATATGCGTCCTGGTTGAACGCATCTCCGGCAATTTACACCATAACATTTAAACGCGTAACTGTACGAAGATTTCCTTCCTGAAAATGCCTCTAGCATTAAGCCAATGGTTTACTGCCGCATTCCACACATTTTCAGAAGATGATATAAATCAAGAATTACAAAATTATTGCTTGAACTTTATTGCGCATATTCGGTTTTTCTTATTTGTTTTTCTGCTGTAAGCTCTTTTCACCCTAACACTAATTAAGTGCTTCGATTTCACGAAAGCTTTTTATTTTTTCCTAAAAATTACAATCGACTTTTAAATTATGATAACATTCAATAGATATTTTGTTTCGATTCATATTTGGCGTTTATGTTTTTCATTAGTGCGATTGAATCTATACATTTCTGTCACGTTTATACTACATAGACCCCGTGTTTTAACGTTTGCGGTTAATTTAAGTGATTTAATCATCAGTCGCTTACAATGGCTCTAAACAGTACATACGTGCCGTATATTGGTCTGTTTATTACACTATTTTGTACATCTGCACTGTTAATGTACGTAAGTAACCAAATTTTTTACTATTTTTTAGTTGTACAGATAAAATCTGTTAATTCTGCGTACATAGTTTTGCTAAACTAGATCAATTTTTCACCATTTCGTAATTTGTACCTTTTCTAAAAAAATTAGTATTTCAAAACAATGTAATATGTATTTGTAAACCACAATAGGCCTTATTTTTCTAACCATCGATTCTTTATTGATTTAAGACATTGGTGAACGCAGTGTGCGCTGATTTCGCATAACGGACCGTAACTCACGATCTCCATGAGATTTCATGAGTGAGGCAGTTACTGTCATTTCAAGTTTGGGTCAAGAAGCAGACTGACAACTTTATTTTTGAGATTGAAACAAACCTCTCTGTGGAATTTAATAAGACAACTGAATAAACGCAAATTCTCAGAGGAAACATTGAGCGACCGAGCGTAGTTCTTGACTTTTTAAATAGTGAAACAGACGCAATTATCTCAGTCAAACAAAGTTTAAATTCAACAATTTAACAATCTTGCTTTCTTCATCTCAGATTTCATCCAAGCTTTCAACGAGAAATTGTTGATTTGCTTAGAGATATTTTTGCCACTGCCACTTCTTTGTATTTTTTGTGGCATCTTAGAGTCCACAGAGGGCTCATCAGAACAGCCAATCCCGTGTGTGCGTAAAAATAAAATAAAAGCAAAAATTCCTCCAACTGCGTCTCAAAGGATATTACAGAATCTATGTTAAACGTTTAAGACTTTTGGGATGGTTAATAGTGGTGTGAGCCTCAAAAACCTTTTACGACTCTATTTTTAATTCCTGCCAATTGAGAGCATTTTTGATTTTAAATAAGAATAAAGATCAAAAAACTTTGACTTTTAGAGAGGTTAAAGGATATATTGTTTTTTTAACACACGATCTTATTTTCCAACAAATTCACATTAATTTGCTATAATTTCTTCGAACTGCTAAGTTTCGATCTACTGCCAACCGAATGTAATTTCCAGCGAAAGTTTTTTCAACTGCAAACAATTCATCATTGATGTCTTAGAAATCAATTTTTTATAAACTGTTTTATCTACTTGATTCGATTTTGAGGCAATATTTGATGTAATTTAGTCAACTATGCACTTCATTTTCAGTGCAGTTTTGACTCGCATAAAAGATTGTTTGACGTAAACTCAAGTGTTTTCACAATTTAGCTCTTCATAAGATCATTTATCACCAAATACAACAATAATAATATGATTGAAGTTTATTTTGTATTCAAAAGCTACGCCTTCATTGGGATAAATACAAGGAATTCAGTCAATCCAATCGCTGGAACAATTCTGCAGTTGATGGCCTCTGGAGGCTTTCGGTGCGTTTCATACGTTTCTACATGTCATTAAAGCAAATTACGGAGTCACAAACAATCTGACACAAGGGTCTATGGCATAACAGTTTCGAGAATCTCTTTGGATTCCACACAATCGTGCGACCTCAGGGTTTTTAAACGTGGTTTGGAATTACAGTAGCTGACCTAACTCATAAAATCTTATGGATTTCATGAGTTACGGCCCGTTACGCGAAATCAACGCACGCTGCATTCTTAACGTTTAACATCAATAAAGAATTGATCGTTAGGAGATATATGGCTTATTATGGTTGCCAAATATATATTGCATTGTCTATAAATACTTATTTTTTTGAAAAGATTAAAAATCGATCTTGTACAGTAAATTGAAGTTTTAAATATAAAGTTAGTCTGTCCATGCCAATACACCAGTGAATAAAATAGCAAAAGTAGAATTACTTTTGAAAATAGTCTTTTTCAGATTTTTGCACATGCATATTCATCTAGATTAAGCGCAACGTACAGTATGGCCGTTATCAAGCAGCCTAACTCGCGAGTGTATATTCCAACACCACTTCACGAAAATTGGCAGTTTTTCTTCCGTTTGTACATCCTCTTAGATACAGTTGATCAAGGAAAACAGCTTTCCGCTTGCTTGCGCCGATAGGGACATCACAGAAATATAATATTTCATTTGCTCACATGTTCTCTGGGCGGTCATTGACTAATAAATTTAAATAGAATCGTCTGGTGCAATCGTAAACTTACCATTTTTATGTATATAAAGATGAATTTTCAATTGTTATATTTCTTTATAGCTATGTCGGGTTTCCTTTTTCGAAGAACTTCAGATCGTCTTTGAATATGTGGGGAATTCTTTAGTGTCTTCAGTCGACATTCCATAAATTTAGCTTCCGTTTGATGTATTTCGTAAACCTTCACAATAAGATATGTCTTAAAAGCATGTACCAAAATAGTGACTGTTTCGGACATTCCTTCTAATGAAGATGGCCTTATGGGTCATATTTGTAAACTCACTCAAACATGAAAACTAGCTGCCAGGAAATATGAACGCCCACAACAAAAGCCGGGATAATATATGCCTTTTGAATGTATAGATGTTGGCTATTTTTGACTAGTCGAGATACCGTATATGTCCCTGCTGAAATTACAGGACATTGTAAGTAACGGCCGAATTCTTGTTGTTAGCGCTAACAGGTTTACACGCGAGTGAAGTGCTTTGTGAGAAACAACCATACCTTGTGACGCGGGAGATTGAGCCACGGTATCGTATAGGCCTTTTATGCACCGGATGCCCCTCCACGAGCAGGATTCATTACATTATTTCGCCCTTCTCGTATGAGAAATCCGACTCCTCTCAAAAGATATTTGCGGATCAATGTGGGATGCTGCAGGACGTACCTGCAGAGTTTCCATTTCCTCAGGTGGTTTGAGTAATTAAAAATTTTTATTTGTTGCTGCTGTTGAAGTAGTGAAAAAGTCTGTATAAATATGACAATGGATTCTAGGATTTCGGCCTCGCATTATTTTCACTCTCCTATGCACCAGTCGACCATCCGCGTCTGGTAACCAGCTGATGATAAGATTTTGAGCAGTGACTGATATGGCGTGAAAGCCTCTAACTACACATGCCACACACAAGCCCATTCTTCATCCTTTTACAACTTTTCCAGGCAAGTGAGTCATCTACTTCGTTGCATACGAAGTTTTCGTCACTCATCTCAACGCTGACTAATTGCATCGCATGACCGTTGCACATTTGATGCTTGATGGGGTGCTGATTATTGTGTGGTATATATACCCCCTAAATGGGCCGCGTGGTAGATGCACTGGACCAATATGGGAGCCATATGAAGGGTGTGGCAGATGTTATTTGGTATGTGGTTCCATAACCGATGCCGAACATGGGGTGTGCGTGCCCCACGTGGGCCCGCGTAGGTTTTGGCTCATACTGCACCCCACTCTACCACTCCGTGGGATATGCTTCATCTGTGCCGACCACAGCTCTGGTCTCCTTGACTATGTCTTGACGCCGGGCTCAGGCGGGTAAGGGAAGAGAGAGTGTGATAGATGCGTCGCAAGTCTATTCTCACTTTAAATAAATATGGACTTAAGTTACCGTCCCTGTGTCACCCTTCTGTGAAGCATACGGTAGACATTGTTGGCTTATGACAGTTGAACTGACAAATGGCAGTTGATGACATTAGTTGTGCAATGTGTGATCGAAATTTAAGTGAGTAGTTTAATATACATTTTGTCCTTTTTTAGTTTCTTGAGTGGATTTGATGCTCAGAAAGCCTTTTTCTAATGAACGCTGCATGTTCATTTTATATATTGAAGGTAAACTGGCTGGCTTCGGGCGAAATTGAAGGTTTTCAAATATCCAAGACACTCTCTATGCTATTTATTATCATAGAACGAAACCTATTGTTTTTCTGCGTTGTGCTTTAAAAAAATTAATATAAGCAGGAACGATTTCAGATACATCCCTTCCGTGGCTGAAAAATATGATCTAAATTCAATTAAGTAAGGTCCTGACAAGTGTAAAAATCGAATTATTTTCTAGAAACAGGGTATGCAATGAGTTTTTATACTTATTGTTTGCGTATTTATGGCATGTTTGTCACAAAACACAGTAATAAACCCGTTTATCAGTGTTTTGTTTTAATTCGCCGACTATTAGAGCCTGTAACAAAAGACTACAACAAACTGTGGAGAGGGATCTTTATAAAAACCTATGTTAAGTGATAACAAATAATAAGATATATTTTTGTGTAATATAGTTTCAGCTCATCCGGGATTTAGAAACGCAATGGTCAGAAGTTGTCATTTTTCCAAAAATCTTTGTTTTTAGTCGGTCACTCTTTTGTGCATTGACAATTAAATAACGGGACATTTAAGCAAACAAATGTGGCGAAAAACGCTTTAATATAAAGCAAATGATAAGATCTTCATTTTTAGCAGCAGGTGTATCAGTTTTTTTCGGGGAAGTCAAAAGGGTCAAAATTCTACATTTTTAAATAGATTTAACCATGGGAAAATGAAAAACATGCATAAAAAGGTCTGCTTTATATCCAGTTAGACCGCTTTTTAATGATTTACCTTATCATATAAAGTTTTCCGATTTGATCTTAGGCCTATTAATTTCCCATGTTTTTGGCTAGCCTTTCTTTCGGAAATTGCTCTTCATGTTTAGGTGAATCTACAAATATGACAGAAATGCCCATTGGCATTAGAAAGAATATCCAAAGACTCACTATTTGGGTGAATACTGTTATGTTGTCTTATTTTGAATGTTTTGATAAACATATAGAAAGGAGGCTACATTTATACCCAGGCGCTTCAAAACCCTAGAAATCGTGAATTAGTCTGTAGCATTTCAAGGACGATTTGACACTTATTGTAATCTAATATCAAAAATACCAATAATTAACTTTTTTGAAAGTAAGATTTTTATATTATGCACAAAATGTTATGTTTGCTATTTCAACTGAAAATTCTACTTAACTTCAGTTTGCAACGAATTATCGCGTTTTGACAATATGCCGTCTCTTTTAAAAAGTTTTTTATAGACGAACTAAGATTAATTCAAGTACTTCCTTAAAGTTTTAGATGCATATAGGGTATTTCATTATTAGTTTAAAGCTTTCGTATATGCGCAGGTGCCGAAATGCGACTGATTATCAACCATTTGAAAATGTTGGTACTTTTCTTAACATAGGTCACATATTGTACATATGACCAAGTACACTAGGTTTGCTTACTCATGAAATCCCATTAACTTCACAGTAAAACCCCTGCAACGCAAAAATCAGCCCACACAGCCTCATCTTTACGCTAAGAACGGTAAATAAATTACCCTACTTGAAAAAGAAGGCATAGTGTGGTTAAAAATTATTATTTACCATTCATGGTATCCACATCTTTTTCTCGAAAACAATACGATTTCCATACCTGCCTTCACCTGATATACATGGACGCAAAACCCAATTTTTCGTTTTCAGATGTGATTTACCTTAAAAGCATACTTTTTGTAAATGCGCGTTTATGGCAAAATGTACGCAAAAAAGAGGTTTAAACCTGTAGATTTCAGGAGCGTATAAACGTCAAATTTCGCTTAAATCTGGCTTTCTTTCTTTTAAACAAAGAATAAATATGAACTCTTTTTTATTAAGCAGCTCTCTGCGCATCAAATAAATTTTAAAAAACAGAAAAAAAACCCGCAACTGTGCGCCATATACCCATTAAATTTTGATCTTGTTGTTTCATGAGTTAGTTCATATACTGTGGGTGCATGCGCGGTCGAAGTGTGTTGATTCGTCTATATGAGAGTGGAGTTTTGAGTGTTCATTTGGCCGAAAGGCCCGCATGATGGGTGAATATCTTTACAGTTTGTGGGCTGGTAAGGCATGCGTTACGTGCGGGTTGAATAACGCGCATAAATTATTTCTGGCTAGTAAGAAAGACCACGGACCACATAAACTATTCGCCCATCCGAGCAAGGGGGCCTAACTGTAATTGTTCCTTGTAAAGATCGTACCTAGGTTTCTCACATTTTTGTGATATTACAAACCAAGCAACTCTGAATGACGTCTTGTCTATAGGAAAGCCGGTACCGGGTGGTTGTGCCAAGCATTGGGTGGTTATTCAGCTGCTTCACACGCACCGTCAACATCCACCTGCGTTAGGCCATGCGAAAGAGGTGATTTTGACGTTGCGCAAGTTTGATGCAATATAAAAACGAAAAGCTCAATATAATCCTGTGTCCAATTTAGGGGACAGTGTTTGATCACGTCATTCCAGACGGTAAAAATAGTGGCTTCTATTTTTACTTCGTGTTTACGGTAAATTTATTGCTTGCCTTAAATTAGCTGATGACAACTGACGTAGAATTCATGGCAAACGAGAACATATAGTCCAAATTGCTCCCAATTCTCTCGTGTAAAACTAAGCTAGGGTCAAACATAATGCAACTTTAGCAAACACGTCAAATTTTGAAAGTTTAACACAGAACCTCTCATCTCTCGTGAAGGTTGACCGAAATAGTCCCTGGCAATGGCAAAGCGCAAATACTTTTTGACGTCAACGCCTTTCACTTATGTTTAACCTATTTTTATAATTTCTTTAGCTGCAGTACGTGACGTGGCTCAAGTAATGTGCGGACTGAAATTCTTATTAGCTGCTTAGGTTGCCTCAAATATTTTGCATCGTACTTATTCTACTAAATTTATTTTCTACTGCAGAATATATTTTCATGTAATTCTCTCAACGACAATAAATCACACTGCTTATTTGAAATCCAAGTTTCTATATGAATATCTTCCCTTTACTCAGCATGCCTATGATACCATGTTCTCCTAGTGAAGAGAATTTATATAAGCAGGAAAGATTCACCAAAACATTTGTTTGCAAACGCGGGAGAATCACTATGAGATAATTCATAGTTCTATGTAAAGCCGAAATTTCAGGTGATCTTTACCTAGCGGTGTTTTGTGCCTTATAAGCCACAATATAGCCTAAAGTTAATCTGCTATTATGACAAACCTGCAATTTTTAATATTTGCTGTTATTCTGTAAGGAATTATTTAAACTTTTGAGCTTAGTTAAAACTTAGCAATGGAACGACAAATATTAGCAACATCAGAGGATATTTGTGTGCATGTGACCACTTTTTCCCATAGAAAAAGACTCAGGCGTAGAAAACACAAAGAAAATGGTAACAGTATAAACGAAAAGGAAATTTTGTCTGTGGAAAACACAGTACCAGTCTTTGTAATGAAATTTCATGAGCAGATGCTGTAATTGATGGTTTATTGATTTTCCTATTGAAAATGATGGCGGACCCACACATTTAATAATTAATTGTTCCTGATATAGCGAATTTTGAAGAGGTCGCTTATGATAACAATGTTTTTAAAATTATATGAAGCATATTACTGGGAAGCCTTTGTTGTGCATATCCATGCTTTCGGGGAAGGTTTACTTTTTGGGCGAATCCAGATCCCAGGGCTTATTACTTATGTCCGAGCTTTCAAACGCTGCGTTAAGTTGAAAGATTATTTTCGCCATATCCAATAACCGATCTTTTTAATATAGGATATTACTTCAAACGTTGGTCCTGTGACACACATATGCAAAAATTAATTGAAATTTACTGAATCATATTTAACGACATATGCACAAGCGAAAACGTTACATCGAATTTCTGAACGCCTGTAGGGGTACGCACGAGCAAACAAGATTTTTATATAATAACTATATTGAAACTAACCCTTATAACTGGTGGTTATTTTCACGATAACTAGATCAAATTTTCATGGAAACGCAGGAAATATTTTATTTTTCGACATTTCCAATTATATTGAGAAAACTGTTATTTCCAGCCAGAGTAATATTATTTTCATATTTAACTACCTTTTTTATTTATTTGAAGGCCGTTCATGAACTTTTGACTATTTTTGTGCAGAGCAGAAAGCTTTGAATTTTTATGCAAGTGTAGGTGTCGTTACATTAAATTGTCATTAAACGTTTATTCGTCTTCACTTTACAAGAAAACTAACCAACCCAATTTCAGCATCGGTAACTGTCTGATAAGTACCAGTTCAAAGACCCACTATGTAAGAAGAGATTCCGCAGTGCGCAATCAGGAAGACAATCGTAATTAACGAAATTCTCGGCTTGAAATGTTTTAAAATAATCCTACCGAACCTTTCCCGAGTATTGGCTCATGGGATAGGCCCGGGGAAAAGGCAGCATGCGAATCAGCGCTGCAAACGACAGCACCTGCCTTCGAAAAATCAGCACATTTTCCCCTAGCAACCACATCTGGTGATAGAGCTGCCCTGTGTGGGCGAGTGTTATCCTCATTCATTTTTCCTGGAAATCAGACACATGCTTGAAATCTTTTGAAATTATGGTCAGTACATTAGAATTATTTTAATTCTCGTACTGAATATGAGAAGAAAAGTTTGGTACGAAACGTGCTTTCCAACATTCAAATGTCAAATTGATGGACACTGAGCCAAAGACAAAATAGCCGGAAAAGTTGTTCTAAATAATTATATCATACATATTCACAATGGAGAGAAATTTAGCACTATTTCAGCCAAAAAAATACGCTGACTGAAGTTGTGGAAGGCACTTGTGGTAATTTGTTATTTTTGCATTGATTGCTTAACAGTGAAGGCGTACAAACTGTAAAAATCCCAAACGGACTTGCGAAGGTAATTTGGCTTATTTTTAAGATGCTTCCTCCAGTTGAATCAGTGGATACAGGCATTATTATTTGATGACTTTAAAATTCATATAATCGATACACTTATTAAACTTGCAGAAACTGTGTCGAAATTGAGCATTCAATTATATTAGTTTAAAAATATACTCCAAACTGCCCTTCAAGTTTAGAATATGTAAAAAATTTAATTATCTACCTAAAAAAATTTAAACAGTCGGTTTTTGGAACTTTTTTTATTCAACTAGCATTTTGTGGAACTAAATTGAATAAATACCTAGGTTAAAATTGTGGAGATTATCCAATGCATCTTGTCGTCCAATTCACTGGTTGATTTGCAAACAAAATTATTTACTTTAATTAAACTTCTTTTTCAAAAAGGCTAGACAATATTTATGAGGATGACGTAGCGCTCACCAATCAAACTAAAGAACATGCTTGGCCTTTTGTACCCTGGGATATTTCTTAAGCGAATGGTAACAAATACAGCTAATTGATTGGGTAAGACTAGTTCATGATGGCTCATAAGCCAAAAAATGGCCAATCTGGTCTTCCTTGTTTTTCTCGGTACTCACTTTAACAACGGTACAATGCATTTAAAAGTTTGTATTTTGGCGTAAAAAATTGCAAATGCCTCCAGAAGATAATTACAACCTTGTCCGTATGTACAAACCTGCACCAAAGGCTATAAATCAGATTTCTCAGGCATTAAATTAAGCTATCATTATTGGGGGATAGACTAGCTGTTCGGTTGGGTATTTTTAAGCCTCATAGAAAAGCAAATTTAACCAAATGGTACGTCCTGTTAATTTCTTTCGTGGTACAGCTTAAGTGCATGTTTCAAAAAAGAGGGAAATTGTACATTTTTCCACTGTTTCAGTGGATCGAAAAGTTTTTTATTTTAATCATTTTACTTTGTCAACGACGTTTGGCCTGTCGGGTGAAAGAATAAAGAATCTTGATCGAACGTACATGCTAGGTCCACACATGATGCAGAGGTCCATAATGCCATGCAATATGTGCAGTTTTTGTATGCATGCACCCACGCAGATCACCAATTACGATGTTAACGATTGCTGCTACTGCCCAAACGCTGACGACCTTTCATTGTCATCACGTGACGTGAACATTCCTAATGGCTCTCATATAACCATTCGTGCTTTTCAGGCAAGAAGCAAGACTCGAGGTAATAGGCGATTTGGCAGGAAAATGTATTTCTGCTTTCCCCAACTTCTGATGACCCTTTGCGGTCTCTGACCGTAACATCTCAGGACACGCTTTTGGGTAGATGTGCGAATGCCCTTCCGAAAATCACACCACCAGTAGCCATCTTTTCGGTTGGCGCACGTATGCTTCGGCAAAATGTCAGTACTTTTTCCATAAGTAGATCAGGACGGATCCGAAGCAGCCTAAAGACCAAGAGTCACCTACATCATACACTGTTACAAGTGGCCTTTACTTGATGCCGAATTCGGTGCAGGCAGCAACATTTGAATAATGTGTCGTCAGGTTGTCTAGGTCCCTTTCCAAATGCTTGTTGCAGATTCTCCGACCGACATCCTATTATCTTAAGTGGCGTGGGTGAGCCACCGAGTGCTTAACAAGTGGGTCAAACGAATTCGAATATCCCTCAAATTAATCACTGAAATGTAATATCATTATACGAGCAAGTATTAAATGCGTTTTAGCACCACAAGGCTCAGTGATACTTCAAAGTGTCTCTTAATTAATTCGCATTGTGTTTTCGATAAAACCAAATACATTTGAGACATTTTCAATCAAATCTCTCCTTTTTAAGATTCTTTTCAAAATTTTTAGCCAGACGACAATCCAAGGTAGACGAAAGTATTCACATCCTGTCCCTAATATGGAAAGATGTCAACAATAGAAGCATGCATGATGCAGACGCTTCTAGTCGGCAATCCTTTAGAAAAGTTAAATGATTTTCGACGCACTTTAAATATACTTTAAAATTGACAAGTTTTAAATGAACGGTTAGACTGTAATTAGCTTTCTTTCTGTTCAACTGCTTCTTGGGACTTGCATTTGCTTGTTTATCAAGGACATAGGATTTGCCTAGTGTACAGAAATTTCTATAGCCTGAGCCCCTTGACACAATCCTGGTATACTTAAACGGCCTATATTAGATATGGGCTATAATGTAGCCGTAAAGTGGCTGGCCGCAGGAAATAAACAATTCAATTCAAATGAGCTATCCCAACCTACGGCTCATTTTTACCTTCATTGGCCCAACGGAGAAATGACGCTATGCTTGAATGTTCAGTTTTTTTTTACTAGAGTAGTAAGCTAGTTTCCTCAGTTGAAATCTCAGTTCCATGCCTAAAGAAGTTCCTTCATACTTACACATTGGATGTTAAAATTAGATTTTCTCGTTACTTTTATCGTCGGATCGACGGTGGAGCCATTGGTTTACTTCTTTTTTCTCTCCCGATGGATTTATATTTTATGTGAAAACCCGAGAAATCAACCTTTTTTCGATTATAGCGCAGCTAGGTTTCTAGGGTGAATATGCTGATAAAACATTATATGTTGACATATTAGGTTTCGTTTATTGAATCTCCTTGGGGATACTAGTGGAGGAAATATATTTACTTTCTGTACATCTGCATACAACAAGAACTCTGATGCGACCAATCCATTGAAGTTTATATTTCAAAATAATGTAAACAGGAGAATATGCTTAGTTGCACAGTTTTAACATGCTATGTCAAAACGATATTTAATCCTCTGCCAAGCAACCGAGCTAGGAGAACAGGGTCTGCGGATAAGTGGAGAGGACGAACATGTCTTTATATAGAATGTGCTGCGATAAAAGATCATTTTCATAAACTTTGTTGCACAATATATGAAAGAAAACCAACAAAAACAGGACTTCTGGCGGCTAGAAATAAGATATTATTCCCTTAACTGCCCTTTCTATCAGACCCATTGGGCGAAGTTTCACATTGTCACATATCCTCTGCTTTTATGCTCGCCTATTCATCTATAAAGTCGTGGCTGATTTCCTAATGCATTATAGATGCATCTACGTCATGTTCTCGTCAGACAGGTTGTATTTGTCGAACGACTGGGCGTTTATCCGAGGGCTAAAAGGCCACGGTTCCATTTGCCTTAAACAGGGCATGTCCATCTCTAAGAGATTTGTGACTTGTCTGGTTGATGGCGGCCACCAAGAAAACGTCCAGCAAGCATCTCGAGTTATCCACCAGGCATTAGGGAAACACTCCATATTCCTACGCTGGCGGATTCATGGGACGGCAGAGCCAGGGATCCTGTCATTGGCCAATTATGTGTTCGCGGAAGGCATTGCTGCCATGTCTCCCCAGACACCCTGGACAAAATGAAAGCCCACCTCTCATCCACACCGCACAGCGTCACATTATAGCGAATAAGCATGAATTTAGACCACAATTCATCTACTGTTTATGCATGTTTGCATACCGTTTACCCTGTCTTGACAGTTCTAATGGAAATAAAAAAGCGTGCGCTTGCCTCATGTGACCTCCTTAATAGGTCAAACCGACTTCAAACACTCATCGGAGAATCGCGATCATAATCATTAACGGCCTTTGACTGGAACTGAGTGTTTAGCTTAATAAATGTTTCGAGAAGTCTTTCATGATGGAATAAGCAGTTACGATTCGATTCGCAGCCAGTTTAATGTCATCCATCGGCTTTGCAAGGCAATCGAGTTACCTCATTTTGTGTTCCGGTTCCAACGTATGCAGGTGTATTAACAAGGTGTACTGGTTACAGCTCCCGGGCCAGTCAGCCTGTTTGTTGCGCTGTATGGCTAACCCACGGCTGCTAGCGTGCGCCACGGGTCATAAATAAAAACCTTGTCAGGGGTTATACACCACCGTGCGCACAGCCCTCTACACGCACTTAGCAAGGCCTGCATCTCGCGCTCGCCCAGCTGCTTGCACCTCTTTCGCTCTGGGAGGAGGCGGGAAACACCAACACCGAGGCAAGCGCACGCATGCACAGAGGGTCACACACACACACAACCAACACACACCACGTGGTTTGCTTAAAGCTGCGCATGCGTGCTATTTTGCGGCCATATTTGATGCGCTGCTGCGGTCAGTTCGTCCTGCCAGCCAGTTTTAACCAATCACGCAAGGCGCACAGTTAGCCCAGCAGCACTGATTGGCTGAGGGCATAGTGGGCGTCGATGACACATGCACGCGTGCATCGGCGTTGCTCGAGATCCGGCCGGATCAACGCAGATGCAGCCAGCTGCAGGCCGATACCAATTTAGCTCATAGCCTAAAACCACCGCCAGGTGGGGCAATTCGGACAGCAGCGTTGATTCACTCAACAACCCAACCGCGTGCCACTCAGCACTGATTTGCGCGAATTCGCGTAAACATTATTTTCCGCCCCACCTTGCGGAAGCAACCGTGGAAATTGGCGGTGTGCGTCACATGACCTACGCACACACCGAAGGCAACTGGAAGTAAACGAGTCGCCTTCCGCCGCGTACACCAACATCTCTACTATGACTATTGGCAATTTATTACTCAATCAATGAGAAGGGCCATTCTTCGGCGGATACTACAGTCCTGAAGGTTGGCGGAGAGATGTATGATCAGGAGGGCTATCGTGTGGACGTCACGGTTTGGTTCAGACATCGTAACGAAAATCTTTACTGTACGTATCTTCCTTATCACGCCTTTTTGAAAAAAGTAGCTCTGCTATTCAGACGCTTTACATGGCCACAGCCACTTAGGAAGAAAAATTAATGCCGTTGGAAGTATGTAAGATGCGATGAAACAAGGCCTGCCACTTTTCTCGTAATTTTTCGTACAGTAGTAGTAAGAATGGTTTACGAGTAAGTGACTTCCAGTCAGAAGAGTTTTTGACGAGGGGAAAATGCTACTATAGCTTGATGTAATTTTGTCGTTAACCGAGAAAAATTTATCGGCCCTCAACCCGCTAACCCTTGCAGCTCCTTCGTTCAACAGTAATTCAGGATACAAACGTTAGCGGGTTTACAATTTGATGAAGCTGTAAGTGTTCCATCTCAAATGTAGGTCTTGAATTCAACAAACATCATTTATTTTACTTCTCTAACGTCAAATTGCAGAGTTATGGGTCTGGGTTTTTGAGAGATAGACAAGGAACACGATTAGCCAAATAATTTATAAACTTTTACATTTGATTTTGCATCCAAAGTAATTATAATTCGTAAAAAGTCTGCAAGTTAATTAATGGCAGTTAAAGGCTACAATGGAACGAGAAACGAGAACCCGGAGAGCGTCGTATCGAACATCAATCAAATCAGTAGAAGACTTGCTTTGCCTCATTGGGCACTTAGACATGATGACATAAAAGTGAAGGTTTCTGCCGTAGGCACGGACTGAGATCGCCAGAATAAAACTGTTATGAGCCTGGTTATGGTTTCTTGAACAGGAAGTTTGCCCACATTGACTTATTCCACATCTTCTACCCAAGATTAAATCTTTTCGATTTACAGGGAAAGAGACATCGCGAAGATGCAACTTACTAATGTCCTCTCCCGCAACCAGAAGGCTGAATATACTAATTCTCGTTACTTCTTATCCCCTTTAACTATATCTTGCAAAGGGCACTTTTGGTGACACGAAACCTAGTGATTAGTGTGTCTAAAAATGGGTTATTTACTTACATTATCCTGATAAAAACTTAAGGTAACTCTAACTAACACCGAGTGGGTTAACTTTGTTACAAATCGAGAATGAAAGGGTTTGACCAGACAAAGGACAATCATTCCGTATGCCCATTAGCAATTTTGATGTGAGATACTTCCTTTCCTTTTACGTCTAGCTATTTTCCAGTGAATTAGAAAACAGTTTTTAACGGTAGGATTAAATTACATAAATATATTTTGCAATGGCTAGTCAATTGATACCTGTGGCTGTATTATATGGATAAGGAGTATATGCCAAGGTGAATTATTTTTAAAAAATGCAATACGAACATAGGAAGACCTTTGTTCAGTACATTAACTGTAATCGATGAACAAATTGATATTTCAAAACACGATGAAGAAGAGAAAAGTTCACGCTAAAAAGTAGAAGTTTGTCTAAATTGAAGGAGTGGGGATGACGGTCATCTAGTTTAGCTACTTTTATGTTAGTCAGTTTTCCTCTCCGTATGTAGATGAAGTATGTGTGTGTCTCCCTTTTAAAGCAGGTCAGTGAATGTGTGAGGGTACCACCTGGATAAATCGTCTTATTCCACTCACCATTTTCCCCTGCCTAAAATGACTTCAACCCAATTTTCAAAAAAACACTCCTTACGACTTTGAATTTTAAACAATTTTAGGTCATGCCATTGAATAAACAATATGAAAATTGTGTAAATCCGTGTACTCTCCGCGATGCTGCACGTAGCCCGTTTGTATTAACAAATAGCACTCTAAAACGCGTTTCAGTAAACTGCGAAGAACAGCATAGCATATGTTCGCATATTTACTGTTGACATTATGTCCAGGTAGTAGTACTTAGTCGTGCAACATTCAACTTCTGCTTGGACTTGTTTCCGAGCATAAATTATGCACGCTTCTATTTGCTAATTTTGCTACAAATTTACCCAAATCCCCCCCCCCTAATGTGATTTCCCGCAAAGTTGCTTTCTGTTGCGGAAGTGAAAAAACGTAAATCAAAATCGGGTTATGACATTGAGTAACAAACTGAATAATAGCACACAGCACGCCGATCTATGTGGAATGGTTATACAGCTCCCAATTTGACATACGGAAACCGGAGAGGGTTTATGCATATTTTCCGCTGATGTTTGATAATGGTTTAAATTCAGTCAGGTCTGCTGGAAGTGTTTTCGAAATTTGAAAATTTTATGAGGAAAACGTATTGGAACCTGGGGAGAAGGACGTTTTGTTTTTCAACCAAGTCTGCAATTAGGAACGTAATCGAACTTATACACGCGCTCCAAGGAGACATATAGCTATAGAAATGGACTTTAGATAAATTAAACAAATCATTCTTTGCAGACCATGCAACCGATGTACTGTTAGTAGTATCTTAAAAATATGAAGAACTTATTACTGCTTCTTTCCAGCACCCCATTGCAAGACGACTAAATTTGGCACAGAATAAGTGTGAACGCTAGTCTCTTTGCACTTTTGAGCGACATGGTGAAATATTGATCGGTATCTAGAGTAAACTAATTGGCAATGTTTTAAAAGGGCACTTGCGAAGTGGGTCGCATAAATGCTACATCGACCATTAGTACGCTACCGTGTATGGATTATTCCATGCTCTGTTTCATGCCAATCCCTTCCGTAACATTGGTTAAGCTATTTATTCTAGTCGCCAGCTCGGGTAGGGATGTTAGCTAGTGTTTCCTGAATCGCGGCGGATACTGCCTGCATGCCGGGCCTATCCATTGATGTGACAAAAGCCGATTGGTTAGCGTGTTTGCCCCGGTGCACCCTATTGGATATTAACTGAACATTACATTTAGATACAATGTTTGCAACGCCTAGAAATCTTCTATCCAATCTTTCCCGAATAAGAGTAAATTGTTATTGAAGTTGGTGGATATGAATTGGTAGACATGTTTTAAATGTATAGGACCTGGTTCTTTGAAAGTGAATTGACTGCCGTGTACGGCATAGAAAGTGGAAACATCGTAGCGTAATATTTAAAGCGGAATTTCCTGAATTCCAACATACAACCGCCCCAGCTTTTGATTATGTTAGGAACACATTGTTAGCGTTGTATTTGTTACAAGAAGGGTTCGAAGCACGCAGCCAGCCAACATTTATTCACGGAAGGCAACCAAACCGCCAACATCTGGATATAGCGGCAGTCGATAAGAGTGGGCCTAGTGGTTTCCGTACCAGCCACAGCCACAAACATTTGGAAAGTGAAATTGCCCCAGTTAACTTGGATTGCATCAACAGAAACCATTAGATTAAGATCCACTCTCTTTCGGGTCTCCTAGCACAAACAAACAAGCAAACAATTTTCCTGGCTATTTATAGGAATCTTGACTTTTTCTTGTATTTGCGTCTAGGAGCCAGTCACACATTCTTCTTTTTTTAAATGCAGCATATGTCAGGTTGAGGTTCCGGTTTCTCAGGGCACATTATTCTAAACCTATAGTCACCCACATACGTTCAGAGATGTCTAAAGCAATCTGACGACGATGTTAAGATACCAATGAAAAATTAACATTTTGGAACCTTATGGGCCAAATAGGACTCGGACTTACATAATGCAGTATTATACTTTGTAATATCTTGCAAATGAGGAATACTCATGACTAGAACACAAGCAGCAGCCTCAAAAAGTGAATACTTCTTCCTCGACTATGTAATACCGACTCTTGTAGTGAAAATAGTTCCATCAACTCCAAATTTGCTTTCCTCGGGGGCGCATTCCCATACCCATCACGCTTTTTGCATTTGAATTTATTGCACAAATGTGCAATTAATAATTGACTGACGAAGGGTTGAGAGGAGCTTAACGAGTAAATTTTAAAGTAGACCTCTCGCCACTTTTGGTTGCCATAAGGTAAGTGCGAACAAGTCGCTGAGGTTCATCGCATTGTGGCATATTTGGGAGAAATACGCGGTGCCGTTTTTACGGCAAATCACCATTTCCGAGCCCGACAAAGTGACGTCTGCGCAGGCCAAGAGCTGTGCCTGGCGCTACTCGGTGATTTACCCACAACAGACGGTCTTTTTGGATTTCGCTTTGCCCAGCCAGATCCCACCGCCAAGTAGGTTGCTTCTTTACACAAACCTTTCTCGAATTTGCGTCTTTTGCAGGATATAGAATTCCCTAAACCAGCACCGAATGGACTATCGGTGCAAGTTTACGGATTTAAGGATTTAATTAACTCCTCCGCTGTCGCTGTTGAAGGCAGATTTAATGATGCCATGAGCAAACCAGCTTTACAGATTTATTCGTGCATTTATAATTTCGTGAACTAGAATTTATATCTTGAAATGATGCCCCAGTAACAGCTGTAAATTACAAAAATCCAATCTGTTTGACACCATCAGAGCTTAAAACGCACAAATTGCCAACATTGAGTGCAGGGTCAATAAAACCCTCCAGCGAGATTTCGTCAGGCGTTTTTTTCGAAAATCAAAATCCCTTTAATTTCCCGAAAACGTTGGGACCATTATCTGCCTGAGCACACAACGAATTTAATTCGGTGGTTTGGCTCTATTTTAAAAAATGTTAACGTTTTCTTAGAAATTCTGATGATCCGGCGGATTGTTAGCTGCACGTATTTTTCCTGCACACAATGTTCCCCTAATCTAACACAAACATTCCAGTCTCCCCTCTCTTTGTTGACATTGTTCATCCGCCTTTTTTATTGCCAGGCGCTGTGTGGCTGGCGGGGCTTGAGAGTGAGCCTCAAGGCAGAACGGGACGAGCGAGTTCCGTTAGCGATCGGTTCGCGTTGATCAACGAAAGACAAACTACAGAGCCTATCATTCATGTATACCATTTTCAACCTTTATAAAAATATGAAGTGGCGTTTTCAAACCACCCGCAGCCTAATGACACTGCAATTTTAGCAGAGTATTTCAGACCTTCATGCTTTCAGACCTATCTTAAAGACGACATTTTCGAATCACGGGTAGCTGTAAAAATATGAGAGGCTCACTAAATTAGTGGTTACTTTTTGTCATGCAAGGTTGAAGGGCAGTAATAAACATAAAAGTTTAATCTACTACCAGCGTTACAAAGTGAATTATCTGCAACACAGCTGTTTCTTCATGTGCTGAAACTTAGATTGCTCTGACTGCAGACATCACAATTTTACTCCTCCAACTGTTATAGCCGGCGGCAACTTTATATAGTGTACTAACCCGAAGTGACAAACCAATTTTCGTTAGTCGGAAAACATTTTATTGACAAGCAGTTACGATGTCAATGGCTGGTTCTCCGACAATGGGAGGTTTGTACTCGGGAGAGACTGACAACGCAGACAACGGAGGAAAGAAAATCATATTTTCAATCTATTAAGAGACGTTAATTGATTCACTCTGGTTACAGGTTGATAAAGATAAGCTAGATTTCGAGTCTTTAGTGGAAGACGAACAATAAGTAGCACGCGAGCGTTAATGAAACATTATTATTATTCAAATTTTCCGAGGGAAATTTGAATACTATTTATGATACCAAGTTAAAAGGACAGGAGCCGATCATTGTGTGGAATCGGGCGACACCTGATACTTAGTGAAGACAAAAAGATGGGTTCATTTAACAGGTAAACAATAAACCATTTCCAATTATTCCCTAAGTATGTCCTCCATAAATTGCTTGGCCTCGAAATGCACGAAAATAGGATACTGGTCGTTTGATTCCGCTTGGGAAGCATGTTTACTGTTCGTTTATCTCATTTTAGCGGACTTTTAATGCACGAATAAACAAGACATGAAACGGTTGATGTCGGCTTATTCGCTTTGCTAGTTTTTTTTTAGCAGTCATTATTAGGTCACCTTGGGTTTGTTTTGCCCAGCGCGGGCCAACGTAACGATTAGAAAGGGTCAAAAACACGCAATCATGCAAGAACATGACAAATTCACAACGGATAAAGTTAGTTGTCATACCTACTTTAAACGTTTTAGTAGGCATATTTAAGCGGAATGACTGCTGATATTTCCAGAACCTTGACCCTTTCACTGGCTCAAAGGCCTGAAATCAGCTGAAATCCGTCCTTTCACTAGAAGCTGGCCAGTCGTATTACCGGACGCGCCTTCCTATAGGTGTGCTGCCCCGCAAGAACCAGGCGAAATACGCAATAGGTTTCTCTGAAGTCAAAAATTCAAACCAAATGTCAACTCATTCAACACGATACACCATCCGGAGCAAGCGACCTCCATTCTTGAAGTTTGCTAAATGTCTTGGTCAATTTCCAGCATCTGCTTCCTTCCTTTAAATTGAACTGATAATGCAAAAAATAGTTTTGCCAAAGACAAGGGAGACTGGAATGGCCATTTCTGGTTTGCTAGCCGTCATCAGCCAGCCATACCAAATATCTATTTTGGGTCACCTTCTGGTTGAATCTCTACCTTCGGTCATTGAGTCGAGAGCTCTACTATTAAGGCACGGGAGTGTTTTCCTATTGATCACAAGTAAGCATAGTGATTATCCTAGGAAGGCCGTTTGCAAATCGGGTTAAGGGACCTGCTCATCCTGTTGCTGGGGCACAATGGAGGGGATTCGCAGGCATATGCCTAACGATTAAAAAATAAATTAAAACAAGTTCGTAAAACCTGAGCTTGGTATGCCTTATTTTTGACAGCTGTCGCAGTTAGTTCTATGAAAGCATTATAAAACACCTCACCAGGTAACGACACGGTCAATAAAGTGGTTCATTTGGCAAGAACTGGTCACAGATTCAAGTTCGTTAAGGCCGACATTCTCGCGAGAAGTGATAATCACGTCAGCCACGAGTTGTTTAAATCATGGTTTACACGCCCTCAGTCTATTACCAAGTGTAATGACCTCCCCAACCCATATTCGGTGTTAAGATTCAGTTTGGCTAAAACAATTAGCAACTTGGAGAGCACTCAGATGAACAAAGTTTCCAACGCAAATGTTGTTGAGCCAGATGGCCGAGCAATCACCATGCCAACCTCCAACACGGATGATGAAATTTCAGTAGATAACAAATTACCATATGCATGTGGCAGTATAAATACTGCAAATTCATGTGTTTTAAGTACCCGTATCCGATACTGTCTCTGAAGATGGGTTCGAGTTGGAATTCGAAAAGTCAGGCGAATAAAGCTCTTATCCAGTGATCGCATCTGCTTCTTCTCAGTTACTTCCTGGGACTCGCGTTTTCGCTTGTATCGTGGTGATGGTGGTGTTTTCATTGGCGGTGAGAATGGCAGGAGCAGAGGGTGTGCGTTGGGTGTCGGTGCTGTCGACATTGCGGTAAATTGCGCTGTCATGGACGCGCATGTGTCCGAATAGGCCCATGTGGTGAGTTAATGCGCAAGGGCAGTGGATAAGGCGATCGCTGATACTGTCTGTGATGATGGGTTCGAGTTGGAATCCGAAACATCAGGCGAATAAAGCTCTTGTCCCAGAGATTGCGTCTACTTCTTCTCAATTACTTCCTGGGACTTACATTTTCGCTTGTATGAACAGAACTTCCTTATCAGCATCGACGCATACAGCAAATGGGCAGAAGTCTTCCTCTTCGAACGCACACTAGCCGGAGCCACAATAAAACACTCTTTGGTACCCGTTGAGCAGATTTGGTTGTTCCCAAAACTTTGGTGAGCTATAATGGAGGGCAGTTCACATCAGCCGCCTTCTCCCGATTCCGCAAACAGTCAGGCATCACTCACTTGTGTTCTTCATCATATCTCCGTCGAAAAGTCAAGCGAATAAAGTTCCTTGCCCCAGCGGGCACGTCCTTCTCTTTTCCGAGTTGTTTGTGTCAATGTTAAATATAAGAGCTTAAACTGGCACTTACATTGGCATGACCTTAAAATATTATTCCTCATGCCCGTTTAACATTGCTCCTACTTTTGCACAGGAGTTAACTTATCCCTCAGAATGTGCACTATTGAATAAGTTTTTCTTATAGTCTCTGTGCAAAGTCCCAAATTACCTTTTTCTTAATTGATAAAATCCAACCAAAAGTGCTTAATTTATTGCAATTATTGGCTCGTCTGTTTATAAAAATGTCCAACTTTGTAGCAAATACCAAAATATCGGGCATTGTAAAGTTTTTGCATATCAAAATTTAAAATAAACGTTGGCAATGTAAGTTCAGCTATTTCGGTTGTTATATTTGATGATATAGGCATGACAGATCAACTGGTTTTCTTAGAGCATAAAAAAGTTACATCATATGCGGACACAGGTAATGGTGGCGTGCAAAATCTTGCAATGGCACAGGCACCGAAAAAAAAACATAGTGGCCGACTTGGTTGTATCTGGCACTGTTATTGGGGAATTGGTTCGGCTGACGAGTGCCCTGATTGGCCACAGCAGCAACACACTTTTGACTACGCCTACGCACACGCACGAGGCATCCAAAACTGGCTTAGTACACTGCAGCCCACTGACCGAAATATGCGGCCGGACAAAAGCAGCAGGACCTGTAGCAAGGCAGTTAGGTAACCAAATCCGACACAAATCGCGCGCGAATCTTGGTGACGCTTACAATCTGCCTTTGATTCTACTGTTTCCCCTTATCACCGTCAACATCGCTGGCGCAAGTGACGAGTATTCGCTGCCGGGTGGTGGCCAATGCTGGAAATCCATCAAGGACAAGCTCGGGAGGGAAGTCGCAGGCCATGGCAGCAGTCCTTTCATCCCGATGCACACCTGTACCGGTTTCAGGTCCCTTGACCACGAGTTAGTTAACTCCCCAGCACAACCGAGCTCAATGCATGGCGAGATGAATGAAGCAGCGGTGGTGGAGGCAAGAACGAGGAAGACGATGACGATAAACATGACGAGGACGGAGAAGCAGCATTCAGAATCAATTGAGGCTAGAATTCAACGGCTCTGTACTAGCCTACAGAGCCTCCTAGAGAAACCGGGGCGACGGAGAGAAAGACATACGGTTCGCGAAATCTGTCAATCTCGAAAATTCCTACCTCCACCGCGGGACTGGGGCATTTCGAAAACTGAACTTTGTGGGTGAAATTCCTGCTTTGTCGCAAATTACTTCCAAAAATTTAATTTCCGTTGGAAAATAATGCATTTTGTACTCATGCTAAGACCTTTTTCAGCAGCTTATGTCTGGCAATCGGTTTATGATACAATTTCAATTGCCAGTGGACTTACCTTTTTATAGTACACTTTCAGCCAGTTAAAAAATTTCTTGGTATGAAAAAAGAGGTTAAGTTCACTATCAAGAGGCAAATGCTTGAGGCTTCATGTTTTACGATATTGCTTTATGTTCTAAAAATCTGCAAGCGTTAAATACTAAAAAGGTACAAAAATGTACAGAAGATTGCCTTTCTTGTGAAATTTTATCAAAAATTCTGAAAAGTGTTTTCGATTCGAAAAAGGTACTTAGCGTTGTAGTATCAACTTTAGTGCAGCTTTATCTCAAAATATGTCAGTAACATCTGGAGAGTGGCTTTTGAATAAGCTCCTACTTGATCACTTGCAGAATAACTTCTGTATAAAAATGGTTGCTTATATAGTGTGCGTTTTCCTAATTGATTTTCAATGCTCTTATAAATTTAAATATATTTTATAGAAACAAAATGCATGAAACAATTCTTGAATGTACTACTTTCATAGAAAGTTATGTCTTCTTTGAATTTTAAACTTGAAGAAGGGGTATCTTGCACTTTAACAAACTTTGCAACGATGGGCTTCTGTAAGATCGTGAATTGTTTACTCATACTATTTCGCATCTGTCAATTTATTAATGTGTCTAAAAACTATACAACATAATTAACATCTATTGCAAAATTTTGTGGGCACTATGCGACTTTTTCCTTAAAGCATAAAGTAATGTTTTATTTTTTTTAGATCGAATGTATGCAGCATGTAGTTTGGAGACCATGAGTGCAAGTGCAACGGCCCATAGCATTTCAACTTATTAGGCAATTTAAAAAAATTTCTTTAAAACCAAGAGACAGTTTCTCCTAGGCTAAAATATGATGAAGGCGTAATTTGCTACCAAACGAGTATGAAAAAGAATACTTTCTTCCATGTTTTTAATAAAATATATTTGAATGTATAAGAGCTTTGAGGACAATACATACAATTTAAGTAACCGCTTTTTACAGAGTATGCTTTTTGCAGGCGGTCAGGAAGAAAGCCTATTCAAAAGCTGCTATCCTGATGGGACTAAAATATATTGAGGTGATGCCACAAAATAATCCCTATTACAATCTGACTTAAGAAATATGTTCGCATCAAAACACATTTTATAATTTCAGCTGACATTCCATGAGATAGGCATCTAATGTACAGTAGACTAATTTGTGAAAGTAAGCAACATCCCTTAGCATAAATGTGAAAATGCTTAGAAACTTGTGGAAAGAAATTCTATGACCATATTTCTATTGAACGTGCTTAGCTAAGTTTAAGTTAACAATTAACCGATATTTCATGCTATCTGAAAATACAATTAATTGTTCAAAAGTCAGATATTTTCTTACTGACGTGACGTATTAATGTCCTCTAAGCATCTCTGCTTGTTACCACAATGAGTATTTTATCGAGATAGCAATTTTGGAACAAACGCCCGTACGCTATTTAAGTGACACAATTTGCTTCCATTCAGTCAAATATTTTGCTCTTTACAATGGTGAAAAAAAAGCAAAAATTAAGAAATCTCTGGCAATCATCTTTTACAGCTCTCCCACCTTCAACGAATGGTATGGTAGGTTACTTACTTTATCACAGTTATTTTTTGCGCTACTTTCCATGGTAAAAATAACTATTTAGCACGTAACTGCAGGTAATGTCTTCAACAAGAATTTTTATGTTGCTACTATGTTAACAAGAAAAGTGGAAATATATTTTTATCTTGAATTTATTTGGGTGTACTTGTGTAGATGATGGTTGCACTTTAAAAGTGATTTTTTAGGAAGAATGTGTTGTGCATGCTTCACAATTAAAATATTTGATAGTTGCACCACTGTTTTTGGAAGCATTATGTGACTCTGTATACTTTATTTTCCGTCACGGAAGATTAAACGTCCTAAATATAAAGGCATATATATATATTACATACGTTTGGTCAGGTGAATTTTTCCCAAACAATTCTGCATTAACAAGGCAATGATTACTGCCTGGTTGTCAAATGTAGCCTGGCATCATTTTGCAAGTTCATCATAATTTTGGACATGCAATTCAACTTCGGAAGTTCTCAATAACCCCAATTAACCTAGAACACCCATAACAATTATTGTAATCTTCTTCGCACCAGTAACTATCTATTTTCGCTAGTTAAGGCACTACGGACCATCAGAAACGTTTGAAAATATGCATACAATGCTTCAAGTCTTACCAGACCTTATTTTCTCAAGTAATCTCGTAAGCTAGCCTATTGCGAAATAGGTGAACCTTAATTGTTTACGTCCTATGATGTGTTGCAGATATTGACAGTGGAGGCAACTTGCACGGGCCACTGGACCAGAAGCATTCTGCCAAGTTGGACAACGTGAAAAAATCCTGGGAGTCGTTTGGCAGAAGACAACAATCAAACTATAGCGGCTGGACGGAAAGCCAGAGATCTCGATCCGGCGTCCGTCAGTGGGATGTCCGCTCAGACAGTGAGTGCTGAGATACAGTTTTTTACCTATCAGGGTTTTGCATGGCAGCTGAAGGATATGGAGGGGAAAAATTCGCTGTACGGAAAAACTATAAAACCTCTTCAGGCCGATGACATTTGTTGTTTTTGTGGAACTTGATCGGTTATAAAACTCACCGCGACCGAATTTACCGTCGAATGAATATCTAAACACCTTACCTAAGGCAGCGTGAATTGCGGTTAAGCATTTTGTAATAAGTAGGCGCAAGCAACCTTGAATCCATTTAGTGCAGTTGAGGCTTTATGCACAGTGAAACAAAAAACAAACATAAAAAATAAAAAAAATGCTGTCTTATATTTCGAAAAAGTGTGATTTTAGACTTATCCTAGTTGGAGACTAGAATTCGCTATCCCAAAACGACGCAAATAGGTGCTTTAAAACGCGTCTCATACATTTAATCAATTGCTAATTCAATGAACCCAAAGCATATCTTGAAAAAGTGTCAAAATACCTTTTAATCCCTATCGCGCTGATGGAATTTTCCTGCAGGGTAGTGGCAAATCTAACGCCATAAATCTCTGAAAACAGTATATCACGGATTGACTTTGTGGGAACACTCCAATGATTTTTGTTCTGAAATACGGACGTTGACTGCGATGACTTAGAACCGTTAGTCAGTCTCCAGTCCTGTATTCAGTTGGTTTTTCCCCGACCCACTGACCTTAAACGTGACCCATTTAGCAAGGGTGGGAACATCAAGTTAAAAGAACTTACGTAGATCTAACTTGCATATTGACAAATAACAGTTAGCACAGTGGACTATGAAAGAGGAGTAGGAAGTAGCAGTATCGGCTGACTGGAGCTCTGTTCAAGGAACACTTGAAGTGACAATGCCTACTAATGGTTGTAGCTTAATTCCGCGTTTGAACTATAAATTGCTGGAAGGTTTCTTAAGATCGGTTCCAAGTGTTGCTCGGGGTGACTGCTAGGAGGCAAGGAAATGGAAAAGGATCCAAATTGGGGACTAAGCGTCAAGCCGAAGGATACATACAGGACGACAAGTAGAAATGGGATCAAAAGGGGACGTTGAGAATCAGCTGTTACACCACTGACTGCTACATCGAGCAATTTCGAAACCGACAGGGCACAGTGTAATAAAAAAATTGTAAGGCAGAGACGAAAGGTACAAAACAGCGCAGACGTAGACAATAATTGAGGGGACAACCAGAGGTCAAGAGGGGAGCGACGAATATCCCAAATTTGACTGCTGTCCATTACTCTTCTTTCTTATTTGACCTCCAAAAATACCATAGAACGCATGGGTATTTGGTTACGTTACCTGCTGATCATAGAGCTGTAGTCTGTCGCAGCTGTTCCCGCCTGCCGATGAAGCATATATTTCTAGCAGGCCAACGCCACCCTCAGAGTAATTGGAAAGCGTTTAGTGGGAAATGACGTTAAGTAAGTAGAACAGAGTGTGGGAAAAACAATTTAAAACATGTGCGATTGCTATAACGTAGATTGAAGCAGAAAGTGGACGCATGGACATCTTGTTTTGACTAAATCGACTGAAAGTTGACAATTGTGGAACTGAGAAGAAGTAGATGCGATCTCGATTTTTGTCCTAGACTCGCAGTTTCGCTTTTAATTAACAACTGTGGTACTGTTTTTTTCCTGATTTGGTGTTCACATTATGAAAACTGTTGACGTCCAACAAGCAAATCCCATATTTACATAAGTCACAAAATCCTCTGGCTTTTTAGAGTAGAAAGTTTCATTTTCTACGTCGCACAGTCTTGCTACTAGTTTTTAACTGCATCTGGTATAGACGCCTTGTTTTTGTCAGAAGAAGAACGAACTGAAATCATGCAATTGTTAAAAAGCATGACAGTTATACCGATATTCTATTCCAGAAAACGCGTGAAGGGTTATGGGAGATCAACTGAGGGATGAAACCCATGGCAGCTGCTTCATCCTGCGGCACAGAGTCGGCTAAACACCTTTCTATGATTTCACTATGGATAGTTATTTAAATGCCAGTGAAGTACTGTAGATTTGACGCTGTGGAAAGATCATGTTGTTTGTAGATTATCATGCTTATCTTTATAGGCGATCTTTTAATATAAATCCATGACTGTGAGGTTAGAACTCAATAGTCCTTGATTTAAATGAAAAATATGTAGCAAAATTTATATTGCATTTTTTAGTGTTCAGTTAGTTGGATCATTATGAGCTCCTGCGAAGCATGAATTGTGCTCTCTTTAACCGATGCGATAATTAGGTTTATGCCTAATATTCTTGATATTTTGGGTATTTTCGCAATTAGCGCAGTACAGCAGTTTTTCACCCCTGCTTTTTCTGTCATTAAAATTTGAGCTGCAACAGAGCCCTTACCATCATGACTGGACAGTTGAAAGAATGGCAAACTCCCGTCAATTATTCTAATTCACTTGATTTGAATGTCCAGCGTTAAATGTACACTTATTAAATGATTCCAACTTTAAGATTCTCAAATGTGACTTATCGCATACTTGTCTCCAATTAAATTTGGTCAAAGCCTTATCATGCAGAGGTAAAAAGTATTGTCTGACAAGCGTTTGACTACTAGTTAAAATTTCCACGTCATTTTCGTATTTTGACATTAATTAAACGAAAATGGTTACACGAAATCCAACTACAAATTTATCATTTCTAAAAGAAGCCAGGTAGATTGTGGTGTGCACTTAGTATTTATGTACCTTAAAACGGTAAGCTGGGCTTTTCGTACGCGAAAACTAAACTAAGAAACCAATTCCTACGACGGAAGTCACCGTAATGTTAGGTTAAAGGGAGGAGATATAAGGCCTTTACATAAAGGTAGTTCAAGCAACTCTTAACTGTGTTTCTAACAGTGTCTGACACTTCTTTTGAAAATTTATTCACCTAATTTCAGAAGTTTATCATTTCCCGGAAGTATGCTGCGTAAATAAATTTGTATTTTTGCACTCCATCTGGTTTTACGTGCATACTCTTTTCTAGCTAGCCATGCATAATTATATAAATTTGCAGATATCTTTCTTTGATGATTGCATCGCTGTCATATGGGTGTTTACTGACATTACTAGAAGGATTTCAGCAAAAACATTTTTTATTCCCTTCAGTATCCTGATATAGACCGGTTCAAATGTCTTGAGGCTCTCATAAAACAGCAACTAAATACTTACGCGCTATTGAATTTCGGTGCATACACTGTAGGCCCATAAACCCCCGCAGCTTCTCGTATTTTCTTGAAATCGGACCAAAAAGAACCATAAAAACAGGTTTATGGTTTTACCTTTCTGATTTACTCGAACCTATGAGTTTCTATGCCAGAATCGGAATCAGCCTGTTTCAACGCACCCGTTTTGTATTCTGGGATTTCGAATGTCATGGAATATTAATCTTTTACGATTTTTCATATCAATTGCATAATCTCCGAAATGTTTTAAGAGGACACATAAGTCAGAGGACTGCAAAATATTTTAAAATGGTTTATCAGAGACTTCGGTTGATAACAATCATAAAGAAAGTGTTGTTAATAAACAAGCAGGTTTCGTTTGTTCAGAAACTATTTATGAAAGCGTTAAGGTCGCAGTAGAATCGACGAAAACAGGCCACTTGTGAAACCCAAAAAGAAATAAGACAAGATGACGTATGAAAGAGTGCTTTAATCGTAAGAGTAACTATTGTCAAGGCGCAAACAGATTCAGCAAAAGGTCCAGTTGTTTTTGAAGGTCGGGCAGACTGTTTCCAGGCAGCGCAGTATCCGAGTATCTGAAAAAGTAGTTGGAGAGACCTTTCGCGTCCAAACGGTGCACTCCATAGGTGTTTTTTACGGAAGAGTCGAAATACTTTTTCCAACAGTAGAATCTCTTTTTGATAAGTATTTGACTAATCGGGCTGCCAGTTGTCCTTGTACTCATCGCAATTACAATTTCGAGTGAATTACAAAAGTCTTTGAGGTGCCATGCACTTTCAAAGCATGCTTCATCCTTAAAATCGGAATAATCCCTAAGGGACTGTAACCCGTTGACTCAACTGCATTCTTTGCCTTTTTAATGGCGCATTGTTGACGTCTCCTCGTCTTGTATGTGTTTTAAACATTGACCTGACTATTTGTATTTTGATTTTATGAATTTCTTAAATTTCCGCTTTATAAATTACTCGTTAAATATACTTTACAGTGACAGAAAAGCAGTTGATAGGCAGTCGGGAAATTTTTAGCTTTAATAAATTCTACTGTTTGCGTCTAATTAAAAAAATTTTTTCTTAAACATAATGCATCTGTTCGTTTGAAGAGCATTGGCGGCGGAAAATTGGATGCATTATTTGAACATTGAATGCTGTACAGATTCTACGGGCTTGTGTCTCATTGACTTTTTCGACTTCGTAAGTGCCCGAATACTTTCTAGGTGCAAAGTGCCCTTCAGATTAGCGAAAATGCTTTTGCTTAAAATATTAAAAAACCGTTGTGGTATATACTTTTAACTCATGCCTTTGAATAAGAGTACATCACTACCACGACCTTTGCACACTTGGTTTGTGCGAGCCTAGTCCTGTGTCTGGACGCATAATGCCACTGTTATCTGACACACTATCCTAACTATGGGTTTTTAATTGTTCATAGTTAAAATGCATAGTAAATATATCGTCCGGACACTGCAAGGTGTTAACCTGAGTTGGCTATGTGTGGTAAAGCACCTTGCATATGGAAAACTTTCCCTTTCCTTTGAGAGTTCATGATCAAGCCAGCCAAATGGCTGCATTGTAAGCAATGCAAGAAGAGCTTTCAATATCCTATGAGTAGAAGTTTCGTATTGAGGGCGTGTTTTATACACCGCACATCAGTCAAAGTTCCGTATTATAAATAGATCTCAAAAGTAAAATTTCATGTATGCTTAGGTTTCGACAAAAAAAATAATGAAAAAACAACACTTTCCCTCCCGAATTGACTATAATGAGACAAAAAGACAATTTTAAAAATTTTTCATAATAACTTCAGAAATAACTCTTACGTCTAAATCCTCCTAAGCCAGTAGGTACCAAAGGATTATTTAGGTCATAGTCTAATTAAGATAATAGACAACGCTTGAACAAGTGCAGTTCTCAAAATTCACTGTTACCATCCGAATGTATTTGTATTGCCTACAGTTCAACTGTATCATCCTACCTTTCTGCACCCGTCGAGATGAACCTTCACACAAGGGACTAAGAAAGACTTGCTGTCCGTCTCCGTGTGCCACACAAAGCTTAGTCTCTAATTCACATATTCCAGGCCTTCATGAAAGTATATGAATCGTTTTCAAGCAAGTGAGCTTGTTATGGGAGCCATCGTAATTTTTAAGCACGGCCCAAGGGATTGGCAAGGTGTTCCGTCGTAGTCAAGCCTACTAGCGTGTCGTGAGGATTTCAATTCACATTATACTGCCCAGAACACGGAAAGTAACCGCTGAATCCGGACTGCCAACGGTTTGGCCCAACTCATTGCAGACACGTTATACTGCGATGGGGACGCTCAACAATGTTTCTGCGGGACCTACTCATCACGTGGTTCGATCGAGAGTCTTGTAGACAGCAAATACAGAGAACGACCGCCAACAAAGACAAGGGAGCCTGGGATGGCCGGTTCTGGCTTATGAACAAGTATTCAGCAAAGAATTTGAGCCTTGGGGATTTCCAACCTCGGGGTTAGGTATAGCTGGCAGATGATGGCCAATTAATCATTAAATGGCTACTCAAGTCTCCCTTGATTTTGTCGGTATTCATTCTCTACACGTAATACTACTGGACGCAGTGATTGACATGCCATTAGCCTCTGTCATGTACGAGAACAGTTTAACTATAACAGAATCAATGCAGTTCCACTAACGCGTGAGCTAAAACATCCGCCCTCTGGAGCATCAGCGTGGTTGTCATATACTGAACTGAGACACTAAGACACTTAAAGTAGCAAAGTTCCATCTCAAGCTATGCTTTGATATACTTTGTACAGTAATATCTAAGCGAAATATAGGGGTCGTGAGTAATTATATGGTCCTATAGCATAGGAACCGGAAATTGAAACTACTTCCTTCCATTATACACATGAACTGGTGTCAACGGATAGGAAGACCAAAGATGGTCGTTGCCTAACCCTAACAGTAACCCCAACCCAAGCCCTAAATGTTATGCTGATTTCAACCCTAACCCTAATTCTAGCCCTCATATTATCCTAAACCATAACTGTGCATAAAACCGTACATTGATATTAAGAGGAACCTGTAAGCCATACTGTAATTCCCCTGGGAATTATGGAGTATTACTGACGGTTCCTTTGCCCATGTCCTGCCGCTATAAGTCATCTCCACCAGGATTAAAAATATCTTTTTGCAGAATACTTAGAGGTAAATTCCCATGTCAATTGGCTTACTCTTTTGATTTTATTTTTATATCCTACATGAAACCAACAACATTTATGTTAACAAATGACCATCTTTACCATTCTATGCTGGTATCTATGAAGCTGACGGAAGGCATACCCTCCGTCCACGGAAAACGGTGCATTGCTTAAGTCTGAACCACAGCCATTAGAGTTGCAGAGCATTTCGTGGATGTCTAAGTCCACAAGATATGGTTTGCCAAATTATTCTGCCTTCCTATTGGCAGGCAGTTATCTTTTCCGACGTGCTTGTTTGTCCTCATTTAATTAATACGACAATGTCGGTGCTGTATTGACTGTAGAGCGCAGTCATCACGTTGACACGGGTGTTGCTTTGCTTTCCTCTCGCGGATTTTCTGTGGAGCGACCTTTTGATCACCCAAACATCCATTCGTTAGAACAAAAAAGGCCTTTTATCTCCCCTGGTATCTCCCCTCCGAAACAGTCTGACCTTTTTAAGTATGGTGCGCCCTTCAGGAACCCTTCGACTTCATTATCTGTACTGTCCCAGCGACAGCCATTAATCAAAATTCATGGGGCTGTAAACAGTAAAGGGAAAGATTGAATGATATTTTTCGAAATTGCCTTACTGACCCATGTCCCGCCCTTGCTTTTCGGTAGCCTAGTTGTGGAGAAAGGTTGTTGTTTCTCAAAGAATTCGATAAAATTCGTGGTGATTAGTTGAAACCAGTTGACAAGTGGACCTCGAGCGTGTACCCAAAAAAGGAACATTAATTTCTGTGGGCGAGTGGTTTCGCAGTGTTTCCCTCTCCCACTTGCTTCATTTACTAAAAACCCTTTCTGCTCAGTTGACTAGGTAGCGTTCATGAGAAATCATCGCAAAGGCTAGAGCGATTACCTTATTAAACCCCCTCTCACCACTTTCGGTGACTTTGCGATGGCAAACGTTAAGGAGCAGCACATACATGATGCCATGTATTTTCGATATCTAAGGGAAAGTTTACGTTGTGTTCGTTCCTACTGGCACCACAGGGAACCAACAGTGTTATCTACAAGTGCTGAATTGATTGTGCGAGGTAGTAAGGATAAACAGAGCTGAATATTGACGATTGGGGAGCTGGCTGCTTTGTCATGATATCACGCCTGACTGGAAGACAACGGTTTCTATCCTTTCTTTTTCTTGCCCGATCTAGCCTCAGTGAATTCCTTATTATTCACAGAAATGGAGAAAAACAAAGTGAAAACCCTTTCAAAGAGCAGATGAGAGTAGGAAAAAATCTCTAGGGGTACTGAACAGCATTAGGTGGGGAGAATATTAAAAAAATGTTTCGAAGAGTTGAAAGCCCGTCGGAACAATTGCTGATCATTTACCTGACAGTATATAGAAAATATTTCACGTTTTTTTGGCACTCCTTTTTATATTCTTCCAGTTCGAACAAGACCGTTTTTAAAGTCGGTAGTAGACCCGGTCCTTCTACTGGCTCAATACCAGAGTAAGGTAATTTGGATCTATTTTAAAGATTAAGAGGGCCGTCTGGCTGCCGGTAAATAGACGGTGTTAGACAAGGACAAGGTAGCACCTATGTCAGTTTAGCGTGGGGAAAGTTTGACGTTTTATATTTAGATAGAGTCATGTAGGAGGCGAATTATTTGCAAAAGGTTGCCTGCTTTCGTTCTTTAATGTTTACATCAGTAAAAACATCGGATTAAGGGAGGCTTTGCATATTCAGGTGCTTTGTTGAACTTTTGAATGTCACAAGAAATATGAGATACAGAAGACAAAGTTATTATCCGAAGGGCTGTAACGCGTTTTTGCAACGTCTAAATACTGCAAGATTCTGCCTGGTCAGTTAGTCTTCAGTATTCTGTTTTCTACCGACTACAGGGCTTTGGTTTAGAGCATCTCAAGGGTTATATATAAAGACTTAGGGGAACTGCTAGTTGAGAAAATGGAGATGACCCAACACGTCTATTTCAAAGTGTGTGTAGACAGCTCATCCGAAAGAAAATTCCAGGCAGACAGACTCAAGTGTAAGCAAATTACAACGTCTGTTTGGCTGAGTACGCGCTAGTTTGCTTATGAATTTCAGGACAGCAGTGCGGGTTAGGCAGTCCCGTTTCTCCAAACCAGGTGATGTCTGCGGCTAGTTCTCTGTTGAGTGCCAAAAGTTCAAATTGAAAGCACCGTCCCACACCAGATGGCATACGATGCTGACTCTCGCAACAAAACGTGCCTGCAGTTGTCCTAACCAGATGAAACGGGATTTGGAGCAAAGGAAAGGTAATAAGACTCCTGGGCCAAAGCAGCGCTGATTAATACCAACTGGAATATTAGAAGGATTTTGGTTGGTTGAACATAAACAGCCAATATCTGGCTGCTTAGACCAAGCCGAACTAAAATAATTTCCGGCAAAATGACTTCAGATAGTTAATAATGACAGCATACCTATAACCTTTTCCGTAAGGTTTCGCATGGGTTCTTCCTAATTCCACGAAACTAGGCCTTTTATCTGGTTCCTACAATGCTAGCGACTGTGGTTCACTAGACTCATGGGTATTTTGAATTGCTTCTAACACAGAAAAAAGACTAAATTTCCAATGTACACGTCAGAATTGTACTCGAAACACAGAACAGGTTTGCATTTATTGTAAAATAAACGAATCTCAGCACAAAAAAAACTTAATTTGATGTTCCAAAGACAGACAGAAAAAGCAGACCAACGAAGAAGTGACGTAAAAATGTGGTTTAATTGCCAATAAAGCAAAGCATATTTCATTTTTGTTTGGTAAATTTATTTATCTGAAGCGCACTTGGGGAGACTAATGTCCGATAGTTCAAAAGTCACGCCCCATTGGACGGATTCGTTGTGCAACCCACAAAATGCGGCCGAATTACAGTATGAAGGATAAAAGAGTGATAAAAATGGTGGCAAACACAAGTGTAGTATTTTAAATTAAAGAATGCAGTAGATCAGCAAGGAATAACGGTGATGATTCAGGCATGTGCAAATCTGCATATCCCCTATTTATTAACCAGTTATAAGCATATCTTCAGTAAACCGTCTTTTAATGTTCAGTGGACAAAATAATAAGTTAAATGACCAGACCGTTGAAATCCAGACATAACTTCATATACACAGCCTACGAAAATTCAGTAAAGCCCTATTATTTTCTACCTAATTAATATAACTTTTTGGACACGGTCGTTAAAACAGGAATTCAATTCATTAGTCCCATGCACACATGCTGCGCCGTTCATGGGACTAATAATAGGTTTTAAAATGTAGTCTTCATGGAAGAATGACGTTTGTTCATAAAATAACCTCCAACCTTCAAAATACTTGGCAAGTTGGTCATTTCATTGAATTCAAATACTGGTGCTTAAGACAAACAATGAAAGGTGTATATCAAAGCGTTTTTCAACTGTCGTTTGTCATAGTTAACCACAGCTACAACACCATGGATGACTGCCGTGGACGAACCCACTCGGAGACTCGGGGACGTCTTGGTGCTGAAATTCGATGTACTGCTTGATGACCTGAACCGCATGGGTCGGGAAGAGACCTATACCGCGTCCCATTATCGAACTACAATGAATCGACAGGTTGGCGGTCAACCAATCGCACGCTGGTCTTCCCTACAGACCGGTCTCGGACGAGATGACAGCAGTGGACGCTACGCGACCACCCTGACTAGACGACATGTTAAGCGAAGCAAGGAACCCGTGGAGTTGCTGATAAAATCTCCGGTAAGCTGCTCACGCTGCTCGCATATCTAATGTTTGTCAAAAAGGCTGTTTGCACAACTACCCAAGGTTTTTATGCTATTTTTTTAAAATTACGTATGACACTGATAAGTAAACCTGCATGAATTTCCATCCTAAATTAGATATTTTATATTTTTAAAACAACCTCACAACGCAAATGTGATTAACTACCGTCGGACATACTTAGGAACACCATTTTTATGTCCTGAAAAGTCTCCATTACCACACTTCCCCTTTTACAGGTGGATTTACGCAAAAGTTCTGGGTGCGGGTTACACTTATCCACATCGGATCAAAACGTTTAAGAAACCTTATTATCGGAAAGTCATTGGTTGCCCTAAATAAACTATACTTACGACCTTCGATAGTAATGCTTTGATAAACTTAGTTTTCATGGAAGCTATATATAAACGCCTTTGAGTGGGAAAATGGCGTTTATGTGGAAATCATGGATAATGGAGTTATCGGCTGTTTCTTATGCTCGAAATAAGTCCAATGAATAAGCCAACGTTGTGGTCAATTTATTCTGTGCAGCCACAGGTGGATTAAGAAGGGAGTGGCACTTTATCTAGTTAAAATTCGTCAGCTCCAGCAGAATGTTGATTAAAAGTCCCCGTACTGTCTAAGCAAACTCATATGAGAACTCTCTTCAGAAAGTTCCTACATCTTTATCTTTAGTGTCCAAGTTGCAGTCATGATGTTTGCACAATTTGATACAACGATCAGCCTTGAGTAGTCACGTTTCCTTAATTGTAACAATGATTTTTTTGTATTAATTTTCATAATCCTTGTATTCTTAACCAGGAGGGAGGTTTAAAGTCTTTTTCGCAGAATGGAAATAGTCGACAGTGACAAAATTACACTGTACGTCACTGTGCTATTGGTTGTATATCGAACATAAAACTTGTATAGCGAATGATTCTGCCAGTAGAGTATGACACTGGCGAACTGCATCCTCGTGCAGTTTAACTATCTTTAACTTAGCGGTGGGGAATTTTGGACATAAATTTCGTGCAGGACATCCACAGTCTTCAGCCTTGTTAAATCCAACGCATGTCTGACTTCAACTTGATTTTTGCTGTGATTAATACACCAACAGGATAACTCAAAAAGTGAGTTATCCTGTTTCAACATGTTCGGAAAAATGTTTCGCTAACAAAACCTCTTACAAACTTCATCACATGTTTAGTGTTTGGAGGTAGAATATCCTTTGTTAAATAAACAAAATTTACAGATAATGCACACGAATCTGAAGCAGTGTTAATCAACATGGCCTTGAACTAAATTCCTGTAAGAACATGGTTTACTCCTGCTTATCCTAAAGATTCTATTGTCCTTTCATTAAAACTTAAACATGACCTTATAAATTAAGCTAACTCTAACCCTAACTCTAGACCCTGTATCTTAACCTTAAGCTCCAGGGAACTTGAAGCAAGTCTGCCCGTATTACTAGGGGGCTCCTGTTCCTTTCGTATATCCTCATTTACTAAAAACTGCTTATGTCTTCGAGGTAAGCATGTGGTTTTTATAACTAATTTATTTGTGTTTCATAACCTTATGAACACGGGATTTTCCCCACTTACAACAGAAACCAATAGATGTCGCATGCATACCTGCTGCCACATAATGGGTACGATCTCAAATCTTACAGTTGCCTACAGTTGCCTAAATGGTTTAAAATAGCTGGTGACCTCATGAACAATGTGCTTACATTTCAAAAGTCATACTTATTCATTTTATTCTATATGCCAGTTACACCTTATAATTCGCTGCTTTGCCCGTCACATTAAAATTAATGTTAAAAATGTCAAAGCATTCCACCATTAAATTCCGAGAATCCATTTTAGTTTGAAAATTCTAATTTAAGAATCTAGGGGCGAAGCAGCCTGTAGAAATCATTTAGGTGGTGACAAGTAGAAGCATTTTGTTTGTTTTGTGAAGACGCAGAGAGCAATCCGCTAGTGGCCGTCTTCTCTGTTCTAATCAGAGCTTCGTCCTAAAATACATGACACGTGTCAGCCGAAACAAGCCAAATGTGAGCCTCAGGAAGTAAATGAGAAAAAAGACGTGATCACGGGGACAAGAACTTTATTCGCTTAAAGTTTTGGATTTATGCTAGATCTCATCACCAAAGGCATCGTCACATATATGCGATTCATAGACAGGGAATTGTTGTATTTATAGGATGAAGTCCTTTTGTTACCACATAGGTATGACAACTAACTGCCTTTCCTTCCATTGGGGAAGGTTTTCGTCTGATGTAATAATTGCATTCACATCAGTAATCACCGAAAATTTATCAGCCGCGTTGGATGTTAGCATGATAAGTTCTCGACCCTCTGGCTTACTTGCATTGACATTTGAAAATGTTTTCACAGGCGCGCTCTCAGAGGGGCTTGTGACTTTGTTTCAGTACCGAATACGGGGTGGGGAGTTCATTGCTCTTGTTAATAGGCTGGGGTCCCATAAACCATAATTTAAGCAATTTGCTGCTCACGCGATTGTTAGTTCTCGTGAGAATGTGGATCTTGTCAAACTTAAATGTGTGGTCTGGTCTTCTCGAAGCAGACGCGACTTGAGCGTTGGCATCATTTCTCCACACTGTCGCTGTCTGTTCGGCTACTCACGTCCGGAGCAGTTTTTCAGTCTTTCCTTCTTCCTTGCTTTGCTCACCACTGTACCATATTCAATAAACGGGTCCAGACATTTCTTCTGGTGGCAGCGAGTCTTTTGTTCTCATTACTTTACGCCTAATATGTCATTTTCCATGTTTCTAGGCATCTGCTAGTGTTTCAAGGGTAGATCTACTCTCTGTGGAAAACCGGCAGGATCGCAACGTTGCACAACCATCTATGCACCACCGTATTACCACTACGACGGACACTTCACAGAGTCAGCGAGAACAGCGACTGCTGGATGAACTTTTGGAGACGAGGAAGGAGCTGCACGAGCTGAAGAGGACCTGCAGTATGATGGCTGAAGATGGCAGCCGAGGCCTCACCCACGCTTCTACATTGAAGGTTCCCAGCTCCGGAGGATCTACGATGCATTTAAACAGGTATTTATGGTAACCATTCTATTTATCAATTTTTAAGTGCTGTATTTCAATACAAACCATCTCTTTGTGGATCCATTTGTGCCGTTCCCCGCTTATGCCCAGGGCGTGATTTCCTGTTCAGTACATCCACTGTTCTTGCTGAAACCTGAGTAGACTTGGACATGCTTACGTAACTACTTTACTAACGTTTACACTTATTGCTGCAACCATTTTCTAGGATTTTTCCCCAAAGTCCGGTAGTAAGTGGGGTCTAGCAACCGCAATGACGCCCTAAGTGGGGAGAATGTAGGGTTTCACACTTAATTTTTTTGTGAGCCAAGTGAGCTTTATGCAGGGATCTAAACGTTTGACTCGAGATATGGCGCACTGAGGACAACAAGCCCAGATTAAGTGAAAAATCAACCTTGTTTGATTTCCGAGAAAATTGGCTTTGACTTGGGGTAAAAATATCCAAACAAGTATTATCAGGTTCGGTTCAAACTCACATAGAAATCGGACCGAGATTAAATAGTTTGATTAGGACAGATTTACTTCGAGTTCGTGCATTAATCACCTTAGAACATAAACATGGCAGAATTATAACTGCAGCTCATATACTAGAAAATATAATGAGAACGTTTGAGGATCTATTGCTTATTCAAGCCCCTCGCAAATGTGTGATTTGAGCGGTACAAGCGCTGCGAAATCCGCCTCTCTGGGCTTTTAGCTATAACATGTGCTACTATTATAGCAAATGATTGCGTTATTATAAATTGTCCCTCAGATACTTTGCGCACGTTCCCACCTTATTGGTACCAAGGAGGGTTTCAGCTTACTCTCAAACGAGAACAACTGAATTTTGACGCCAATATTGTAGGCTAAGTGCAGATAGTCGACGACCATCGCCACTCTGGGAAACGGAAGGTTATGCTCTCTGTTCCGATTGGGTAAAGATGGCTTAACTTTCGATTTTAAAAGCAACATTTGGCTACCTACAGGAAACTCGGTAGAGGTAAATATGGGTTTTACAACTGTTTATCGAGGAAGATCATGCACAAGGGGGTGTCTCGGACAGACTGAGTTAGGTCTGCATCTGTGGAGGCTGGATACGAAGGACTCAGCTCCAGTGCTAGACTCAAGACCGTGTGAACTTTAGGATGTTTTGCCGGCGTTGGTGGCAATGAGAAAATAGGGTGGACGGCGCCATTCACAAAAATCCAAAAGTGAGCTCCTTATATGAGGACTGCGACAAACTCATGCGCAGATTTGTAGCCTTGGTTCTATATGGATAACAGTTCAAGCTGTTTATGCATATTTTCATCCTACTCAAAAATATATCCAAACGCTGATTCGTGTAAGCTCCCAAAACTCACCTTAGACCCTACTCACTTGGCTGACGCATCGAAGAGAGTCACCTTTGTTATTTGGCTGAGACAGAACGGTGCTCATCAAAAACCCATCACTAGTGACAGCTTTCCAAAACTGTTTGTCTAGAAGTTTCGGAGAAAAAATAACTGGGCGGTCATATTCGGCATCGGTCGAACTCAGGGTTGCAGCACTACCGTTAAATTAAGGTAAACTGCTTTTTGTAAGGACCGCTTCAGCTTATTTTACTCCTAAGATCGCATTAACCATGGGCAATACTTTAATCATTTCAAGTGCAATAAGTTAGCCAACTATAAACTGTAATTCTAGTGAGCTCAGGTTAAAAGTCCCAAAGGAGTGGTGGTCGCACACGCATAAATCTCGTTCTTACTAGTAACTGAGTCCTAAGTATACCGACTGAACTTTTTCTCATCACTTTTGAACGCCTATTTAAATGAAGCTTTTTGCATGGAATGTTGATGTCAGGTAATACTTCTGATGATTTTGGATATTTTTTAAAAATTTGGTGTCGACTTAATTTTTAGTAGGGAATTTTTTAGCACGACCGACTAAGATTGAGTTTTTCAGCAAATCAGATCACAGGATAATAAAAAACGGCAGAACTTTTTACGTTTACAGTATATTTCAGTTTGTTTAAGCAAAATGACAAAGGTATAAGAAATCAGTACTTGATCAAGCGCGAGTGCATCCACGGGAAGGCTAAAATCGTAATGATCAAGAAATTACACAGTAACTAAAAAAATGAAGAGTATATCAATCCTTAAGTTGAAAAAATACCCATCTTTGTATAACCAACAAACACCAGTTAAATTCAGGTAACAAGTAGAAAACTGAAAGTTATATTTTTTGAAAATTATGAACATATGGACGGCTATCAAACAAAAACTTCTAGAGTGGTGTAGACTAAATCCATGTTCCTTAATGTTGCCATAATTTACTGAAGAACAATAAGGATATCCAGAATCTTCATTCACACAGAAAATTCTCATCATGCCAGGCATGGGAAGGGCGTTCATGAAGACGGAAAACAAACGCTTTTCACGTAATTTTTTGGACCCTTCAGTTATTAGCTTATAAATTATTGGCAGTACTGAAGTAACTGTTTATTTCGTCCTCCGAAACCATCCTACTGATCTTCGTTTGTTCGTTTATCTAAGTGAACATTTGACCTATTTTACCCAATACTTGTAAAGGCACATTTTAATTCGCTTAGTCCGAGCCAAATTAATTTGCTGTGGAAGGCTTTCCTCTTATTAGGTCATATTTCACATGAAATCGAAGACGTCACTTAGAAATAATTCCAACGTGTTAATACATCATAAAGATCCTTCTTTTTGGTTTGGCAAACAGTTGAAGCTATATTTCACATTCCAAGAAAAGCGATCGAAGGAAGCGTGTTGTCTATTCGTTGGCAGTAGCGCAACATTTTAAAACATGAAAGGTGCATCCACACGCAGCCATGTGTTGTCCTCCTTCATGTGCCGCATTAATTGAGTGATATTTTCGACGTGTTTCTCCTAGGACTAGTGGTACGTTGGACCGAATGTTGCATGGCATTTTGCATTCCACCGCCCCAACTCCTGCCCCCCCCCCCCCTCCCAAAGACTTTTTGCGACATTGCTAGCTTTGCACGCTGGTAGAGACTGACTGGCCTCTCTGCATGTTCGGTATGCCCCATGCTTGCGTTCCCCTCCCAGCATTTGCCGTGGCAAAACTCTGCATGATAAATTGAGATAGGAAGGCAACAGAGATAACAGCTGTGGCCTGAACTGCAGCAACAGTGGTGCACCTAAATACGGGCGCTCGTACGTGTTGACAGGAGGAGAGGGCAAGAAGTTCGCGTGACGTCAGGCGGCTGAGGTTGCCTTGTCACCGCCTCACTGTCTGCTCGACCGCGACAGCATCCACCAGTGTGCGAACCAATCGATTGCGTGTTGGTGTGTGCGTCTGTTGCACCTGATGATGACCAATCAGTACACGACTGGCTGATGACCTGGTGCTCACGCGCACCGCAGGCGCGCCCGCGCGTTCACGCAGTTCGCACATGCAAATGCGAAACTCGCAGAAGGAGACTTCTGCATCCTGAGTACAAGGCCAGCCTTTCTGAGAAACAGAGCGAGCGAAAGAAGGAGAGTGCGGGAGACAGACAGACAGTCAAGCCTCCCGTGCTGACGATCAAGTCAAAGTAACGAGGACCAATTGACGTGGGACTGCTTCTAATGGCTGCCCTAGGCAGAGCTGGTACAACCAACACACCGCCAGCACCCGCGGCAGCTAAAGCCGCACCCATATCAGTAAATTTCGAGCTGTCGCAGAGCACTCCAGTGCCAGCGATCTATGATTATTCGAGGATTCGAACCTTTCCTGCGCCCGTCTGGATGAGTAACTCAACGAAGCCCGACCGGCCGCACACTTCGGAGGCGTCGGAATTTGCCATCGGTGATCGAGGAAGGTTCCATTTCTCCCGTCACAGTGGTCATAAACTCCATGTCTCTCCCAGTACGTCACGCGATCAGGCAGACCGGAACGAAATCCTCAACTCGTATACCAATGCTCAGATGGCTGCAGATGACTTCACGAGGTCAGACCAAGCAGCCAGATCAAGTAAGAGTTTTACAAAAAACTACTTTTATTTGTCGCTAATGTATTACTGGAATGATGTTTGAATGTAAAATAGGGACCAGAATACGCTAAATGTCTTTATGTAACAAGTGTCCTTTGACAATATGGAAAAGATAGTAGAAAAAATGTGCAAGTGTAGAAAAGGTAAAAATCGTGTCTTAATCGGATATAATACACAAGTCTTGCGAAATTCATAAGTCACTCTGTTAAGCGAATTTAGTCCGTTGCACATTTAAATAATTCTTTTTCTATAACTTAATTTAACACAAATAGGATAAAATTTGAAATTTCAAACAAAGATTGAACAGCAAGGCCATTTCGGGCTTATTAGACGCCACCAGTCAGCCATATCAAGCCACAGGCTTGAGACTTGACACGCAGGTTCTGTTGCTTAGACGTTCACAACTCTACTCACCGAGTCGCGGGCTCAATATCCTGTTAGTTTTTACGTTTATAGCTAGAACCAACTACGAATAAATTGGATCAGCAGCCCACTTTTTTTTCAGAAATAATTAAAAACTAAAAATGGAATTCTTGAAATTGGTCCAATCAAGTGCAGATCCAATGTTCCAAAGCAAATGCAGTTTTGCTAGAACAGGATCAGATTTCTCTGGTGATATAAATAAATAACAAAATGGAACTTTGTTGTTTATTTAGGCACGTCTTTAAGTTATTTTACAATGAAAACTAACATCTGCACGCTGTGTTTATTGCACAAACTTTTCCGAAGGACAGTGTCAGCAACAGGATAATTTCTTGTGCGTTTTAATGACACGGTCTTGCCTCCACACATGAAACCAAGCTCTAGCTACAATTTTCTTCATGTTGTCAGTGCCACCGAAATTTATTTATGTAGGATAAGTGGAAGCATGCTATGCCTTGCTTGTGAGTTTTTATTATGTGAAAGTAGTCGAGTGTGGTCTCTACAGTGGTTGCTTTGTAAAGTTTTGCATATCCAAGACGTAACTCTCCAAAACCCGAGTAAATTACCTCAACATGCAACCTTACGGGCATTTTTAAGTACTGAACCTACAACCAACAAACTGACGTGCTACATCTTTGCGTCAGTAGCAACGCCAGGGCATCAGTCAAAGGGAACGTCCGGCTCAGTCTCAGTTTTACAACTGGCATTTAACTTGCGTACTTACCTTGAAGCTGAAGTGCCATGGTAAAAAAACCGTGACCTACATTTTTTGACTCTCAGAATGGGTGAATTACTGTTAATACTGATTCAACATTATATAGCTGCCTATCCTCAGACGTGGTTTCCACTGGAAGCAGTATCACACATTTCAGCATAGACAGAGGGAGCTGGATTTGCTTGAGAGCGTCCGTTGCTGACCCAGCGTTTAGCGAAAGCTTATGATTAGAAAATTTGTCAACGAGTCAAACTGCAAAGCCTTGTGCTCAACGATATTTCTTGTTTTCTGCACCATAGACACGCTGTCATGGTTTGAATCCCACCACATCGTATATATATATATATATATGTATGCAAGATTTTCTAGTAGAATGGCACGCTCCTATGTAGTAGATGTAATCTATTGTTGTGGATCACTTTGCCAGTTTTCTGTCACTTTTGGTCAAGGCTATGTAGGAGGGACATAGGAGTCGTCACTTCGGAGGAATATCGATGAGGGTTAACAAGGCTGTAGGAGGTGAATTCCCGTCAAAAAGTAAGCGACAGAGGTGTTAATCAAGGTTTCTAATCACAGATATAAATACGACCTTCACGGGAAACCGAGCTCGCGACCATTCACATAGTGAGGAACGTTCACCAGTCTAGAACAAGTACCCAAAAATGCGAGGTAAGCTTGAGTGTAACCTAAAATGCCAAATCAACTCATAGTAGTTCAATCGTGGCAAACCACGAGATGGGCACAGCAATGGTTACCTCAGTTTTAGTTTCTAGTGAGGCGGAACTGCACAGCATCAATATTATCACCACCGGTCTCACCCGTCATATTAATATGTCAAGACAGAGGCAAAATTACCAGGATGAGCGCTGGTACGCTTATTGACAAGATTGAAAAGTCTGCCTGCGCGTTCCACACACAATTTGTCCCCACTTTACCACCTGCATTCAGAGACACGGGGTCTGGGATCGCACCTGGATAGGAATCCATAAATATCTAACTTATGGGAGCCATTAAAGGCTGACCCTCGGCCTCTAGGAGGACCAGGTTAGCACTGCAGTTGTCAACGTTCAGGGCCATGAACCCGCGTGAAATGATGACTCAAAGCCATTCGTCATTCAGATTAGTACAGTATTTTATCGGAACAGTAGTTCAGCGGGACGCTCCTGGGGTTCCTGTGACTGCAATATTCCAAACAACCAGCATCCGAATAAACCTTCAGAATCGTATAAACGAGTTTGCCGTTTGTTTAAAAGCTTACAGTTCAGAATTTTCACTTGAACCACCGGGGATGATCTAGAGAGTTGATGAAGAATTCAAGGTTTTTCATTACGAACAAAGAACCCTCTCGTCCGTCCACCCAAACTCAATTTCGCCTTGGCGATATCAAAGCGAAGAGCTGCGATTACTTACTGTCAGTTAAACTTGCATATGAAAATAATGAGCCCTACTCATTTTTCTATTTGAACTTTTTTGAGCGAATTGTTTTTTTTTGCACTGCATATCATAAATTGGTAGATATCGTTTATATGGTCCGCCAGCAGGATAGGGGATCGGAACGTCCCTCATTATAGAGATGGCTTTGCGTAAATTCCAGGGAAACTAGGGTTAGCATTAAGGTTGCTATGGATGCTAAGGAGAGTGCTGGGATGAAGTTAAAGCTACAGTTTTTGTCATGATTTTGGCTACAGATAGATAAAGATTAAGTTTATGTCTTAGATGTAGGTTAGGATCGGGACACAGGGATAGTTACACTTCAGGAGATTTAGCGCAATGTCATCTGTATTACAGGGGGCACTTTATATACTCGTGACCGGTCGGGTATAAGCGGTGTACACAACTTAAATTCCAACCCCAATACACGTGAACCTGCTCCTAGCCCTAGTGTTGCCATAGTGTTTTTTCAAAGAGTACGTTTTGATGGCTTCCTGCAGAAAGTCCTCTGCGTGCTTCTAACCATATTGCCCCTTAAAGAACATAGGGCTTAGTGTTGATGCCCTTTGTACGTCTAAATCTGCACTTAATCATAAAAAGTTGCATTCAGACCAGAGGACGCTAACGAATTTTGAACAGCCTACTAGAATAAACGCTTGGCTCTTCTGAAAATTTGGCCACTTTAAGTGGACTTAAACAAATAAAAGTACTTAGGCAGCACTGGGGATCGGTCAGTCTCAAGTTTGTGCTCTATTCTTTCCCTCCAAATAACGATGTTTGCTACGATCGATGAGTTAGCTCTTGGCAGGTACATGTTCCTGAATTCACAGTTTCGCTGTCGTTTTATAGCTTGCACCCTTTGAGCTCATGCGGGCAAGTATTTTGGCACGACTCTCGTTTGTAATTTCGGTGCCATACATTTGCATAATGTGACAAGTGATAACCTGCTCTATGATCAACACTCCTCTTTCACAGGCCGAATCGCCAACTTATGATCTTGGTTTCATAGAGATTTGATATTTGCATAATCAGTTTAAATGTCTTGGATCATTTGCAGAAGCACGTAAGCATTTATTATTAGTAGAACATATTACCATGGAACATATTGAGATTCCCGCATTAAGACACCAAATATATACATATACATATGATGATAGTGTGGTGTTCACCGATCTGCTTAGAGAACATGCATGTTCCGTTATGCCCTGGAGGTCATTTTAGAGCCCTCACAGGCAGTCGCAAAGCAACAAGTAGCATATGTTGATACATTGGAACTTTAAAAGACAAGGGAGACCGGAATGGCCATTTCTGGCTTATTAGCCATCATCAGCCAGTCACACCCAACCCCAGGTGTTGTGGCACCCGAGGCTTGAACTCACGATCTGTTGGTTAGAAGTCCAATGCTCACCGATCGGTTACGGGAAATTTGGTTCTGAGTGTAGATCTCACACAGACAGTTTCCTAACAATCCAGGTGTACCCGCAGTTAATGCAGATGTCTATTTACCAAGCGCTTGTGGAGGATGATGAACAGGATTGCATCCTTCAATAAACCAAGCAAGCAGACTTCGCTAGCTTGTTACTGGATGGAGACAGTTGAACAGCAGTTCAGCAGTTCTGATCACTTTCAAGCACCAGGCCTTGAGAGTTCATCTAGAGCTCCGGGGTTCTCTGACAGCGTTTGATTTGGCGTAAGAAGTGGGTTCCCGGTTTGCAGCAATGAAGCTTTGTCAGGTAGGAATGGACGCGTACCAGGCTTCAGAAGTAAGAGAAACTAAGGTAGTTAACAGGTGTTGTTGGTCAGATTGTCGACTTAAAGTCGCACACACATGACCACGGGAGAACACTATGAGCGCCCCTCGACCTTGACAATCACTCGACTGACGGTGCGCACGTTCGATTTGGCGCACAGAAGCTCTAGCGAGTAGACAAATGAACGTGTGCGCTAACTTGCAGTGATGCGGAGAAGCGACAATACAAGTGCTTCGTTATCGAGTCTATACGTTCTTAAGGCAAAGACGAACTAACGCGGGAAGTATCGAGCATTGTCAAAATACTCACTGTTTGAGTCGAATTTGATTTGAAGGTGAAGCCGAACGGCAATTAAAAACTTCAAACCATGCGTTGTGATGTTGCCGGAGCAGTGAGAATGCCGAACACTGCCTGGGGTGTTTGACAAGTAAGATTTGGATGGAGAAGTCAGACTGGGTACTTCCGCGTAAATGGTTCTGGAAGATGATGACACTACATTAAGTGGCAAGAAAGCCAGGGCACGAGAGGGCTAGGCAGCTCATGGAGCAGAAAGCAGGGAGCCACAGGGAACAGCCAAATGAATATCTGAAACAGGCTCATAAGTTGTTCTAATTTCAAAACTCCTTCTTTGTCACCGAATTAACTTCAGGATGTCTTGTCATTTACAAACCACCTCGAAGGATAATCACTGGGCCGTTCAAGGGATCAGGGCACTCATCTTCGTCAACGTCAATGACATCCGAGCCACCCCTGCAGTAGACTTGTACATGCCTTGACAGACTCGAACACTCCTCTAGTGGATGGGAGGGGAAGGAAATATGGAGATCGACAAGAATGAATCCAACTCCATGGAATATCAAAGTATTTCCCCCAATAATAAAGTTGACGCACTGAAACTCTTAACCATATGCCTTGAATTAGAAGGTTTCAAACTGACAGAATAATTAGATTCTTCCAAAATTGATACTCAGATGGCATTTGTTCTTGAATATGGCTTTTATAGTATACGCGCACACATGAGATTTGAGTCGTTCTTTCAGTAGCCGGTACATATTATGGGAATCAGGCCGTTTGCGGTACAAGTAGGTGTCACTATATGAATCCAAAAATACTTTCCCACAGCATACAGCCAGGCTGCAAAAATGAGTCCCGCCTACTAGTCCAGTGTCCTCTCTTAGCCTGACCTCGTCAATTTATGTTCATTGGAAGTGTCCATCTTTTCTAACATACAAATAGCTAATGCCGTGCTTATCCTTCTTGAATGCGAAGCCCACCTTAATCTTGGTCAGCTCACGAGAAAAATCGTTCCGTACACAGTCAACTTGCAGAGCCGAGAACGATGTCAATCAATCCGTTCGGAGCTAGAAGAAAGTTTGAGTTCACCGATGCGTGGCCCCACCATTGACTCCGGAACAGAGGGTTATTCAATAGAAACTTTTTGGAATTAACGTGATCTTGCCCAAGGACTAGTTACTTATTTATTCCTCAATGCGTTTGCGCTACTTTATATGAGAGGGTGTTTGCAGCTAAATATTGTATAGTAAAACTGAGTGACTTTTAAGTTCCTGTTTTAAGTCACTGAATAATTACTCACACCAAAAGAATTAAAACATCTCATTGCTACTGATGTACCTTTTTTAGTACTATTTATGGTTTGGACAGTTTTTTGATGCAACAGTCAATGCTTGTGACTCCAAAGTTGTGGCTCTCCAGCCGATGTACATTTGGCTAATTTGTGAGCTTTACTTGGCGACTTAGAGTGTTAATTAGGTATGCACTGCTCAGCAAGAAATGCCACATTTCTGTTGGCTGCGAAGGAAAGCAGTTTATTTTTCCAGCTACCGCGGAGGTTTCTTTCGGTGATGGTAATTAAAGCAAGCATTGTCCTCATCAGGCCACAAAGCAAGCGTCTTCTACGTAGAATCGATCCAGACAAAGAAGGTGCGATGAGCGCTCTTAGGGCAAAGAAGTGCACAGTGGATCGCTAGGCTGCATCCGGCAGTGAATAAGCCCTTTCAGCCTCTGCTTAGAGTTTTGTTTAGGCAAAAAAACAGCCGTAGTCTGCCGACCTTAGTCGGTTTTGCGAGTTCCACTTTTATGCGCGCCTTAAAGAACGCAATAAATGTGAAATCGTCTGATCAGGTGTTTCGTCTCCCTGAAGCTTGCCAAGCTACCTGATATTGCGTAAGCACTGCTTCCCAGGCGTGTTCTGTAGTTAGCAGTTGCACGCGGGTGCCTGCGCGTGCCAGAGACAATTCGATTGGATCTCTGGTGCGTGCGTGCGGGCATGAACTCCGACTTGGCAGAGGGCCTAAGGAGATGCGTGCGCACTCCGCGGCACTCGACGTTGAGCTCTCACGTGACCTGTGGGCTCCCTGCCAAAAGCGACTTCTGGAGGTCGTGTGCTGCATCCCCCAAGTCAGCCTATTGTCCCGATCTGTTCTTCATCAAAATAATAAACCATATCTTCCGCTTTTGCCCTCACAGAAGCACATTAGGGAAATAAAAAGGAACGTGCCGGTGAAACTATTCTTGTGCATGCTTCTGACCAATGAAAAAGCGATTTTTATCTTAGCCACCGGCGTACGCAGAATCTTTTGTCTGCGACAGTGCTACGATTGAATTTCGAGAGAAGACCATTGAATTCCTGGTGCCATACACATTTTCTTGCCAGTTGGGGACGTGTAATTCTTAAGTGAACAAGAACACCTCGTGCGTTCTCCCATGATATCTTAAACGACACTTTGACGCCTATAGAACCTACGTGACGGTAAATTTGACAGTTAATGTCGGGGTTCGCATTTGCAGTTTGTTCGCTCCCACATTTTCTGTTTTGGAGACCGCTGCCAAAGAATGCCCTGTTTTGGAATAAGGGTTCTTCGACTGCATGACGCGAACGTGTGGGCACAATGTTTGCTGCTGCAGCACTGAGAGCATATTTCCCCTGCTTTGGATTTTTATCCGATTTTTGTTGGATCACATATAACGTAAATGGCCACTGAAGATTAGGTCTATTGAGTTTAACCTGAACTGGCTAAGAAGCTCAGATGGGCATTTTTCTTGGGTAATATGTGAGAGAGTTTGTTCAATGCATATTGACAGATCTGTCATGGCTTCCCAATTTTCGGCAGCAAGAACGGTGAACCAACGGACCAAATGTGCAAGCATGTAGCAACCGAGAAACTTTAAGGAAGGCGAAATAATGAAGAAAGTTGGCAGTTTGTTTTAACATGCTATGTGGTTAACCAATGGCTGTCAGGGCGATGATAGGTAAGATTCGATCGAGACGGCATTGCCCCTGTCACGTGAGAGTGTTCCCCGCCTCAGAGCAGCAAAGAAAAACTTCTCGATTTGCAGTTAGGGCCCTTCACATCAGCAGCAACTGAACAAAAATTGAGATGGTATCAGTGACTAGAACTTACCTGAAATGGCATGACATGGACATGAGCACGCATTGATCGACCTAGTCATGCATATAAGAGACACTACATGACGGAATTTGCCTGCTCTTTAACTTTGTTCCGATTCGGACTGTACTAATAACCAAGACTGTTTGACTTTCTTCTACACCTACTTGGGGAAAAAGTATTTTGCGAAATGATGGAATGTGGATTGTTGTGCTGTTGAAAAGACCCAAACTAATCCAGCAGATTCTTCGCTAAGAAGAACTTTAGATTCTGAGACAAAAGCGAACTCCCGACGTGATTCCATGAAGGGCCTAGCCTGTTTAAATTTTCTAAGAAATTATTTATCTTTCTTTTTCCATACACTGCTAGCTCATGAATACCTCCCCGGTGCCCAATAACGGCGATCGGTCGCCAGCCGTATCCCCCTTCAGCCACCCGACTGATCTTCGCAATCCACAGGTCTCCTCCCCACGATCCACACTCAACCATCCGCTCCTGGACAGTTGCCCAACTTCACCGAGTCGGTTGGACTCCCGACTGTATCAGTCAATGAGACTAACCGATAGCAGACAGTCCTCCACCTCTCAACGACGACTCCTGTCACCGGTTGCTGGCAACACCAACAGCCGGACTCTCTCTCGTACGACGGATGCTAACACTAGTCAAAACGGGAACTCTCGCAATGACTGGCAGCACAGTCGACAGGTCATTCAGGAGACCTCTTATAGTGCGAATCAACCAACGCCAGGGCCCCGCAACCGTCCGCTGTCACCTACACAAACCCCCTCCCAGTCGGGTTCAGCTGCAGCCTCGGCTGGATCCCATGTTGTCAGCATTGAGATTCCCATCTCACCTTCCAGTATGCGGGCCAGGGCGTTTCGTGAGAGCCCAACACTTGTTTCGAACTCTCCCGTCCCACACTTGCCCTACACACCCACCCTACGACCAACCAGTGAGGATACACGGGATGTTATTATTCGAAGACCTGTGGGAGCAGACGCAGGAGGAGGAGGAGGAGGAGGAGGAGGAGGAGGCGGTGGAGGGGGTTCTCTGGCAGCGCGGACGATGGCACGCACACAAACCTACAAGAAACCCCCCGTAGTCCATGACGATGGCAGATACATTGTTTCAAATGAGGAAGAGGTGACGGAGACTGTATCGGAAGCCGGAACGACCACCGTGGTCAAACGAACGACGACGCGACGAAGTAAGTCCGGTCGCTTCACTCTGCGTGTCTCCTAATATGATAGTGTAGTTTAAACTGCAGAGCAACTTGTTCGTTTTGTGTGATCAATCAGAACGACAGCTTAGGCAGGATTAATCTTTGTAGTTAGCCTGTTACAGTAACTTCCTGCCCACCGTTGTGTTGTCTTCTATGAGAGCTTTAGATTGCGTCTCGGAAAACCGAGGAGAATGCTCTATAAGCTGTTGCTTTTTGTCCGGCTAACGACGACGGAAAATAAGCCAGACAGGGCTGGTTTAGTCACCACTGTCTTTGTAGGTGATTCCAGTAAGGGACATGTTTACTTTAAATGTATTCAATTCTCGTCCTTATGCTCAACCGGGAACTTTTGAGGGAACCACAAGATATCACGCTTTTCGGAAGGAAGCCTTTAGCTGCCGACAAAGCTGGGAATGGGGGTCAAAAGTTCGATTCATTCTGGAATCAGGCAAAAACAATGTACTGATTCTGAGATTTAACATTAGGATATGTCCGCTAAATATGTTAAGCCCTTCAACTATTGTTTCCTTGCAGCAACTGAAAGCGTTCACTGTCATTTGTTTAAACATTTTAAAGAGGCAGTCAGTTTTCTGATCAGAGATAAAATGCACTGTTTTGGCTGTTCTTTGTGTGACGCAGCCGCTAGTATTACTCATAACCCTTACATCTTCCACTGCTAAAATTTGCATTTACACGACTTTCGTTTATGTATAACACACCGCAAAGGCATACCGCAAGAAAAATTGACGCTAGACTGTGATTGCTGTGCGACCACAGCACACAGATCGTAGCTCAAGTGGCTAGAGCGTTGGCTGTACTAAAGCCTTTCCCTGGCTGTCGTGAGTTCGAATCCCGTCGAGGCCACCGAGTTGTTCAAAATTATATCAAATGAATTATTCAAAGCTATCGAAACCCCTACTTACTTAATGGTGCCTGGTAGTCATCTAGTGGATTCCAGATTGATTACGTAGGAAATCCTGCTTTGGGCAATCAGCTTGCTGTATCAAAATTGGTGGATTCAATACGCTGCAGAAGGTTGGGTGGGTAACTTGACCCAAGTAAGATAAAACTCACGGCTCCCGGTGTGGCTTTGTAGCTCAAGGTGCTAGAGCGTTGGCTGTACTAAAGCCTTCCCCTTGCTGGCGTGGGTTTGAATCCCACCGTGTCTGTGGATTATTTCACGATGGGGTCAAATGAGCAGATCGATTTTAGTGACCGGTGTGTATGACACTTCGACTATCGGTTGCCACGAGGTTCACCGTGTGCTCCGCATCAATTCGACGCAGAGACAGTAACCTGCGCGTGAATTAGATTATAGTAGCAGCAAACTTGAGCAGCATCTACCGCACACTATCCTCCTCCCCCGTCTGGGTCCCGTGTCATGATCAAGGCCAGAACACCGGAGGTGAGAGTGGGCCAGCCAGTGAAGTGTCTGGGTGTGGTGAATAGGCCCAGTGGCTGACATAGGCGGAGTGAGAAACGCGTCATCAAAGCACGTTCCTCATAAGGAGGCTAGTTTTGTAGCAAGCAAACCTGGGAATGCCTCTCTCAGTCAAGACTACCTTCGTGTTATGCATCGACTTGTGAAAACAGTAGAAAAGGAGCGCTATGCCTTTTTTCTTAAAGAATGGGCCTGCAATCAGCGGTATTTTCTCAGGTGCTTCAAGGTGCCACAGCGTTTTGTGTTTTTTCTAGTTATTCCTTCATTCTATCATCCAACCTTTAAATATACTGCCCTCCTCAAGCGTATATGACGGCAGACGTTGCCTTTACCCTCAAAGATTTGAGGATCGAACATCTAGCTCTGTGCTTAATGCAGTTAACGTCATCAATAGGGTTAGCTTTGTCTTCTCGCTCAGATATGTAGGTCACTTGCTTTTTTTGTATATGTTTAGGTTCGTAATCGTTTTTTTTCCATAGAGCCCTCTTCTTTTCACTGTATCATTCCAAAATAATGACCATCTCAGTAAGTCTGTTATATGCATATACATATAGTACCAAAAATTATTTTTCGTTGTCCTTTACTCTATGTTTCAGAAAGTAAATCAAGACCAACCTCACCAGTAGGAATTTCGCAGAGAGAAGAAAACAGTATGTTTAACGTTTGCCACAAATAAACTTTTTTGCTTCTTCTATAAAAAAAACAGATTTGAGTTAATTTTCTTCTTTCTTTCGCCCAAATACACAAGATTCCCTGCATAAAAGACACACTGGCACGTCGGATGTTTGGGAAAGATACTTCTTCCCTTGGAAACATGGATGTTGATGTTCTTTTACTGTTTTGTTGCCAGGACAAGTCCTTGTAGTGTTAAAAGTGCTTTTCGGTCGGCCAGCCTGTAATTGCCGAAGCGAAACAACGCGTTCCATGAAGGAGTTAAGATGATGCGATTGCCGGAACAAGTAGTTTATTGGCCTGACGTTTCGGATTCTCCCTCGAACGCATCCTCAGCCACAGTTCCAGACACAAGGAATGGCTATTTTTAGGCAGTAGTTTCTACGCCACAACATGCGTACTATAATTAAACTGGTCTCATGATCACCGCTGGTGGTCGTGCTTCGTGCGATGATGACTTGTCAGTCCACACCCAAGGTGACAATGGCCTTGATTTTAGTATCCGTGTTAGATTTGGGCATGATCATTACTCGACCATTTGGATCGCCGTCACTGAAATTGCTGGTTGCAACTGCCCACTTGCGGCAATTAACGACTCAGACTCGGACTGAGAGGCCATCATTGCATGGATCATGAGCCCCTACGAGGATCGCCAGCGTTGCTAATTATAGTAAGCATATGGCAACGGTCTCCTATAAACACTGCACTCATTTTACTTCCAATACCCCCATGGGTGACTTTAGTGAGGGTGTTTTTGAATGAGAATCTGAAACGTCAGGCCAATAAACTACTTGTTCCAACGATTGCGTCTTATTCCTCGTGAACTTTTAATTCTCGAAGCTTTGTTTCATTTTCCTGTTCGTTACCAAGACAGGTCGTTGAAGTATTAAAAGTGCCCTACGATAGGCAAACTTGAAATTATTGTTTGTGGTAGGGATGCCTTGTACGGCCGCCTAAACAGGACACGGGAAAAGAAACTGGCCACATTACCTGTGGCTCTGCGTTAAATTCCAAGAATATTATCTCTCATATAAAACTTTGGGTTAGGTTTAAGTTTGAGGTTAAGGCCAGTGTTAAGGTTATGGCCATGATAAGGCTACGGGTTAAGGTTATTATTGTGTTAAATTTAGGGTCAACGTTTAGGGTTAAGCTTAAAATGATAAATTAGTTTTATTAGGGTTAGTGTCAACGTTAAGACACAGGTATTTTACCCTTTATGAAATTTATCGTAAGGCCTCTTATTGGAATTGGTCGGGGCGGTTCTTATTCCCGTATCTTGTTTAGGCGGCCATTCAAGGCATCCTTACCTTGTTTGCTTCAAATTCATAATGAGGTGCGACAAATATTCGTCAGAGTCGTCCCGACTTTCAATAGTGAGACCACTCACAATTGCAAGAGTTCGAAAACCGGAAACTCATACCTTCCCACAGAGATAATGCAGACGTTGTTTCCTTACTCCTTGTTGGCTAGTTTAGGTAGCACATTAATTAGGATAACAAGCCAGTTCATAAAGGTCGACGATTGGCAAGTCCGACAGATACTTGGATGTAATTTTAGCATGTTAAACATTTTTTGAGGGTAAATTATCGTCAGGAGGTAATTCAGACTATCGTGTGACGCCAGAAGAAGGAATTTCGGTATCTCTTCTCACCTGGTAGGCTTATCCGACACAAGTCTGAGCTAAGGCATTCTGAGCAAATGCAAATGATCGGCCGTTTGTGTTTGGGCATTGGGTGTTCCCTGAATCTCCTGCCTCCAGTTTGGTAGATCATTAAGACTGGGCGTAGTAACCCTCCGATAATAAATGTGGCCTTGTACTACATTCCAGTGAGATTCAGGTTTGCATCAAAATTGGGTTTAAAGGTAAGGTAAGATTAGGTTCAAGGTTAAGGTCGAGGTTATGGTAGCAGTTTGGATAAAGTTTAATTTTGAGTTAGCCTTTCTGGAATTTGGTGCAAGCACACCTGTATCCCTGTATTCCCCTATCTTGCCGGAAGATCCTACCAAAAGAGATGGTGCTTCGACGTTATGAGCGATTAATAACGTGCACAGAGCGTCCAAGTGCTGCGATAAAAACGGTTCCAGATCTCTAGGGTTTTTCTTGCCTTTTTTCGAAAAAAACAACATTTCATAACTATTAATAAAAATCCAATCTGTAAACACTTTCATGAGATGCCAGTCTTGATTGCTGGCTGCCTGGGAGGGAACCCTGGTCTCATGCAAGTTATGGTGGCCTCCACTTTGTTGGAGGCACGTCAACTATAAGAATTGAGCCCACGTCTTTCCAACCTCTCTCTGATGTACCTCCCTAAGCTCAGCCTCTTGTGTAAAACAGGAACCCGTTCTGGGTATGTACGCTACCTAGATGACCGGTCGATAGACCATTAGAATCCTAGGTTCCCATACTGCTATTTCAGGTGATTTTACTATGTCACTGTACCCTGAAAGTTCTGATAGGCTTCTAATCATAGGGATGTCGCTAAAATTCCTCGACTTATGACTACCATGTTTGCTTCACACTTGTCACAGGTTTCGCACAATCTCTGCGTTCTCATTCTGTGCGTTCACAGTCTCGGATGGAAGCGTCAAGTAAGTTAACACATTTTGTTACAACTATCACATGTTCTATACTATATAAATGAAGGCAAGGCCAAAAGTGATGCAGAAAAAACTAAGCTTGTAAGTGTATTTTTAATATTAATATCTGGCAGGGGAGAGCATTCTGCCGATGAAATAGGAAGACTCTAGAGGCGTACTTCTGACATGATTGCTGAACTCTGCATTAACCGTTACAGGCAGCATACTGGACTTTCGAACTTCGAGCCAGTTACTCCGTATCCCTTACAGTCAGTGACCGATCTCCTATAATGTTAACCGAAACTCTGAAATACGCTTACCATTCGAAAAGATTAATTTTTTAGGGTATCATGCAGCATCGTCTCAGAATATTTCATTAACCTCAGTATGCGGCTTTTTAAACAAGCTTCTTTCCGGCGGCCTGCACGAATCGCACTCTATGTCAAATGACTAGTTAATAAGTAGGCATTTTTCCCATTTATTTCTGATACTCTTATAAATTTTAAATATTTTATTAAAAAATGCTCTTAAATATTCTTTTTTTACTTTTTCGGAAGAAATTAACGTTTTTCGTTAACTTTAATATTTTGGAAAAAATATATCTTAGATTACACCAAGTTTATTTTGAGGAGATTTTTACGAACTTGTTATATTCATTTAGACAACATTCAGTTTATTAATCCAGTTTATGGAGTGTGTAATGACGTCCACAATAACTGCAAAATTCTAAGAGCGCTATATTTCATTGTCTTATGGCATAAATGAAGATTTTTGCTCCTTAAATCGAAAGTGTACAGTTCTGAAATCGAATACATCGGCGGATTGGATTGAAAAGTGTTCAGGAATCAAAACTCATTTTTAAACTCAAAGTTATTCTTCATTCGAGTATAAAATTTGAAAGAGACTACATTCTTACCCAATGGATGCAAAGGAAATACCTTTATGCATGTATTTTATAAAATATAAATTAATTTATCAGGGCATTGAAAATCAATACAAAAAATGCAATTTGTTGCGAGTGCCATTTTTGTGTGCAGCTGCAAAGCAGTACATCCAAAAGTCGGCGTCCTAGCTTGACTAAAATACCCTGGGAATAGTTAGCTTGGTAGGCCGGGTTGGAAACCCACTTAAGCAATCCATCCTTATCTAAAACATATTTCAGAATTTCGACGAACGTGTCATCTGATCGGTTGATGACTGCAACTGAAAGGTCAAAGATTGCCCAGTCTGAGACTTCCGAGGAATTTTAACTTCCTACCCTTTCTCTATGGACCCTTTGCGTATTTACGATTGCGTATTGTGATTCCAAAGATATCCTCATTTATGTATTGAATATTTTAACAAATTACTCTCTCCACCGAATTTTCTTAAACTTGCAAAGAGACTTTTAATCTCCGCAAAAATTTATGTGTGAACGCGACGTTAATTGTTGCAGGACAGGATTTTTCGCGTTTGGTAATAAAAAAATAATAAGAGTGTTGGGATTTAAACTTGTCGACTATAGTATTATAATCCGAAGCTGTTCACAAACTGTCTCCTAGTGGTGATTAATATGCGAATTTTGATGGTTTTATCATCATTCCAGAAGCGGTATAGGCCAGTACCCGTTTGGGGATAGTGGAAAATCAATTATTACTTAAGTACGAAAAAATTGTGGTTGAAACATTCCTGTTTACTGGTCGCACACCGGTAGTGTAAAGAGAATCGGCTTCATTTTCGCCTAAAACTAATACATTTAGAAGAAGAAGAAGAAGAAGAAGAAGAAGAAGAAGAAGAAGAAGAAGAAGACGAAGCAGATTATATCGCTGAGACATGAAGTTTATTAACCTGACGCTTGGGATTCTCACGCGGGTTCATCCTCAGAAACAGTCACAGAAAAGAGGGAATCACTGGAACCCCTTGCGTTCCCGCTCACATCAAAACTCACATCACCTGTTTTTGTCAATCCGATTTCCCGCGCCAACGGTTCATAGTCTGGTTTTTTGAATTCTATCTTTTAAAGGTCCTCTGCTTGACCTAGACACCAACAATGAGTACTATGCGACATCCTTAGATATTTATTTTTATTTCGAGGTTTACTGGGGCAACCTCACGCTCTGGTGCGATCGTCGCTGTTTGCCTCAAAATCTGGCGACAATCCAACTGTCTTTTTTATGCTCCTCGATAATTGAACTAGAATTAGCCAACCTTCTCATGAAAGTAAATATGTTCATCTTACGGCGACAGAAAAACGAAAAACATCTCAACCACGTACAAAAATATTCTGCTACCAGAACTAACCATGGCTATTCAAGGGATGATCGGTTATAGCGCAAACTTCAGGCTTTTCGCGACCCACAAACAAAAAACGGTGTGCAACCACAAACGCTGTCCTGTTTTCAGACATTTTGCCAATTCCCCAGAATTTTTGCCGCATTTTTCTGCTTTCTTATAATATCTCCAGACAAAAAATGATGAAGATGTCAGTTTGGTTCTACGTGCACCAATCTTTCACCCAAGTGGTGGAACTTCTATTAGGAAGGGCTCTACCGAGTTCTACAAACGTTCCCTCCCTATATATTTAGCTACCACTATGAGTCCTCTCCTTATCCTGTTTCAGCCGCCTCAACTTTAGTCTCGTCACGAAAACCTTCACAAACACCACTTGGGTCACCATCCAGGGATCACTTCAATGGTCGACCGGTGCCAGAGCCCGCCAGACTTCGTGCTGACAGTTCGCAGCATATTCCAGGCACGGGTAAGGCCCCACACAGCCTAGCCAACTTCCTGCCTATAAATCCACACACGACTTGTGGTGTCGAGAGCAAACATGCCCACAAAGTTCCTTTTCATCCCTGCTCACAAAGAGAAACCCGGAAAATCCCCTCTTCGATTATAAAATTTAACCGGGAATTTTACTTTATGACCTTTACTATTATACGATAATCAGTTCTTTTATGAATGGGCTTCACGCTTTACAAATGAAGGTATACTTTTCCTTCCATATCTTTTAGTCAAAGTAGACTGTATTTTCCTGATTATATATTAATTCGGAGATTAACTCTGAAAAACTGCAAATAACTGTATCCGGGGACTCAGCCTCATGGTTTCAGTTATCAATCACCACGTTACTTCATTTGATCGTCGAATTCGTCTATGTACGGACTGCACGGTTATCCTAGAATTCGACAGAAATCCCGTCCTGTCTCCGTGAAGTAGGCCTCTGTAGGTGAGCTCCGTTACGGAGAATTCCTTCCCAGACGTGGAAAATATTCTGAGGCCTCATTTTTTTCACAAATAGTGCAAACATATCGAGTGAGGTATATTAACGAACCAGTGAATGGATAGACTGAATTTTGACTTGGAACGGGTTATAGGAAGGCCCAATGTCATCTTATTTTAACCAAATTTTGAGAAGAGGAATATGTGTGGCGTCTTCTGGAAAGCGAATGCTAACAGAAGCTACGTCTGGTCAATGTGGCAGTAAGAATAATGCAATACAATGCAATACAATACAATAATACAATTTGGTTCATTAACTCCCCCCCTCATCTTCTTCGTTGTCTTTGGGAGATGATGAACGCGATAACATATCGGGACCTCCAATCTTTACGCATATCAGTTTGGTTTATTGTCTAGTAGCAGCTCTTGGCTCACCACAGGCCTCTTATCAAATTCTGTTTTAAATCCTATTACGTGGTCCATTCCTAAACCATGAGCGTTGACGACGCGTAGCTCAATTTTTCCTTTAAAGGACAATTCGACCGGAATTGTTTAATTTTTCCTTTATAACTACTTCTGATAAATCCTTATTTGAAAGGAGGCAATTCTTCCTCCCTTTACACCACTACCCATTCCTACCTTTTCGAATCTGTCTTACGTATAAACCCAGTTCAGATATCGTGCAGATGTCGGTAGTTTTCGGTAGGCAACCCTTATATGGCTACTGTTGTGGGACACTGAAACAGAAACCACCATAATGCAGGTGGCTTCACGCTAAACTCCAAGTTAATTAGTGTCAGGGTTAACTGTTGGGTCGGGAGTTGAACACTGGCGTATTTACCCTTCTTGGAATTCAGCGCAGGCCCCCTCTTCCCGTAATGCAGGTGGTTTCACGCCGAGGGACATATAAGTGATTTCAACCTAGTAGTTCAATAATTATAAAAAATGGTTATCACGTGCTGGATCTACACGCCGATAGTGTCCCATATATATGTTACGTTTCAGTTTTCAACTTCAACAGTACTCGTTGCTAAGATGGTCTTTACTCTTCTTATGATTTGTTTTTCGCTTTTTTGCTTGTGAAACCCTTGTGACTGTCAGTCTTCTATTTAAAGCTATGAAATTTAATTGGGTATTAAAAACTAAAGTTTGCATTAACATTTTAATTTCCCATTGTATCGCGACCTTTGCACTTCTAGCCACAAGCACTTGTCTTTACAATCTGACTGATAACCCAACTAGCCTTGTTTTATCTTATTCAGATACTTAGCGCAAAGTACCTCACTAATTGACTTCCAGTTTTCCTTTACCTAGTCACTTCTACTAGCGCATTATCATCTGTTTAAAGCACACAAGATAACGTTTATGTGCATGCCAGAACGGTGCGTGACAACCATAGACGCACCCTTTTGTTTTGTTAGGCATAATTGGTTTTATAGGGTCGGACAGTCGACTGTTATTTGGTAGACGGACGGCCAACACCAAGAACATTATCGTAGGCCCTGCTAAAATACAGCTGATGCGTCTGAATTGAATAAGGTGCGCTCGCAATCATGTCTGGAAAGGCTGACAACGGAAGGAACAACTCGAAATTTCCCAGGACACACATTCAAGCTGCAATGGCTCCCTCTGGTTTTCTGATCTAGGGGAGATTCAACTCTCCTTTTTGGCAGTTTGACCGTCGTATCCGACGGGGTTCATTGTGGGCTCTAGAGCAAGTTGACGTAGAGACGGTAACTTGCGCGCTTATTAGATTATAGTGAAAGTAGACTTAGGCTGCATCTACCGTACTCTATTCCCTCCCAACCAGGGCCCGGTGTCATGAACGAACGAAGAAGCCCGAAGGTGGGAGAGGACACAGGTGAATGGTGCGACTGGAGCCGTACCGAGGCGTGCCGTCACACCTGGCTTGCATCCCACGGGGTGGGAGTGCCATAAATGCCCCATTAAGAAGGAGCCATCGCAGCCTTACTCTTAGTCCACCAGTTAGCTACTTCGCATAAATACACCCTAGGTTTACTCCGAAGTCAGAATTGAAGATTATGTTTACAGCCTTCCAAGCCGTGGCTTTTAGCCCACCATGACAGCTTCAGGCGCGTCAGATTGTTTATAGTGAGGAAAATGCGCTGAGCCATCGACTTCCCTCTCTATGCCCATTTCTAGGCATGATTCACTGGTCGGGCCGGTCAGTTGGCTGGTGTGGGGAATGCGTCAGCTATTGACATGTCTAATGATCTCATCTACGCGTCCCACATACGTGAACTGGCCCCCCAAAGATAAATTAGGATTTCGCCCAAAAGTGTGTGAGAGACTTACATATCACATGTGTGAGAGCGCCAGATGTCACGGTAAGAACGAGTAATCGCTGCCTGGCTCTCAGACCAACAGTCAACCACACCATACAAACACACATTGTGCAATCTCAGTTATAGTAACTCTGCGAATGCAGATCGGAAATCAGGTCGTGTATGGTAGCCTTATAACTTCATTAACTTTGTTTGACAATGCACCACAGCCAAACAATGTGAGTGAGAGAGAGGATACTGTGGTAGATGCGGCATAATTCTGTTATATTGCAAGCAAATTCATGTGCAAGTCATTGCTTCTGAACGCACCTCATGGACAGTGGTCTACGTAGTCGCTTCCGAAGACCACATTATGACAGATAAAGGAGTCCCTGTAATCGTAACTTGTGCCTCTACGTTTTTTGCCACATTGGCAAAAGCATAAAAGCATTACCTCCTGCCAGCCCAAATTATCGTCCACCAAAAGTAGTCAAAAGTACCTCAGAAATAATGAGTATTTAAGACGGTAGTGCGCGGCTAACCTCTGTTTCACATGGTCACCCACACATAGCATCTGTTAAAACTTCCCCTGTTACCTTGTCCATTCAAAAGATATTGGTAAAAAATGACTTCTATAGGTCTGACTCACTCCAAAAACTGATTAAATAACCGCAAACTTTACAAGGCATTCAAATAAGATAAACTTGACTTTGTTTTAAAGTTGTGTATTTGTTGAACTATGACCCGAAGACGTTTTTCATTTTTCAGATATAGCTCCCCGGAAGCCGGATCTTCCCACGACTGCAGGTTACGACCGGTACTCTAATCTCAAAGAACTCTTGGATTTTGAGAGGATTCGACTCCTCAACAGGTCACCGCCAATCATCCCCCCATCCGCCAGTTCCGGTAGTCTTTCATTTTGACCTCTGATTTTCAATTTCTACGTGTACAATATCAAAAGAGCGTTCATTCATGAGTGCTTTATCTGTTAGTTTAATATTTTTTCCGATTTTGGTAGCACAACTTGGACGCTTTCAGGTATTTCGAACAGAAAGCAGATATTGCTTCTTTGTAAAGCTAAAATGGTGTTTATGCTTGGATTCCTTAATAATGCTTATGTTCTTTTAATAGAAACTTTCCAGGGTGCCACTTTCTTTACGTGAAACTTGTCAGTTATTTCAAGTACTACCACCAAACTAGTGCATAAACTTGACCTCTGCGGTGTGGTTAGTCATAAACTGTGTGTGACATCACAAATCTACTAACCGAATGACGCAGATAACTTGTGTGTAACTAGTAAAACGGAAATGGCTGCCGCAGACTAGAGGAGGACATTTTCTTTTGGCAATATAGAACCGATTTGGCCAGGATGAGTGAGCCCGTGCCTTGTGAATTTCAGATTTTGTGCCGTCCAAACCGGCAATGCCTGGAGCAAGACAATTGAATACATCACATAACCAGAGGTCAAGTCTCAGCTATAACAGAGATCGCGGATTCACCGGTTCTGTGCACTCAGACAGGAATGCTTCCACTTCAGGTAGGCTGAATTGTTATATTAAACTCCTCAAACCATCTCACATATTTCACTTTGAAAAAATCACATGACTCATTTGAAGAATGACAGGGATTTTTAAACATTCAGACAAGGAAACATCTATGTTTGAATTTCCGATATTGTACTTACATTAAGCAATCCAGGCTGGACCCAGTTTAAGCTGCTTTTAAAACCGTGTTCCTCGAGTTAATGGTTGATCTTAAGCCCCTGTGAGAACGTAATTGGGAAATTTGCATTTTTTCCAGGAGAGAAGTCGCTCCAACGCTGTTTTAACGATGACGTTTCAGCATTAAAATCTAGGCAGTAAGCTTTTAAATGTTTGTGTCACTATGCTACGTAACTACGATGGCTGCTAATTGATGGGATAAGCCGGAGACCGAGGAAGCATCTGCAGTTTATTCTTTATTAAAGCCGTATATAAGAGATTTAAGACTCAGCGTCCAGCTTACGAGCCGGTGAGTGAGAGATCGACTGTCGCGAGTGCGCAGCATCTATGGCACTCTCTCATCTCCAAACAAGTAGATTTCGATGGCAAGGCACTGTCGAGTCGAACGAAACTACGTTCTAGCTTAGTGCCTAACAAGACTAAACCGCCTGTCTACGCGTGCCACGCACGATCTATTACCACTTGCACGTTGGAACTAGCACACGCACGCGCGTGTATGACAGCGAATTTATATAGCATCAGATGGCACGTGCCGTCTCATCTTTAGTCAGCCTGAGCGAAAGTTCGTGTTAAAACAAGATTGAAGTGAGTTGATTTTGTTTAACTTTTTCTCAAATTAGTAAATTCAAAGTGTGGTTGAGAAATCATAACAAACCACGAAACGTAGCTTAGCAAGTTGCCCGTAGGCGAAATTACTGGTTTCCTTCATCCTCTCTGATGTGAATTCGGAATCAAGCAACCTGAGTCATGAGTGTTTACAGATCTGCGAGCATTTGACACACGTACGCGGGGGCGGATATTTGTTTAGTCATCGCAATGAACCAATAACTGGTCATTTGCACTTTGCTTTGCCACTGAAGGGAGATAGGTATTGGAGATGATCGTGAGGCCGTTGCTGCTGCTGTACCGTACAGTAGTACCTGTAAAAGCATAAATGCGAATCGTTAGAAGTAAGTGAGAAGAAATAGTAGACTCACTGCAGCAAGCTCCAGCGCATGCAAGCGTGTCTAACTTCCACCTGCATCCATTTATAACTAATCACATGTAATGCCCGAGCTTTTGATTGAAAAGCTCATTCTGCAGGTCCTTTATTGATAAATATTCCGCAAACTAATTCGAATTGTTCACGGTCCTTTAGATAATGTAGTACTGCAGTTTATCTAAAGGACAGCTTGCATTACTTTTTTCATCTGGCAGCGCAGCGCAGTCATGCAATTTCATCCAAAATAACTCCTTTTCCCTCGCAATTCTCCCGTTAGGCATTCCAGCGCATCAAATTCGACCATCCTCACTATCTCAGACCCGTACGTAAATAGGGTCAGCTGTTTATTGCCTAGGTTTCTAACATGCACACTAATTTCCACTGTATATTTAAAATTTTAAACTTTACCCATCTAACTGCCGTCCAAGACCTCACAATTGCAGGAGCAGATACAATTTTCAACAGGCGGCAGCCCTTTATTTTCTGTTAATGTAAAGTTCGCGGAGATAACTTTCAGTTTTATCTGAGTGCGCGCTTTTCTTGCAAAACCCACACGCGTATGACCTCTGACTTTTAACGCAAGACGTTTGGCTTTTAAAACGCGCGATTTTCTTTTGGGTATCTTGAAGGTTGCTGGTTCTGGAAAATTCCTATGACGTACGGCAAATGCGAATGAATTTAAACACCATCATCGTTGTTTTGGGTAAGAGTAGCACTACAAAGTACAACACTTAAGTTCGATTCGTCGTTTGACCAAGGAAAATTGAAATGGCCATTTCTGACTTATGAGTTGTCATCGACCGGCCATACGCTACCCGACGCACCTGAGGCCCGAAAGCGCGACCCATAGTTAGAAGTCACGGGCTCGTTTTCCTGTCAGTTGCGATTGGGTATGTAAACAGTAGTAACAGATGTTTTCAGCGACCGCGTTACGAAATAAGCTCGTTCCGCTGTGTCTTGGGGCTGACTCTCGAGCACCGCTAGCAGCCGCTCAGCAGCTAGTATATTATCGGCTGAAATACATTACGGACAACCGACATTATCAACCATGTCTCTATACAGGAATAAGCGGACTGACAGTCAACATGTTCGATCCTTGGTTTCCGATCAGAGATAACACGAAATCTGGGTAGTGTTTCCCATTTTTTGTCCTGAAATCTTGCGATTATTTTGGCAAGTAGCTCGTTCAAATTTAAAAAATTTACTCTCTACGGATTATCGCATATGAAAGCTTAACTGGAAGGATACGAGTTGTGGACCACCTGGCATCTAATAGTTGCGTTTAGTACTAGCACTTGACATGAAGGGTTATGATTAGAAATGCAAAAGTTGGAAGTTGGGTTAGGCTTCAGGTCTAGGTTGGACACAAGAAAGTACCCAAAAGGACGATAATTATTTGTTGACATTTCTTTTAGTTAACGTCGTAAAAAATAGCTTCCTTCAATTAGATGATATGCATATGTCCGAACGCGTTCCTACTAGTTCAAAACCTTTTTCCTATTCTTCTGGACTAATGCTGTTATTCACAAGCTCTCCTGCGTTCTGAAAACGCTTGCCTTTTGAGTTTTTCTTCCTTCTTGGGAATAAGAAGTCCCAGGGGTTGGTCGGGCGAGAACGGGGGGAGGGTGGTGAACAACTGTTGTCATGCCGTTTTTCTCAAAAAACTGGCTAATCCTGTAAGCTGTGGGTAGGCGCGGTGTCATGATGAAGCAGCCTATTCCCCGATCATCAAAATTCAGGTCAATTGTTTTACACTGCCTCACGCAATCGTTTCAGTCCTTGCAGGTAGTAAGCTTGGTTCACTGTGTGCGCCAAGAGGAATAAATTCAACGTCAACTTCAACTTTGACATCGAAAAAACAAACCATCATGAACTTCAGGTTTGAGTTCTGAGCGTTGATGGGCGACCTGGACAGGTCTTATCTTCGTGTGACATTTTGCCATTAATGAACCAGCTAAAACACTCGTAAATTCTCACCTGGCTTAGAATTTCCTTCCTATAATATTCCTTCCTTTAAGATTCTTGTTTCTGCAGCTTCCTTCTTTAACAGGAAAAAGATTTCGATGTTGACGCGTTGTTTCTTCAAGTTTGTAATCGCAAAATCTCCAAGAGCGTTGGAAGGGGCCTTGAATAAAGCAGTCCCTCTGTTCGCTGCGATGGGTTACTTTTAAACGCTATTTTGCCAACTGAGCAGTTAGAATATCTAGTAAACCTACAAAGTGGGAGAGTGCAGCCTTGCCAACCAACTTGCCTAAATAAAATAATTTTCGTTTTTTGGATACCTTCTCTTACCTCCCTGAATGTGGCACAAGCTCACTTGCAGTACGGGACGAGGCGGGAAACTCGTATTCGTGTCCGACCGAGGCATTTATCTGATTCACAACATTGGAGGGTTTTACTTGGCTAACACACTAACTTTGTTAACTGTAAAGATAGCCGTACTTGTATGGTGCCCGTCTCTCCTACTGCCTGGTTCGCAGGGCCGTTGGAAATAAGGTTCTACCTACAAGCTTTATAAGTAGTGACGGAATTATCAGAGGATAACTATTTCTCCCCTGTCGCCATTTTTGGCATAATCCGTTCAGCTTCTATTGATCAAAGTGTAGGACTTTCATCATAAATCAGCAACGCAAAAGAAGCATCGTCCCATGGAATAATTTTCAACAATAATGGGCGATTGTTACTCATTGCATTCGCTCCTTGAATTGAACGTATGTGGAAGTTGAATGCACCTGCTTCTGGTGCGAGCGGTAACGATGCGGTTTCGCTATAAAATACAACAAACACGAAGCCCGGATGTTGAGGGCGTGTAGACTCACTGATTTCGTGTGGGTTTATGGCCTGGAGGGCATAATTAACGTTCACCTGGCAACCGCAGTCAAGTCCGATCTTCTTACGCCCGTCCCTGCTATGTCATTTCTTGATCGATCCGAGTGGATTTCAATGGTTTTCCTGTGAAGCTATCAAGTTCCGCAGACGTGGAAGAAGTTTAGCCCATATATATACGAGACGTATTCCGAGTATGCAGGCCTTTTCGGTTTTCCGAAGGCTTCATGGCTAACTTCCTGGTAAATAAATGGAGTAGTTCAAGAATCTGACGCAACTGAGTGCTCTTTTAGCCTACCACTTTTGTCTGTTCCATAATGTAACCTCTGGTACCTTCTGTGACATGTGAACTTCCAGGGATTGCGCTCACAAAGGACGAATCCAACACAAGAAAATTTGCATTGTCCGGAAGGCCTTGTTTGCGTTGTATTTCTGCCGATAAACAACAATCACACGTTTAAGCTAACTACTGCTACGCAGATTTTATTCTAGGTAAATATTCTAGGTGCAATATTCTGTAATCCGTTTTTCTCCTGGAATGTCTTGTGATGACTCATTTTTCGCGATATCTAAAGGAACAAAATCGGGGAAGATTTTTAACAGATTTTTACTGTTTTTACTGGTTTGACCTAGGATCAAAGTGGCACATGCATACAACTTGCTGATAACCCGCTTTTACTTATGTTTCTAAATGGCCATAAACTGCGTAAATTTTGTGAACGCCATGTTCTTCACAGTCCGAATATGAACGTTAGGAGCAATCACTTGCAGCTCCTCAGCCTCTAACGACGTGTGCACATTCATTTTAGGTGGTTGTTTTGAAACTTGCACGCATTAACAACTGAAAAGAAGTTTGAAATGCCCCGAGAGTTGCGGCGTTCAAATCACCCCTCTGTCTAGCATACCGCTCATTTTTCTGCGGTCACTCTGCTGATGCAGCAAACATAGGTATGAATTAACTCGATGAAATTCACGTCACCACGGCCAGTTTTCGTGACTATTAGGTGGCCGACGACAGTTGGACATGTGTTTGGCAACCTATGTGGAATAGGTATCTGAGGCCATCAGGTGTGGCGTCTAGATGATGGTGAGTGTACTCACTGCGACGCAAGAATCACGTTCAACTCCAATTTTAAAGTAGAAGGCTAAACCCAGCAGTAGTACTGTATTCTCTGTCGAAACAGGTTGGAGATCAGAGGCCCAAATGCGCGGTCAGCTGCGAGCCTACGCGTGCGTCCGTCCACTAGAGTGATGTGGTGTGAATGAGCAAGTGTCACTTGAGGCAGTCAGTCAGCTTGGTCAGTTGGTTTATTAAAAATGGCGTTTGCGATTGATTGTCTATCCGAGACTGTATGCATATGCCGTCAGCTTTTGAGCCATAATCCCTTGGTTTTCAGTGTGACATGGGTGCCAATGCTGAGAGGTCTATACGCACTTAAGGCGCTACAAAGCACTTACTGCGAGTCCAGCTGTTGATCTGCCAAAATTTCAATGGGTTTATCTACCGGAAATGTGACTGACGTGCTATTCTCGTCTTACCAGCTCGTAAATCAAGCATGCGACTGCGTCCCAGAGATGCAACGAACCTTTTTTATCGACAGACACGTGACGGTTGTATGGATAATACGTCACAACCCGTTGTGACTCCTTAAAAGTCATTGCCTGAACTAATGGAATAACTAAATCCTTCAAAGATCAGGTTTAAATGAGTTCTCTTGAGTTAAACCTTTATGTCATCCTAACCTATTTGGGATCCTAGTCGCCCATATATTAATATGGTACATAGGGAGCGGGGACTAGGCCGTACAGGTGTGTGGTACGCGAAGACTAGCTGTTTGGTTTGACCAGCCAGTGCGTTTGCGTCACACATTTTGCCTAGTCCAGTGCATGGCAGGCAAAATATACATGAAAAATCGTGCTGCCACTCTCGATTGCTGTAAGCCAATATGGTGATGTGACACGATGCAGAGAGGTTACCAGTTCACAATCGCCATACTGTCAGTCCGAAAATGCGACGCTCGCTTGAGCTTGTACTAAGCATGTTGTTAATACACGTTTTCGGGTGTTTTTATAAACCAATTTCAGGTCTTTTGGCAGGTGTTTGAATCAAGGATCATGAGATGTAACTGGGAACTCACCGATCTGGTTGGTGCTCCGGAATAATTGAGCAAACGGCCACGTAAGTGGCTTGGGATATGGACAGCACCTTGAGCTGTGGTACAAACCCTTTTAGGGTCCTTTCAAGCGAGAAAGACTTATGCCCAAAAATATTTTAAACAAATCGTATATACACTGCATTCTTGCTTTAATGCATAAAAGAGCACTTTTTTTGGAAGATATTTCGGAGGCAAGGTGCGTATGTCTGCACTCTAACATACAAGGTTCTAAAGCAATCTAACAAGTAAAACCTTACCAAAATGTTTGACTATCTTTACAGATGCCACCTTCTTATATTGCATTTGTTTTGAATTTTAACTCTAAACTCAGTTCCTCAAGTACTTTTACTCTGACAATAACTGTCAATTTTTGACAGACCTCCGTCGTCACTATAGTTATTTTTTTGGTCTTCACATCTTCAGCCCCCCACCCCCTCCGCCAACCGCCGTTACTCCAAGTTCTAATTGCTATGATTGTGCCTGTCTTCAGCATGCCATAGCACGTGTTTGTGCCCGTCTACATGTGGTTTCTGATCGCGCCGTACGCTGTATCTAAATTTTACAATTGTTCTCTTCTCTGCAATCCTTTTAGGGGTTCCCATTCGGACCGTCAGTCAAACGAATGTTCAAAACTACTCAAATAACCTGCGCAATAATTGGATTTCCGGTCAGTTTAAATTCACGCATACTCATAAGAACAAACTGGCAGAAAGTTCCTGTATGCTTTTAGTCTTTTTGACCCTTTCTGCACCCTGAGGTGGGTGAAACGTGTAAGATCCGACAGCTTTTGCAATTACGATGATCTGTCCCAGTGCTCAGTGGTGAAGCAGGTACCGGTTAATCTTGAGTGAATTACTGAGCCCTAGCTCAGCGCCTTGGTGGGGCAACTGAGATTCTTCGGAAGGATGCTGTCGCCACATTTGGACTCCGTATTGTGAGCACGCAATTTCAGCATGCCGTTTGGCCTTATCCAGCAGTCAGATCCCGATGGCAACGTGAGACCATGCCGTCAAGATGCCGGTTGGAGTTTTGTCGTAACTTACAATCGCAGCACTTCGATCAACTGTCAAGACCGTGTTTGGGAAATAATGAAGTCGCAGGGCTCCGCAGCGTCCTCTTTTGAGACCCATACGAGGGGTGTACAGGCAAATTTTGGAACTATCGCCCACCAGCTGCGTGAATCAATCCAGTACTGGTCCTCAACATAGCTCAGACTGGTCTGGTATTTATACTAAACTGGATTGATTGGTTCGAATTGGGTCAAACACCAACTTCTATGACAGTAGAACATTGCTTCAAAGTTACACTATGAAGCAACAATAATAAGCAAGTTGGGCATTAATGAGGGCATTTGAAAGAAATTTTTCTTCGGTGTCAGAAAATCTCCGCTTTAGCACTTGTTCAAACTTGCGGCGCTAGCGCTGTTCATGCCTCCACTTCCCTCCACTTGGCAGGCATAGGTTTCATTTGCTATCTCTGATGTGGCCCGCGGCAGGATATGAAAACAGCAACCACATATAGTACCTTTTGTGCCTTAAATTCCAGGAAAATTAGGATAAATGAACAAAAGCCACCTGTATTACGTGAGGGTGTTTCCATGTCTGTGCCGGTTATGGGGACATGTAAGTAATTCAGACCGCAATTCACTTAAATACCTAGTAATCCTTTGTGCGAACATAAAAAGCTTGTGTCTTCCATTGCCAACGCCAACTCAAATACCCAACGTCTAAAACTTGAAGCAGCCACCTGGCCGTTCAACAGCTGATTCTCCTACGAATACCAACCATTACGGAAGTCTCCTCTCGAGGGGTATAACTATCGTTCTGCCAAACGCTTGTCAACACGTGACCCAGGATCGCTGAACACACATGCAGTGTCCTGTGATTGGAGATAAATAGAGTAATTTTAACGGAGCCAGGATTATTTTCCTTGTGATTAGCTTCAGTCGCCGCAGCTGGCATCGGTTTGTTATCTCCGGGAGTTCATTGAATCACTCAGCGATCACAGGCAGCCTCGTGTTCTGGTGACTTTATGTGTGGGCCTTTTTGATCTGGAGCACAGACTTATGCAGGTGCATCGGTTAAGAGATTTTAAAGGTCCCGGGTGTGGTTGCGTGCACTCAAACTGTGTTAACAAATGTACGGAAGTGGGTTGACGTAGTTCAACTACTGTTGCAACCAATATACCTTTCAGGTTGTTGTGAGGAGATATACCCCGTTAGCTGATAATATAACCTATGCTCAGCTTTGCTTTAAACGCCCGTCAGTTGGGGAACAGAGTGACGTCTACCGTGATTGCATGCTTTAATAAAGCTCAGAAAAGGGACACTGAAGGCATTTTTCACTTCCAGGCATTAACAAGAAGAGTCCTGCAATTAGCCCGACTGTTGAGGCGTCCTGTTTAATTCAGTCCGCAGGAGTGTGAAAGGAAAGTACCACAATAGGTAGTCGGGGCGCGCAAATTAACCAATCACAGCCGTCAGGTGTTCTACAGCCGAACGCGGTAGCCTTAAATCCTAGTAGGCGCCAATCAGGGGACTAGCCGCTAGCCATGAGTCTGACCGGGTGTGTCCGACAAGCTGCGGATCACTTCATGTTCGAGGTCAGGACTCCAATAATTTTTCACACAGTCTTTTAGCGAACCTTCAGAGCCGCAATATCAGGGCAGCACATTTATGTCCATTTCGAGGGGCCTCTCCCCCCCCCATTAAATGGTCATTTTATAAGCGTGCGATTAGTCTCTAATTTTGATCTATTTAGTCTGTTTAACGGCAGGATACGCTAATGCATACATGGTTATAGACGCGGTCCAGTGAATTTGTCTGGTTGCACCTTACTCCACTGATTTTTGTATCATATCCTTGGGGTAGTTTTCCCACTGTCCTCCACTTCTCCTCTTCTATGAGGGTGCAGCTAACTGGAAATAAAAGCTGGAGGCTAAACATTTCTCTTGGATTGCACTGATAGGTGTTGAGGTCCCTTCATTTAAAGTACGTTCCTTGCACATCCAGTCCATTGGGCAGATGCTTCATGAAAATTCGTCCATACTGTTTTCCTATTATGTTTAAAGTTCTCTAGTTGCTGGGGCGGGGTGAATTTCAACTTACCTTGCGTATTCCTACTTTCATATTCGTTTTTAGAGCACAATCTGCGCGATGTTAAACAGCCACCGATCTACAGCACCTATTCTGCCCATAGGGAGAACATGCGTATGAAAGAAGTACGTTTCAAGCCTGTAATTAAAAGTATTTTTTATCTTAAAAGCACAAATACCTCCCATTCAATATGCTTCTTTACAGAGGTATTTTAGTTTTCTGCCGGCCAGGAATCAAATAGGTTATCAGTACTTTCCTAGCCGAATTAAAGTTTTCAAATTTCGCGCCGCAGGACAACAAAAGCCCGCTGCTAGTCATGACGATCTAAGCATTTATTTCAGCCAATTTAATCGTTTTTAAAACCCGTCGTTTTTAGTGCCTCTGTGAGTAGTTTTTTACAATAAATGAGGTTCCAACTGGGTCTTCAACTACCAGATTTGGTCAGAGCGGTTTTCATACCAGTCACCAAACGATTCGAATACCCTCATCAGTTGCTTCGACGTTCTAATTTAAACCTGCTACTTCCTCGCAGTTACTCGCAATATGCAAGCAAAAATTGAGCTATTGCTGATGGAGATAACCCTCGGCTTTTAATCTGAGCGAGCGTTTGGAGAGAAAAGAGCAGTTTAATACCTTTTATGAGAGTACTTCGTGTTCAAAGATGGTGTCATTAACTCTTACGTAACTTCCCTGAAATCGGCTTAGACTGGATTCTGTCCTTGTGATTGCATTTCCATAAACGCTAAACAGTAGCGGCTTTCTAAACTCATTCAAACGCGACTACCTAGGGGTGCGGGGGGTATCGACAGAGAATGTGGGGTAGGTTGATACAGAGCTGGCTCCGGCTTAGTCTGCCTTCATTTATCCAATCAGGACCTTGACACCTGTCGGGAGCCGGAGATAAAAACATGTGCACGCCCACGATTCGTATAGTCCGTGGAGGAGGTCAAAAAGCACTTGATCGAAACAAATTTCATCAGTACCTCGTCACCTGGAATTATCTGTTGAAACAGATCGGGCATTTATTCACTCGGGAGTAGGCGCATACCGATCCATTAACTTTGCAAACAAAAAAAGTTCCGCATAAATTTGCAAAGGTCGACCTCGACTAGGCATGACAGCAGGAGAATGCGTTTTCTACCCGGCGAGGGGTTGATTCTCCGACCCACGACTCACCTTCACATCCTATTCTACAAAATTGCTTATTTTGCATATTAAACGAAATTCAAAATATCAAATGTTGTGCAGTAGACGTCAGCTGTTTCAAAACTTGGGACAAATAAGTGCCTTTGTATGCGCTTTTAAAGGGCAGAACACAAACTTGTTTTTAAATAAACAAATTTCTTTAGCTCCACTAACTGCTATTAAAAGCTGAATATCAAACACTTAAGGCGCTAGTAACCACGGGGAAGTAAATTTAATGGTGGTACGGGTCTTAAAGTCCTATTCACTGACTGAACACGGCTAAAAAATGTCTTCGCCACGAGGATTGATATTCTGGAACCCGAACGTTCGGCTCGGTGTTCGACGATATGAAAGGATCAAACAACAACCAAAGTAAATTATAACTGGCCAATCAGTTCTTCCCTGTGTCATTATTACTAGTTGTCTCGAACCCGCGTGTGGGTCGTGACCCTTAGCTTGACCATGTAGCGATTGGTATGGAGGCGCAAGTTCTGGGCATCCTATTCGCTATGCTTGGCTAAATTTCCACGCTTCAATTGCTTTGTGCGCAGTTCCACTATCGGCGTACTATAAAAATTATAGCTTAAACTAAATTAAATTAAAATCAAAACTGTGTATTCGCTCCAAAAAGTTAAGTAGATACGAGGGAATTTGGGCATCCCAAATGAGCTGCTTTATTATTTTCATATAATTTTGTCTCCAGTTTTTATTCAGTCTGACCGTAAAGATGCAGGTATAGTTTAAGCAAGGATGAATCCTAAAGCCCATCTGAAAGCTGAGAATAAGAAATCCCTGATTCGGGATATTAACTTTCCATCCTTAACTCGGGATTTTTGCATATTTGGTTTGACTAATCGGTCTCTCGCTAACTCTCGATGATTTTAAAAAGGCTCGATGACATAAGAGCTCCATGAAATAGATGGACTAGCCGCCTGATCCATAGAACTTTTGTATATGCAGTCCGTTGTAAAGATCTGTACAAAACAATTAGATTGAGAGAATTCGAATTGACCCTCCAGTAAAGTGGTTTTCGTTCCAACTATATATTTTTTCGCTTCTGTTGTCCCGGTCGCTTCTTAACGCCTAAGTGGTGTGGTATCTATGGCAGTGTTTGGGCCGTGTGATCGGTTATTATGTCGGATGAGGATATATGTATCCACGGGTTAGCTTGTCTGCCTCCCAGTCGGGTGAGTTTGTTGCTAAGTCATCCGCTAGGAGCTTCAGTATGATTCGCTAAATTAGGACCAACCACAATGTTGGCGCTTTTGTCGGTAATTTCACACTGCCTGCTACATCCGAGGGAATTTGATGTTCCACAAGACTGAAGTGGCATCTGGAAATCGCGCCTCGATCGTGAGTTCGTTACTCACCAAATTGCAGCAGTCGGAATGATCACTGTTTGGGAATCGAAGTTATGCAAGGTTATCCAGTTTACATTGCGAATTTAGGATTCGATAACCGACTAAACACTGCCTCGGTTTTTGCAAGCATCTCTTGGCATTGACCTTTAGATTAGTTTGTGCATGCTTGGTAGACAATCTGAAAGGCTCCTTTGGCGTAGACTTGATGAATCACATCTATTAGCTGTGTAAGAATAGAACTTGAAATCGACTGATTTTTTACCTTTACCTAGCTGGCTGACACGTCTTCGTGTACCCTTTTTACAGACGCCTCGTTATTTAGTGAATGTATTTCACGCCAAATTCACAGGTGAATGAATAAATGCAAGTTAATATGGATTAAAAAAGCAGTCAATCTTTACTCCCCACCCGTTGAAGGCGAGAGTTTGTTTAAGAGAACAGGCAATTTTGCCATGTGAAAGCACTCGTGATAACTGTCCTTGGACGGTGTCTCACTAATTCGCTTGTTGCGTCTCCTGGAAAAGGCAGTTCTAGAAATATATCTTTCTTTTCTGTAGTTTCTGACTGGCTTTGTGACACGTTCCTTAATATTCCAGAGAATGAATCTCCCACTTCCTTTTCCATTAAACCACTTTATGCGGGAGCTAGTCAAGGGCTCATACTGAGCGTGATTCCTCCCCAATTATTCGCCAGATAAACCAACCCTTTGAATTAACTGATTTGACATATTTAAAAAGGCTGAATAACTTATTATACAAATTCTCCCGGTTGTTTGTTAGCCCACTAATATAAGCTAAATCTAAAATCCCTTGACTTACTTTGTTAAAAAGGTTTTAAATAACCCATACAAAACCCGCTGAAGATTATTTTTTGCGTAGCAGCCGAAACCATTTTGGAGGTAGGCCCTTGGCCAGTTAACTACTGCGTGGATGGTGGGTTTAAGCGGCGACGCTTGCTGACCACGTTACCCCGCAGTTTTCGTTGATTAGACTGATGCGTCTGCGCACGCGGCAAAACCACCTCGGGTAGGCCACGCAATCAACAGTTGCCCACGCTCGCCTAATCGATCACGGCCACCACCAGCACCAATATGCCCGCACGCACGATCTTGCACATGCACCTTCCAGCAACGATTCCCCGTTCCGCCACAGCCAATGGATTTCGCGCACACGCCCCGGCAGATGCCCGAGACTTCGTCTGATTGGTGCAACGTACCGCGTGCGTGTATGCACGCATTCCATGCACAGGTTCGTTCGATTGATTGGCGTTGACAGCGCGAGTGGGCGTGTGTTCGGAAGAGAATTTGGCATTTCCGGTAGTTACTGTTTCCATGACCGAGTGTTCTCTCCCCCGCTGAGGCAGAACCCTGACAGCTGCCGGCTTCATAACCTGGGCCGTATAAATAACCATACTAAACACTCTGCTATGCTATTTACGTTAGGCACTGATGTAGCTGAGGCCGACCGAGGTGGCACCCTGACATTTTCCCTGAAGCCAGTTGCAAAGATGCTCTGTCAGTTGGCCCTTAAAGCAGTACCAAAGATAACTTCATCCTAGTCCAAAATTTTGAATGATTTTTATTGTAAAGCGATGCTTTCAGAGATTGTTTGCTATAATTGGCATGACTTGGATGACCAACAACTGACTGAATAAGCCAGTCCTACTGAGGACTGGGAGTTAAGCAGCAGTGATTCCTTCCTGTTGCGGCCTTTATAGCACTCGTGTAAGATTTCATAGCCCAACCCTTGAATGAAACCTGGTGGTGCGTATTTGAGCCCAGGTCGTATGTGACCCACGTAGAGAGGGCTTGAAGTTTTATCAGGCAGTTCGCCCAGTCTTATTATCACTCATCTTGACTCGCACGTTCGACAGATTCATTGGGGGATGGAGAAGGAATAGTCGACCCAGCCGATATCCAAAGCTTGACGTGCTACCAAGTGCTCTTTAAAACTATCATTACACGATGTCCTGGCACTGTTACTTAAGTGAGATCTCAAACATCCGGAATGGAGCCCAGTATGTGGCCCAGGTCGTATGCGGCATGCAAACATAGCCTGTTTGGCTTTTTAACCCCAATGCCCACTGTTCCTCCCCAGTTGTCTTGACTTCGTCTTGTTAAGAGTAAGGTAGATGGTGGGATATTGAGGTAGATGGCTTGTAAATCTGCTTCACTATGAACATATTCATGCGTAAGTTACGACTGCGTCCACTCTGTTGTGTTTTTGAGGATCTAACTATCGGGTTATTTGCGCCTCATTGTACAAGTGCGCTCAAAATGGGCCTAATCTCCATGAAACCCATTCTCATCTGGTTCTCTCCCATACTAAAGATGGATAAGTTCTTGGGCTGATTTGTAAGAGGATTTAACTCTGCGGAATGCGTCTTTGAATGTCCCTATTTGACCTACCGAAAGAAATGTCCATCACGAAGTTAATTGTCGGAAGAAAAACTGTTACCGATTTTATGCTGCATAGAGAAGAGGGTACCGATGAAACTTTAAAAACAAAAAAGCACTGTTGAATTTAAACATTGGAACTGATAGTATTACTTTTGTGTAGGTAACTTCTCAGTCAATTGATCATCGAGTCGGACAGCCATGCCCAAATTTGTGCCTCTATGACCAGACGTTTGAACGCAGTTTCACTTGGAATGTTCTAGCAGTTTAGTTACGGACTATCACTTTGTTGGCTGTGATGAGGAAAATGGAAGCTGTACACTGTACTAAGATTTTGTTCTAGAGTTCTCACTGGATGGGAAATAGTAGTTAACACTCATTAATGGAGCTGGCTCAGTTCTAAATCTGTCAAAGTCATTGATACGTAACCCAGTTTATCCCGTTTTCATTTAGTAGGAACATACTCATGCCAACGTCAGCTTGCCCACCTGGGCGTACTTGTACGTATAGCACGCCTATTGCATACCTGATTAATAAAATAGGTCTCTTTTGTATGAAATCCTGACACGTGTGTTTGGAACAAGTGGACGAGGTCATCAGCTGTCAGCCACTGCGTCCATTCCCAGCTCCAGTCAACTGATCGACTCGGACAGTGATTCACCACATTTTCCTCACTGTAAACAATCTGACGCGATTGAGGTTATCACGGTGCGTTAAAAGCCATGGCTTAGAAGGTTGCCAACCCCAGGATAACACGGACCCTGGCGTTTGTGTGGCGTGGCCGACTAGCGGACTGAGAGTCCGGCTGCAATGGCTCCTTCTTAATGTGGCTTCAATGGCACTCCCATTCCGTGGGAGCCAGGTGTTGTGGTACGCCAATGGGCGGCTCCAGCCGCGTAAGCCACCTGTGTCCTCTCCTACCTTCGGTCTTATGGACTTTGTGATGACACCGGGCCCAGGTGGGGAGGGGGAGAGAGTGCGATAGGTGCAGCGCAAGTGTACCCTCAATATATAGCCAATGTCCCTGCACCACCTTGCCGTGGGGCGCACCGTGTGCCCTATCGAAACCGATGTTCGAGCTGTCATGAAACTACTTTCATGATCAAGGTGACAAATTTTTGAGACGCCGTTCGCAACCACAATGTAATCAACCTTCGTTATGCTGTATAAGCAAAGCATCGAATCCGTAGAAAGAGTTATAATCAAACGGACGCTATATTCTTTGTGGAGATGGATGCTTAGATTTTTTACACCTCGCTTAGACCTTCCTGCCAAATTGTACATTGTGAGTAATGTAAGTTTTGACCGTCCATATATACCCTTGTGCACACAGCAGTGCCTTTTAGCCCTCTGTCATTCGGTGCTAGAGTCGGGGCCATAGTCCTTTGTAGCTATCAATGCGTCGGCCTCATGATGAGAAGACAGGCAGACAGCGGTGACGCAGACCTACTTATTTTTTTCACAGTGTGCCCTCACCCGCTTCCGGTGTCACTTCTCCCTTGTTTATTCAAGCCCTTGCCTTTCAGCAAAACCAAACGCGCACTTCAAGTCGCCATCTTGTCGGGGGAGTTGGTGAAGTTGTGCACGAGACGATTTCGCTACAGCCAATTGGACCGGGCATCCACGATCTCGAAACACCCACTACTCCAGCTACCCTTCCTCGAGTTATTGGTGGTGAGCCTGTCTCTCCCTGTATTATTCCTATGCGACACTTCTTTTCAAGCGGTTTGCCAACCCAACTGTGATTAAGGATAAGGCACCTATTGTCCTTGGGTCGTGCCCTAGAAACGATGATATTTCATAATAACAACTGCCCATTATGGCGAGCTCCTGCTGATAGGGGGGTTCGGCAAGAAATACTGGCTCCACTATATCCACTCATCTAAACGCATCTCTGTTCCTCGGTATATGGTGGCCCATCTCGACATCGTGCCAAATGGCGTGGGCCAGAAACAAAATTCTTGACAATAAATAACATTATAAACGCCACAGAACTAATTGGGTGGTATTTAAGCCAATCGGCTTGCTCCGATTGAAATGGAGTACCCGCCAATTACGTCCGGTAACCCTAGGTTCTTCTATCATCCTTATACGTATATGTTGCGTTAATTGGCATAGAGGAATGATCGCTTAAGCATAAAACTTCAAGAAAATTTAATTTGATACCAAATTTCATAGAAAGAAGATTTTGCTGAACGTTGTCTATAAAATATATTTGAATTTATAAGGCCATTGACAATCTATGGGAACATGCATACTACTTAAGTGGATAGTTTTTACGGGGTGTAATTTTTCCAGTTGGGCGGAACGACGCTCGTTCAAAAGCCGGCATCCTGGCGTGACTGAAATATCATGGGCTTAGGTTCTCCGATAATTACTATTGCTACTTAATTGCCACTTAAGTAATTGTTTATAGTGAAAAACGATCGTTTCAGGATTTCGATTAACAGTTCATGACAAACCACATCTATTGCATAGAAGCTTGAGTAAAAACGAAGGAAAACAAGCGCTGAAATATCAAGTAAGTAGCATTTATCCAAAATTTAATTAAATATTATCTATTAAAGTCGACAGATTGTCACCCTTTTTATCAGTACCCTGATAGCATTGTCCTTATCTATTGAAAACTTATACCGACCTTATTTTCATAGTCTATTGATAGTTTAATAATAGGTAGACGCCTGCCGGTGCCTATTAGGAACATATGTTCTTTCTGAGGAGTGGTGTCATTGGCGCATCGGGTGCAGTCTAATGCATCCATACGCTGCAAAAGGCGTTCCAGGGTCTGCTATGCGGTTGTGCAGGACGAAATAGGCCGCGAAGTACCTGCATGTCAAAATCAAAAAATGCTTTACTCTCGCAGCTTGTATCGCTTCAGCCAATCAGATAACTGGCCATCCACTAGCAGCAAACAATGGAGTTGCTAGTAGAGTTGCTAGAGTAGACCACAGAATGGACCTAGGTTGAAATATCAGGTTCCCTTTTCTCCGGTTTTTTGACCGTAGCAAGTAGGCCAAGAACCACTCATTGTGATCCCCCGTAGATGGCCTAACACTGTTTGCAGTTTCTCAGAGCACAAGTTGCCGGAAAAGGCGTCACGGCCGTCTTTCACGGTCAAGAAGCTCAAGCATTCTTTTTGATGTTGTATAGGAGGCCCGCTTTTTGCGACATGCGAACTTAACATCACTGTTTCCATCTTATAGGGCGGTCTAACTCGTATAGTGGTGATATTGCCTCTGCTTATCGGCACCCGAAGCTTTCACCGTAAGTGTTTTACATTATTGCCCCTTATACGCATTTTCTTGTACCAGTTGTGCATTAACCACTCGCTTTCCGTCACGGCAGGCCAAACGCAGATTACATAATTACGACTTCCTCTTAAAGTGTCTTCTGCGCGCCCCCACAAAACAGTTGTGCAACATACGGAAAATATTGCGTACCTGCTGGCGCGATTTGATTGGGTGACGGAGTTAAAGGCGTGCGTGGGCGGTGTCCACTAAATGGAGCTTTTGGCGGTATGCCAAACACTCTTCCGACCTCTCCTAAAAATATTAAGTTAAGCGGAATTGGGCACCTCGTTTCCCGAAAGTACATATGCCAAACAACGTGTCGGTTTACACACACGCACATCAGTGGCTCAGGCAAAAGAAGCCGTTATTCAGAACACATCCTCGGCCCTTCTTCCTTTTGCGTGTCATTCGGTCCTAGGGGCTGCGTGAATGCGAGTAAAATTAGCGTTATCGAATGCACGTCCACACAGAAACATTTTTGCAGAAAGTGAACTTGTAGAAGGGGAGAATTTAGCGAACACCTCCTTGCTCTTTCTGAATAATATGATGCAGGGATAGGTTTGATTGAAATAGTTTAGACATTTACCTAATTAGTTTGGAAAACTCTCATATGCCTGTGATTATGTAATGATGCGATGTAATGATTGCTTCTCTGTGGATTCATGAATATATGTCATAGATATTGGAACGGAACTTTTATACAGACCACCAAACCTTTCCTCTAAGCAACAGTAGCTTCCGGTACTGGCCGGAGACAGGCATTCCGTGCAGAATGCCAGCAACCGCATGACCTAGTAGTCTACCTTGTGGTAAATTATTTTCGAGAGTGACTTCTAGTGGCAAGTAGAACTTCTGAGGCTCTCGGTGTCCCTGTTAAACATCTTTGCCGGGAATGAACAGAGGTGCACACTCAGGCGTAGAAGATTATTCGTTCTAGGTTAGAAAATCCAAAGTTTACCCGAGCGTGAAGGGAAACGGATAAACCAAAAGAGATTATATCTGTCCCTGCTGTTTTGCCGGGGGTACCACGCGTTTGTCTGCAGCCGCCAGCTGTCACGACTGTAGCACCGCCGCTGACTCGTGTTGCCTTCAGCTGCCAAACCTTAGGAGCTCGTGTGCGACAAACTCCGCCCACGCGCGCGACTCGACTTCTTGTTTGAGACGTTGTGACGCTGATTTTTATTTCTGTCTTTATCAACTGGTCACGGTCGCCCAAAATTTAAGTCTGCACGAACACTGAATACAGAGTCGGGAGGTAATCGTGTTTGTTAATCGACTAAGGGTAGGAAAAAATGAATCATCTAACTTGACAATACCGTCGAGCCCTGTCCATTGTGCCACGAGCCGAGAGATGGCATCATTCTTCCTCATTACTGTTGAACGTTTAGCCATCCTCGGTCGGAAAAAACGCATAGTTTCCCCCGAAGCAGTTGCTTTGTTGGCGATCGCAGCAGGTTCGGCAAACGACCCCGGATGTCTGCTGACATGACAAGGGGCCTGTCGCTCTCATTACTTTGCGTCTGATTGTTTCCTCTGGTCAACGCGTGATCCCAACTGCAAGTGATATGTGAAGGCGGTTGCTAACATCTGAGACGTTAGTAGTATAAAGGACATATTCAGTCCTAAAAATACACGAGGTCATTACATGCCAACCTCCTTCCCCTCCACTCCAAGTGGCTGAGAATCAGAATGCATGTACAAATGAAAAAACTATTCCCTGGTGGTAGCTAAGAGGAGACTCGCTCACTGGAACAAGAATTTTATTTGCTCAAAGTTCCAGATCCATTATTTTAGGCAGCGAGAGCTGGAGGTACTGAATGCACAGTAGTCGCATTATTTCGAGGATGTGGCCTCCATGCCACAGCATACCTATCAAATGTACCAGTTCTCACATTCATTCCTGATGGCTGCACTTAGTGTGATGAGCGCTTTATCACCCGCATCCGCGTCATCCAAGTCGCAAATGAATCCCCAGCATAATGACGCGGCAAGTGAGTTCAGTAGAAGCAGTGTTCGCCAAACACACAGTTCACCAGCGACTAGTTGCTCCGCGCAGGCAAAGTCTCGGGACTGAATATTGCTTGTTAAGTAACCGGAGGGTCGACGGACTATGACTTAGGCGGCCACTGCATGCAACGTCCAAGTATTTGAAATCCCTAGAAAGTTTTCTTTTACTTTTTCCTTCAGAACACTGCCCAGGACCTCAGGAAAAATTGCCACAGAGCGCAGAACTCGCCACGAGAGCACCTCCCAATGGCGTACCGCAAGTAAGTTTCAGTTTTGTAACGTTTCAACGGTCTTCAAAGATGTTTATGGATGTAAATTTTCTTCTTCTCTCGCTCTCCATGAAAACATTACGAAGAGCTTCTTATTTGAGGACCTAAGCGTGTGCTCAATACGTCCAGTTGCAAGCTCACAGAAGGAAAAAAACGTGGAATTCTCTACGAACTAATGTTGACGCTCCCCTTCCGCTCAGGGATCGCATATCTTTTAAGTGAATTTAATTCACTTTACTTTTAAGGCGCCATCAGTAGATGCCAGTTGGAGTGAAAGTCAAAATATTTCACAAACATTTGTTATTTTTTATGGATAGAAGGAAAACTTTTGGGTTCATGTCTGCTCACTGCTCACAACTAAAATTTTCCTCTTAATATCAAATAACAGATGGTTCCAAGTTGGAACCCCAACTTTCCCCTTTGGTTGCGATTCGACAGTCTGAGGTTGGTGATATGGCGTCATATCAATGCCTCATGATTGGCCGTCTCTATGGGATATGAAAACCAATCTACACAAAAACTTTATTTTTAAATCCAGGCCATTAAATTCATACCTTGTCTGAGACCTGATCTAATTTTACAATCCTCTACCCTTCCTAGCTGAGCCAGTCTACCATCCGCCAGAGTCTTCTCTTGGAAGTATAGGTGGTGCCAGCTTGGCTGCTCAGGAGGGCCATATGAACCATGTGGCTGATTCATTCGACAACCGCAGTGCCATCTACCACGCCCAGGAGACCTCGGGTGTCTGGCTGATGCCTAACATTTCAAAGGAAGAAGGTGAGCGGTCTTCATGCTCCTACATCATAAAATCTGGCAGCTCAGAATCTCATGTTCCGTCTCTGTTCTTTTGCTTTTAGCACAATCAATGCTCTTAAGTCGGGAGCCGGGCACCTTCCTAATTCGTACGAGCAAATCCAGACCGAACTTTTATGTGCTCGTGTTGCGCGTCCCTGCTTCACTTGGTGGGTTTTCGGGGTATGAATATTGGTTATTTGCAATTTTTTAGTATTATCTACCTGACACACATTTAAAACATCCCTAGATGGCGCTGAACCCGTGCGCTCCTTCCTTATTGAGCATAGCCAAATGCGATCAGGACGTGGTGATAGCTACCACCTGCAAGGTTTCCAAACAGAACCCACATACCCCACCTTGGCAGCTTTCGTGCATGACCACACAACCAATCGAGGTGCCTTGCCTGTCTGTTTGAGACTGCCAAACGCAGGCACTTCCTACGCAGAGGGTTACCTACACAGTATTACTTCCAGCGGCACCAAGCAAGGTGCAAGGACTATGATCAACAGAAGTGGGACAGGCGATTTTAGTAGGTTTTTCAAAGCCTTTCATTTAAAATCTGTTTTTAACACTGCTGGTGCTTTGACTATCCCTTTATGCGATGCACTAAGCACTGTACGGACAAATCGTTGTTCAGATCTTTGAAAGTAAATGAACTATTGCTTTTTAAACATGTTCAACTGGTGAACGGTTAGTAGGTTGATAAACCATCGTTTGTATATAGTTGTGCGCATTCCTTCAGCGAGCACACAGATGGAAGGTAAAGGTGTGATGAAGCTAAATATAATTTGGAGAAGTAGACTCCATCGCTTTATCTGCTTGATGTTTCTAATCGCTCCCACGCGCCTATCGTCAGAGAACCGTGGGGGCGCAGAGCGGACTGGTCTATCTCCAGACTGCTAACATACTGACTTAGCCAACCACGATTGTGTCGTGAGTCGCAGCGCTTTCATCACAACTGATGGTAATGGACGTGAAAATGACCTTAAACTCCGCTTTTCTGAATCTAAATGTGGAGCAGGGATAAATAATGAGCCGTTCCGTGATAAAAACTTGAATCATGAATTTATGTCCCGAAAGATGCCTTAACAAGTTCATCGAATTTCACCACCCGATGCCATTTAAGGATGACGAAGATATCATCCGCGTATTGTACTCTGTGATTTTACAAGATGGTCTCAAATGTAAGTCCAAAAATGTGCTGATCCATTTGCGTGAGCTGTATCTGCGCGTCGATGACTGCGCCGAATACTTCAAGCAGTGGGAGACTTGTTAATATCTGAGGTTATCCTCTACTCACCGCACCCGTCCAATGGGAATAGTTTAATGGTCTCAACTGCGTGACCTTTACCAGGGAGCCCAGTCCCTTAGGTTCTTTAGGAATCGGTCTGACAAGCTGACCGTTGAAGCTATGCAACAAAAAAACTCTGTCAGTCCAAAGGTTTGAATGCCTCTCAGTCCTACGATGAAATTATATAGCAGAGAGATGGTACACCAGTAGTGACCTGTAGGGTAGTATAAATGTTTTGCATCTATCGCATTCCCATCGCCCTCTCCTATCTCAGTCCGAGGATAAGTGCTGTGTCAATACGGCCGGAGGTGGGATTGGACGCAGTGGCCGACAGAGTTAAGCAGAAAATCGATACATACCACACATGACTCGATCGTCGCACTATGGACTTAGTCTTCAGAGATCAAAGGGTGGCTCAGATTCCACCTGTGGAGGTTGCTATATAGGTCACATTAGGAAGAAGCCATTACAGGCTCTTACCCGAGAGGAATGAGTTATTCGATTTTTTTCAAAAAGCGCGTTAGTTTGGTTTAAGTGAGGTAACACGCTGAGCGCCGTGGCCGGAGTTGACCTCCCTCTCTCTTTCCGACCCCATGCATCGGTCCACAATCCGAACCAATCAGCCAACAGATACTAGGATTGAGCGTGACTGGAGTGACTGGAGCGCCGTGAGTCGGTGCCGTGGCTTGCCAGCGCACCTTGTATGTGTGGCATTTTGTAGGGGATTTGCAGACTTCGTGTAGCCCAGTTTAAGTGTACTGTGTTATAACTGAACCCTGTATTGGATCAGTGCCTCTCCCGCGTGCCCTGTTGTATGGAACATCAATTTTCTATATAAAACAACAATCGAGCTATTTTTTCTCAACGTCAGGCTTCACTTTTGGACTGCCTGTCGAATTAATGAGGACATTTTTTGACTACGCACAAAGAACTCCCTTCTGAACATGTACCACTCGTCATGTAGATTGTGTTTGTTTACAAGCTCATATAGTACCTTCGCTTTAAGAGAGCAATCGTGACCTCGGAGGTTTAAATATTGAAATTTGTCTGCTTTGTGGGAAAATAAATTGAACTACGCCATCCTCTCCGTATACAAGTACTTACTAATAACAGCATAATCATCCCCATCCTCACTCTCGGGACTTCTTAGACGGAAGATCCGAATAACCTTAATATAGTTTCACACGATATTCATCCTTACTAGGTATATCGCGATGAAGATGCTGATGGATTAAATTGTGATTTTAGTCAAAACGAACATTATTCCCGAGTTTGTGCCAGTCAGTTTCTGGAGACTGTTCCCAAAGTATTCCTATTGACATACAGCCATGAATCTGCGTTTTTCTATGGATGGAAGCACACTAAACGACTTAGATTCAAGGAGCCTTGAGTAACCAGTGTTTAAAATGTCTATGAGGATAACAAGCTATTATTAGGCAAAATAATTTGTATTTGAGCTTGCTGGTTGCATAAAAAAGGACATGCTTAGGTGCTGGTGCACACATTTCCAGTTGCAGCACAACAGCAGGTGCAAAAGAAGGGCACGCTGGCTGTTCACTACGGCTTTCGTATAATTGTTCCCTTAATATATGGCCAAACCATCAACATATAATGACCGGCAACCCCGCTTCAGTTTACTTTCATACCAGGCTTTTGTGTGAGTGCTTTCATGTGCTTAGCGGGAGTTCCAGTGGATTTCTGTCTTTGTGAACTGCAATGCGTGCTCTGTGGATAAAATTCCTTGTTCCCAGTTGCCTTAAGCGTTGGATAACCCTGTAATCATTCTTTAGATTGCGACGTCCTATTTCTTGGAAACTCTGACGTCTTCCCCCTGGAGAATGCGGCAGCCGTTCGAAGGGCGGTTGAGCAGATACTTATCAATGCAAAAAATCCATCCAAGGGGCTGAAAAAGAAGTGTGAAGCTCTGGTGAGCATTTCACCAGAAAAGACGCTGACAATTGTAGACAAGACCGGGCTGCGCTTCCAAAAGAAGACAATAGCCGGTAACAAGATACGCTTCTGTGGTTATGATCCAGAGGAAAGAGTGTAAGTGAAGGGATGCAATTCAATTCGTAGTATTAAGTATCACTTTGGACGTTCCATACGCTAATTTCTTTTATTTTATAGGTTCAATTGCGTCGAATTGCGGAATCGGGGCGTAGTTGACGCACAGTACGTCCGTTAATTCAAAGCATATTTTGTCACACTTATTAATTTCTACTTACAAATAATAGTAACCATGTTTTTATAGGATATTCGCAATAGTTGTGAAGAAGACGAGGTTTGCAATGACGGAGCACGTAGTTTATGTGATGTGCCAATTGGATGCACATCAACCCAGCTCTTGGCTTGTCAACTACATAAATCGCAACGTCATGGGTCAACACAGATAGCCTGTTTTTTTATCGACTCACGACAATGAGTATTCAGAATTACAGTCAAGGTCGGCATTGTCTTCGACGCCATAAATGATGCTTCACTTCTCGTCAGGTTGAGGCTTGAAGTTAGGACGCCTTTTCATCAGAATCAGCGATCGCAGGCGTTTCTTCCTATATTTTTTTCCCTCCAAAGCCCCCTTGTCTTACTTTTCCTTTCGCTGTTTCCTTTTTTCTACCCTATCCCGCACACAGACGCCTATATAGATATATATATGATACTCTAAAGTTTGTATTCTGTTTTTTTCAACAAAATTGTTGTTTTCGTTTGCAATCTGAGCTGTTTGCCAGTATCCTTTGCATCTGCATGGGTGTGCCAACTCAGGCAAATCTGGGCAAATATATACTGACGCACAGTCCATGGAGAGAGCGAGTGCTAGAGCTAATAACTGCCATTTCGAACCTAGCCCCAGCGCTGAGACGGAATAGGAGTTATTCGCGTCTCTTTCGGTCGCCTCAGCTTAAGCTTGGAATTTACTTCTGCCCGCTCTTCTGTTAAACACGATTTCCTCGCTTAACCATAGTCATTTACACACGTCCATTACAGGCCCCTTGCCAGAACCGTGACTCGAGTTGAATGTGATGCACCAGGATGTCTCTCAGTTTTAGGATATTTTACACGTCTCTACGTTATTCTTTTGACCTGCCCATTTAGAAGTAAGTGCAAGTGCTTTTCTAGCACAACCTCAGCTGTGTGTCTGTAGTATTTTATCCGCCTGACTACCCATGCTCCCCCCCCCCCCTCCTGCCCCAGCATTACGCCACGTCGCCCTCTTGGTCTCGATCCCTTCATGCCTCCTGTTCGGTTTCCGTTCAACCGTTACTGCTATTTTTATAGATTGCTTGACTCTTTTTACTTGGTGCCTTTCTCGTTTCATCTTCCATTCGGTTCACATTTTCAAGTAGCTGCTGTTGTTTCCATTTTTCGTGCCGTCTCTCTCCCTCCGCCCCCATATCTCCAATGTACTCAACTCTTTCAAGTACCAGGACTGTCGCTTTTGTTAAGCGAAAAATCCTTTAATCAATGAAAATTACTCTGAAAATTATCTTTCTCTTATCTTATATGAATGGAAATCAGCCTGATTTAGAGGGTGTTAACAGGCAGTAAAAGCCATAGATGTAATTAATGTATACGTACATGTTACTTATTAAGTTGCAGTAGAGTGTATATTTTTATAATGGTAAATTCAAGATATGTTCGTTATTAGTCCCGACGAATGCGGGTAGCAAATTGTTTGTCCGTCTAAGCTGGAGAGATTTCCCACAAAAATTACAATCTAAAATCACCCTGTATTTCAGGTTGGGTTGATACTAGCGCCTAAAGCGGCAGTGTCTAAACATCTTTATGAAACTCGTCAATCGACTGCGTTTAAGGTCCCATATCGCCCCTCCCTTATCTTTAATGGTACGTTACAAAAAAAAATAGGAAGGGTGTAGACTATTTTAGTCAAAACTGACTGTTGGCTTCCACGGACTAATCCATCTTGGCAATCAGGTATTTCATCCCACAGTCCCTCAGAACGGGTGTCAGTGAATAGCCGCATTCGGGATGATATCATTTTTGTTTGCTGCAGATGCTACGCTTTGCACATTCTCTAACAATGCCTCTATCTGCCCGCTCCTTCCACTTGCGTCTACTGTAGCAAAGCGAATGTCCATCTACCAAGTGACTTGACCATTTTTGCCTCTTGTGTAAAATTCTTTCGCTAAATATCACACTTGCGAATATCAAGATATTCTTCTCCGACAGCCTCAAAAACACGGCCAATCGCAGGCATAGTTTTCTATTATCCTTTCAGCTTTTTCCGGTGAGGTACTGGAGCTGCCTGGCGATTTCATCAGCGCTGATTTTCTTCCTGATTTCCAGGGTTTCATTTAATTATTGGGTTCCCAACAGGGCCCCGCACTCTTTGCATACAATATAAGTGGGCTGCAGTCAGTTTGTAGAAGACTGGCTAGCAAGAGTTTTTATTGACGATGGACACGTTAACGCACTTAAAGAGGAGGATTCCAGTTGCACGGGAGAAGGGTGATTATCCATATTTCCGTTATTTGATTGGAGCGTGGGCGCACGCATTTAGAAAGATTGAACTCCACTTAGTGGCCATATGCATTACTTTTCCTTCCTCTGAATGTCTCATGATCCTTTTGAGCGCTATCGCACACTCGTTCGACAAATACAACTTTATACTGGGGAGCATCCGAAGGAAGCAATACACGTAGAATAGGAAGACGGTGGAAAGGTTTTTCACCTCGAGTAAGTAAATCAGGCAAATTGAGGAAGATTTTTGTACCTTGATGATTGGGAAGGCCTTGGCAACGGCTTGATTCAAGCATCTCTCATTACTTATTACGCCTTCTCATCCTGAAACAGAGGGTCGATAAATAGTCTTATTCGGTCGTAAGCTCTGAGGTACTGTTCTTTTCACAAAGGCAGACCTCTCTGGGTTCTCGTTCCCACGCTGCCTATCCCTGCCTCACTAGAGACCGAGAAGCAAATCTACTCAAACTCACCCCTCTAGACCGAGCAGTTAATCCAATTGAATTTCTACGAAGAAGAACAGAAATTAGGACTGTACCCTCATGAGATCTATTTTTTTTAACTTACCTCCTCTTTAATTCTGCTGCCCCGTTTCCTGCCTAGACTGATCTCAGAGAAGGGAACATTTTCCTCTCGTTTGCATACTCAATCGCCGAATAATTTTGTTTTATCGATTGAAGCAGCAACTCTATGTTGTAGCTCAAATTTGTTGCCGCGACAGCGAGAGCCACGAACAGGCCCTACTCCTGTTGTCTGCAAGCCAGGTTCAGAGAAGGAAACGGTGAATTTGGTCATCAGTAGAGAGAAGTATCCTCTATGCTGTACAGAATTAATAGAGAATAAGTTGGAGCAAACGTCCAGTGTCGCCAGGGCAGGATTCTGAGCTTCTTGAGGGAACGCATGTCCCGTCAACCTAGAAGTTGAAGGGTTGGTTTCAATGTTTGTGTTTGGCCTAACCCGATGCAGAGCGTCTCGGTTTCGTGACGCCGGGAGAGTGCCATGCAGACCTGCATAATATCAGAGGAATGACTGTCGCTGATGTGCATTTGCACGTATACACCTGATAGAGGCCGGAAGTTGAGTCACTAAAATGTCTTTAAAACCGTGATAATGAGATCGCAGTTGGTCAACACACTCTTTCCCCGCAATTAGTCCAAGTGACCCACAAATACTTTCACCATAATAAGACCCTCAGGGTATACTCCGTCCAAGTGGCCCTAGTCTTGTTGTTAAATAAGGACAACCTGTTCAAGGTTGACCCCCACAAAGGGCAGTGTTGCAAGTGCACCGGACGAAAACGGTGGTCAAATTAGCTCGCTGGGGCATTAATGAGGCTATGAAGAGTCCGAGGGAACCTATAACTTCTAACGTATATGGAAGGAGTATAGTGGCATGGTTATTCACCGGCCTCACACTGCATCACCTAATACGCCCAATCTCATCAGTGAAAGCTTAGCGGATTCGGCCAATCCGTTGGCGTACGGAAGAGGAAAATGAGAGTGAGGTGAACACTGGGAAGTCCGTTCGCATGGTACAACAGCCGATGTCTCACTGGTATCAAACTGAGATGCTTGAATCCATCAAAAGGTGTGGACTGAAAGCTTGGCAACTGACGAAATAATTCCAGCCTTTTCAGGACAAAGAGTTGGGCTGCATGTTATGTAGGCAGGTTATGTATGATCCATGCAGACCGACTATTTGGCTTCATCAGCTGCCCATCTCTGGCTGCCTTTACTTTGCGTACAATTGAAGCAAGATGGCTGAGTGAGGAGAGAGTGTGGCAGATGTTCAACTGTCAAATAGGCTTGAGGAAAAAGCCGAGCAGCTTGCAGCTAAAAATCTTGGTTCAGAGGATCGACTAACCATTCAAGGCAAGCACGCTGGATATTGTATCCCTCCATTGTCGACGGAAACCTTTTTCGATCAGTGAGTGATACCGGTCACCAAGGGGTCTCGATCTCCAATAACATTTTGGCAGGTCCCTTACTGTATATCCTGCAGGTAGGTGTGGTGGTACGCCCAGGGGCGGCTCCGGCCGCGCCAGCCACCTGCACCCTATCCCATCTCCGGTCTTCTTGAATCTGTCTTGACACCGGGCTCTGGTGGGGGAGGAGGAGAGAGTGCGGTAGCTGCAGCACAAGGCTACTATCACTTTAAACTAATTCACGCGCAAGTCACCGTCCCTGCACCACCTGGTGTGGAGCATACGGTGGACCTCGCCGAAATCGACGGTCGAATTGTCATCCTGCAGGTGCTGCATTCTAAGGTTTCTACTTAAGCTTAGCCTTTGTTAATCTGAACGATTAATCCGTCATGGATAGAGTGTTAGTTGAGCGATTACACTTTGAAAAACGTCTAGAATCTTCCCGCGGACTAAAGTAATATTAGGAATAATCAATGAATTGTGGTGTTTCACTAATTACTTTACCATCGCTCATTTATTAATCGATCGACAAACCCGCGAGGACCTACTAGTACGCAATAATAAGGCCAAACCAAATAGCGCTCTTCAATCCTTTTACACCAAGTATATTTATTGGTATATTTTAAACAAGTGACCGGAACTAAAGGGTGACTCGTACATATTTAGATATCTCACGATAGCTGATATTATTATTATTAGATTGCATACCTTAAATAATGCGGTGCTTGTGTGTATCAGCTTAATGCAGTATTCGATCACACCTGAGAGCAAAAGACGAGATCAATTGATCATGTGGACTCCGGTATCCGTAATCATGTATTCGTACCCCTTGTCATATTTTCTCTTAATCCAGCTACTGGTCGACACGAGTAAGATAGCTTGCGGAAGAAATTGTTTCACAATTCTTTGTGTCTTTGAACATCCTTGCGACCAGATACAAAACTGGTCAGTAATTGCCACTTCGTCATCCGCACCACCCTCATCAGCAGAAGATGGACTTAGTTCGCTGCCAAACGCCAATCAGCTAGACGTATGCGCTCTCCAGACAGTTTTCTCAAAGAAATACATTCGAAACCGCATTTATTGGCCGCAAACGCGTACGTCCGTCAGGCAACCACTGGTGATGTGCAGAGATTGCGGTGACATGCGCTTTAAAACGACAACAAAGTCGGCTATCTACTGATGAAAGCGCTTGAAGTCACTGCATCTCATCCATGAGACCTTAACTCTTCGGCGCAACAGTCAAGCGTATAGGCTGCAAAAAAACTAAGGTGCATACACCTCACGCAGCTACGCGTATGCGAGACGTTCATTGGTGCGTAGACTGTGACAACTGCGCACCTGCGCACTGTCATGGTCGTGTTTACTCGCATGCCACTGTGGCCTTGGCACGCCCTCCGGCCTGCACAAACGACCTTGACAGCACCATCATCAGCAGCAGCAGCAGCAGCAGCAGCAGCAGCGACAGTATCAAAAACAAAAGCATCATCCACCCTGCCTGCTGGTTTATTTTTGTTTCCTAGACCCATCGCACATCAGGCTGCAGAAATGATCGATGGCCGACCAACAAATCTGCTTTTTTGCCAGCGCCGCCCACACCCTAGAAGTTATTGCGAGGTGCCCCAAAAGCTGTACCAAAGTTCGGTTTTTACAAAAGGTCCTGCCCGTAGTAAGAAAGCCTGCAGGATTCGGTCGAGGGAAACACCAGTTGTCTCCCCCGCAACACCGATTTGGTTGCCTATGGCAAGGCCGTCAGCAGACGGTTTTCGTCCGCTGATTAACCGTTACGTGCGAAAAAATACTGGGATACACCGACAGAAGAATCCTTGGTCAAAATTTGTTGCTTATATGCCCCCTCCCACGACATGATACGGGTATAGAAACACTCACACTAAACGCAGGTGACCTTTCACTAAAATCCCGGAAAGATAAATATTCCCGTGTCCTAACCTCAACCGTAACGCTAGCTATAACACAAGCATTAACCTTTGCCCTAACCTCAACTCTACCCACATCCTTAATGCTAACCTCATCTTAACCCAAAACCCAATCGCCCTGACTGACTTACCTATCCATCCTCTTCTGTGCTAATTTGCAGACTTCAAAGTCTCGTTTGACATCATTTTGACTGCATCCACGGTACTTGTCTAATTGAGTTAAAACGACAGCGACGGGACACTCGATTTACCGAACTTGTATCTTGACCTTTGCAGAAACTCAACACGTCCTGTCTCCCACCAGAATACGCGAGGGGCAACAAGCAAATTGTTTGGACCTTGTATTGACAAAGGCGCCTGACAGCGTAGATGTTGTAAACTGTCTATCGCCACTTGGGAAAAGTGATCACGTAGTCCTACAATGGGAATATTCACTCTTCTCTGTCCCCGATCGAAGCATCACAGTCAAACGCAACCTATGGCGTGGAGACTTTACCCAAATGAAAATTTATGTGTGTCATTTAGATTGGAATGAAACATTCACCGGGTGTATTCTCGAGGATTGGTTGCAATTTCAGGCCGTATTAGAGGGACTTATCACCAACTACGGTCCTTATTCGAAAAAAAGGTCACCAACAGGCCCAGTGGCTAACGACCACACTGAAGAGTGAAGTAAACCGCAAGCGAAAGCTGTGGCAAACTTATCTCAGGGAAAAGACCGCCGAATCGCTGACGAAGTACAAGACGCAGAGGAACAGGGTAAAAGGCCTGGTTTATAAAGCCTGCCAAAGTTTTGAGAGTAACTTGATAAACCGTGCAGCAGAAAACCCGAAGCTCTTCTACAACTACATTAGGCAGTGCGCTCGAAATAAAGACCCCATCCCTTTGTTAAAAACGGATGAAGGCGTCGAACTTTGCAAGGACGAAGAAAAAACTGAGCATCTATCTGAGTTTTTTCAGTCGGTTTTTACGAGAGAAGCCAATCTAACCGCTGATAACTATAGTGCCATGTCAAGCTTGTATCTAATTAAGCGAGCGTTTGTAAAGTTCAAAAAAGAGTGTTTTAATAAGGTCTTCGGGATGTTCGTGCGACCACAATGGGAATTTGCCATACAAGCCTGGAGACCGTGGTCTGTCAAAGAACACAACACCCTTGAGAAGGTCCAAATACGTGCAACCAAGCTTGTTCAAGGTCAAAGCTGCCTGACACGATTGTCTAATCTTGATCTGTTTACTCTGGACTATAGACAGCTACGCGGTCACCTAATACAAGCCTTTCGCATGCTGCGGGGTCAGGATCGTTGTCTTGCATCTGGCGACTTCTTTGAGTTGGCCACTACCTCTACTTTGCGAGGACATCCAATTAAACTACGTGTGACAGGTGCAAGACTCGACAAAAGAAGGTTCTTCTTCTCCAACAGAGTGATTAAGGCCTGAAATGCTCTGCCTGCGGCCATAATCATGCCCCCATCCGTTGACACTTTTAAGCGGAAGTTTGACCAGTACAGCCATAAGTACCACCACGACATCCGAACCTAACACGTTTCCTGAAACATATTCCCATCCACAATTTTCGCGTCATATAACATACTACTCCCTATTTGTGAATAACATTATTTTATAATTGTTTGTCCGATGCCCTGCAGTGTGTCGGGGAGATAACCCTTTGTCCCACGTCCATTATATGTCAGTCTTTTTTAACTTGCGGTGTCATTGACATCAATAGGGAGCTCAAAGGCTTCGCCTATATTTCCCTTAATAAAACTGAACTGAACTGAACTGAGTTAAAACGACAGCGATGCGACACTCGATTTACCGAAATTGTATCTGTGGGCCGAAAGTCGCGGTTTGGCTAGTTAATATTGCAGTTAGTCTTAATATTGCCACATGTATCCTCCGGCAGTAATAATATGCTTAAGAGTGATATGATATTGGCTCCATTATCGCAACCAGAAGCCGAGTAATTTGACCACCACGTCGCAGATGTCGACCCTCTTCCACTTGAATCACAGTGCAAAAATTTGCCTCTTCGAGCTTTCTACTGAATTTAATTCCGCCTCAGCTTGAACACCATATGCATACTCTTTCGGTCCTAGCAGGAGATCAGAGACTGTTAGTTGCAACCTTTGCTCGATGAACAGAAAGCCGAGTGGACGTCAACAGAACGAAAGTTTGCGCTTTGTTTTTTAGCTGCCAAGGTCGCATAAATACGTTAGCTTTCGTTTCACAGGCGCCAAAGTGTAGTCGAATGGGTCTAGCGTGAAAACAGTGCATTAATTGAATGAATAATTAATGGCTAATTCCAACCAGAAAAGCCAGACAATGTTTTTTGACATAAAAGGCGGCAAAGGAGAAAAAACTGTCAGAAATGGAAGTGTTCGTTGCCAGTACTTTTCATTCAGAAGTTCGCTATCAAATATTGGCAGAAGCTTAGCAAGACGTCAGTGCACATCTTGAAGACGTGCAAACGTAATTGCAAAGTAGCATGCAGATTGAGAGGATTTTCGCATCTCATGTCAATTTTATTTGATTACAATCCACCTGTCATCTCCGATGTTCACCGTGTAACCCACTGAATGGTAGGAGTAGGGATAGCGACTTGCGCATGTGTTAGTTTACAAGAAGGAGGGCGAGCAGATGACAGTTCAACCGTCGATTACGCTGAGGCCCACCATATGCTGCACAGAAGGGTGGTGCAGGGGCGTTAACTTGCGCGTGATTTAGTTTAAAGTGATAGTAGACTTGCGCAGCATCTACCGCACTCTCTCCTCCTCCCCCACCTGAACCCGGTGTCATGACAGAGTCAAGAAGACCGTAGATGCGAGAGGGTGCATGTGGCTGGCGCGGCCAAAGCCACCCCTGGGCGTGCCACCACACCTTGCTCGGATCCCACGGAGTTGGAGTGCCATAAAGGCCACATTGAGAAGGAGCCATTGCAGCCTGACTCTCAGTCCACCGGTCAGCCACTCCACATAAAATACACATTGGGCTGACCACGAGTTCCGAGTTATCCCGTCAGTTGGCAACCTTCCGAGCCACGGCTTTTAGCATACCATGATAGTTTCAAGCGCATCAGATTGTTTATAGTGAAAAACATGCGCTGAGCTGTCGATTTCACTCTCTCCCCTCCTCCAAAATCAGACCACCGTCCGAGCCAGTCAGTTGTCTGATGTAAGAGTGGGCGCATTGGCTGACGGGTCGGCGTACCTGTCTTCGCGCGTCACAGCACAACCTGGCCCAATAACGCACACATCAGGATTCACTAAAACAGGGGATATGGAGGAGCCATCGCCGTCTGATTCCCAGTCCACTCGTCAGCCACTCGAAACACACAGAACAAACACTGGACTGATGGCGTGAATTGGTGGAAGCGTCAGACTGACAGCCTTCCAAGCCACAGTTTCTAGGAAACCGTGGTATTCTCAGGTACGTGATGATGGTGAGGGAGTTTTCTATGTATTGGTGTAGGTAGTGTTTACTGATGTGGCTTAGCCTCCGGTGATTTACCGCAGGTTGTCGTGGAGGCGCACGTGTCCTAATAGGCCTATGCGGTGTGTAAATATGTGGGAGCAGTGGCGGAAGTGGAGGCGGGCACGTCGACTGTATGTTGGAGCCCCAGGCACCGGTTCACCAGCCTCCGTCCGATGGATTAGCAGATGACCGATCACGCCGATGAGTGAGTTGAAGTTGCGGGTGCAATGTGGGCAGGAGAAATCGGGAGAGGCTGGGAGGATTTCATTCGGGGTAGTGGGGGTGGCAGTGGCAGGAGCGAAGGGTGTGCATGAGATATCGGTGTTGTCGGCATTGCAGTAAATTCCACTGTCATGGATGCGCATGTGACTGAATAGGCCAATGCGATGAGTGAATGCACGAGGACAGTGGAGGCGGCGATCTCTGCTGTGTGTTGGTGCTCCAGGCACTGGTTCACCAGTCTCTGTACGATGAATTCGCAAGTGAATGACCATGCCGATGCGTGAGGTGAATGTGCGGTCGCATTGAGGACAATTTAGGAGAGAGTCCCCATCGCTGGTGGTGGTGGTGGTGGTGACGGCGGTGAAGGCGGTGGTGGTTACGTTGGTGGGGGTAACATGTGATGAGTATTGGAATGTGGTCTCTGTGATGGTGGAATTAATGGAATTGATGCCAGGAGTGAGGGTGGGGGCGTCTGAAGGAGGGTTGGCAGAATTTGACGTAGAAGTTGGAATTTTTGGATTGTTGGTGCATTGCGTCCGAAGATGTCCGACGGGGCCAATTCGCGCGCGGAAGGTGCGTTGACAGCGCGGGCATGTCGGAAGGGCCGGGGCATCGGTGGTGTTGGTCCAGGGCACTAGTGACTTTCGTGCCGCTCTTTTGGCCTTGGCGGCAGGGATCCAGGTGGCCTCATAGATTGCCGCCCATGTCTTCACTTTCCTTCTTTAAGCAGGTCAGTTCCGGGTGAGGACATCCCAGGTCGCCGAGTTGATTTGCAGTTGCTTCAGAGATTTCTTCAAAGTGTCCTTGTAGCGTCGTTTTTGACCTCTCTGTCGGCGAGCACCCGTAGACGCATCTCCGTAGAAAAGTCATTTGGGTAGTCGCTCGTCGTCCATCCTCACCAGGTGGCCACTCCATCGCAGTTGCACTTGCCTCAGCATGACGTGGATGCTGAGGATTCCGGTCAGCTCCAGGACTTCCGTGTCCGGGATCCTGTCTTGCCATCTCAGCTTCAGTATTCTGCGGAGGCAGCTTAGACTGAAGTGATTCAGTTTCCTGGCTTGGTTCGAGTAGACGGTCCAGGTCTCCGCTCCGTAAAGCAGTGTCGTCGAGACGACGGCCTTGTGTATCTTCAGTTTGGTGTTCAGGTGATTACCGTGGCGATTCCACACGGAGGCCTGCAGCCGGCCGAAGGCCTGACTGGCTTTGGAGATCCGTTGGGCAACCTCGTCATCGATTCTCGTGTTGCATGAGCAGCGTGCTTCTCAGATAATCAAAGGTTTCTACATTTTTGAGTTGAGCACGTTGACGTTGATTCGGGGAGCAATGTATTCCGTGCTGGGTGGCGGCTGGTGCATGACAACCGCTTTGGCTGTACTAATTGTTAATCCGAAATTGGCGCAGCCTGCGGCGAAGAGGTCCATACTCCTTTGCATGTCCTCCTCCGTCACGGTGTTAATGGCTAAGTCGTCCGCGAAAGGCACGTTGAAGCCTGCATACGCCGACTGTTGAGGAGGTGTCTGTCACTTCTATAGGTGATGTGGATCCCAGGCTGCTCATCACGGTAGGCGTCCATCAGAATAGCAGAAGACATGAGAAAAAGTTGGGTGGGGGCCAATACACAGACCCTCTTCACTCCGTTGGTCACTGCGAATGCTTCGGATACCGTCCCGTTGTCATTGACGCGCGCCGTTATCCCGTCATGAAGCTGACGCACCATGTGCATGAACCGCTCAGGACAGCTGAATTTCTGCATGACTTTCCACAGTTCGTCGCGATTCACATGTCAAAGGCTTTCGTCAGATCCACGAATGTAGTGTAAAGGTGAGTTCGCATCTCCTGGCACTTCTCTTGTAGCTAGCGGGCGGCGAAGATAATGTCGGTTGTTCCGCGGTGTCAGTGGAAGCCACCTTGGCTTTCCGGGAGCAGGCCTTGCTCTAGGTGACCGTTCAGACGATTGAGAAGGATAAAGGCGAAGATCTTCCCGGCGATGTTTGCAACGATAAGCCTCTGGGGTTATTACATATTTGCCGGTTCCCCTTCCGCTTGTAAAGATGGACGATGGTCGCGTCTTTGAAATCCCTGAGGAACTTGTCCTTGGCGCCACATCTCCTGGAAGAGTGTTGTGAGTTCTGCCATCAGCCGGGGTCCGCCGTGCTTGTAGACGTCCAGATGGTTTCTGTTGGGGAAGGCGGCAGATCCAGGTCATTGTTCGTGTCCACTTGAGGGAGTCCGTCAATGGCAGCATCGGAGATGGCTGATGAGCAATTAAGGACACTTCTTAAAGTGCTCGGCTCAGCGCTTCAGAATTTGCGATTTCTCTGTCAGCAGTGTTGTGCCATCAGAGCAGAGTAGCGGTGCGGTCCCCTCGATACAGGGGCCGTAGATGGCTTTGATGGCTTTTAAAAAGTTTCCTTTCATTGTGGTCGGCATACCCCTGGATTTCCTCAGCCTTTCGGATCATCCAGTCGTCCTGCATCTCCCACAGCCGTTGCTGTAGAAGGCGGCGGCATCTGAAGAAGGCTGATTTGGTGGCGTCAGTCCGAAGGTCCATGCAAGCTTTGTGTAATCCATTCTTATCCGCGAGACAGTTGCTGATGTCGGCGTCATTGTCATCAAACCAGTCCTGGTGTTGACGGCGTGCACGTCCGAGGACTTCGAGGGCGGTGGACTGGATGACATTTTGCAGTTGACATCATCGTATCTCCACGGTGGTGTTATTGTCTGGAGCATGCAGGCACTCCAGTTTCGCGATTATTTGGTTGCTGAAATCAAAACAGTGAGCAGGCAGATTTAACAAAAGAGTATTTAACTTACCTGGCGGTCACTTACCTTGGGGCCTTCGTCGGAGTTGCAGTCGGAGCCTCATCTGGGAGATGACGAGGCGGTGATCTGTCCAACCATCGGCATCGTCGATCGCCTTGGTTACCAGCACGTCCTGTCAATCTCGCCTCCGGACGAGAACATAGTCCAGCAGCTGCCAGCGCCGCGACCGAGGGTGCATCCACTTGGCCTTCTCCCGCGTCGGAAGGCGAAAGAAGGTGTTGGTCAGCAGGAGACCATGTTCCGCACAAGTTCGCAGAAGAAGGAGGCTGTTATCGTAACAGCTACCGAGACCGTGGGAACCAAGCACTCCTGCCAGGCAGCGTGGTCCGTCCCGACGCGAGCGTTGAAGTCACCTAGGACAATTAACTTGTCCACCTTCGGCACAATCGCCAGCAGGGCGTGCAGGTCCTCTTAGAATTTGTCTTTCGCCGCATCAGAGCTCGTCATTGGGGGAGCGTAGGCGCTGATAATGGTGGCGAACTTGTCTCCCAGAAGAGGCAGGTGGAGGCTCATCAGGCAATCATAGATATCCTGCTACAGACAGGGCAGACCTCCCATGATGTCATTCCGGATGGCAAAGGCAACACCAGCGTCACTTCGCTATGCCTTTGGCCGGCCGCTCCAGCAGAAGCTGAAGCCGGTACCCACCTGCTCCCACTAACCCTGTTCAGAGAATCGGGTCTCGCTGAGAGCAGCAATGTCCACCTTGTAGCGCACCAGTTCCCGAGTGACTAGCGCCGTCTTCCATTCCGGATGGTTTTTTAAAAGGGAATGAACATTCCAGGCTGCTAGTGTGAGTGGACTCACCCGAGCAGCCTGGAGGGTATGGTGAGGGGGTGGGGACGGGGGGTATTGTTGTTTGCTTGAGTTTTACGACCGCGTATTTTGCGATCTGCGAACAGTGGTCAGCTGCAGAAGACGTGAGACCCAGCATTTGTATAGGGCACCTTTTCTAGCCCCTTCCTCCGCGAGGAGGCAAGCAGCGCTGTCCTTAAATAGGGCTGCTCGGACATCCCAGATGGCTGCCGAACTCCACTATGAGTCACGGTTTTGTTTTTGTGGGAGAGAGACCCGAGTTAGCCTGGGCTGCCTACGGGGTTGCTGTCGCCCCCACCGTAGGACTTTTTGAGAGGGGGGAGGTGGGAAGTTCGGGAGTCAAACATACCGGGTGTGGAGGCACACACAACACTAGAGACCCTCACCTGGTTTAGCCCGCCGGTCATGACGGTTGCCTAGGGGCTGGCCGCTGGTAAGAACCAAACTTCGAGGAGCCACAGGTGAGAGTTGGGTACCATTTAGAGGCGGCCACAGAAGCATTCACCACCTGAACGAGACAAACGGAGTGACCAAATGCTATCTGTGTGGTGCTGCTCTTAACGAGTACCCCTACATTCCGGGCGAGCATACAGCAAACACTAGACAGGTGATAATGAAAGCAGTTCTGTGCCATACTTTTGGACCTGATGGCGAAAAATAAGCCGATTCTCAGGAAAGAGGAAGAAGAAAAGGGATCTATGAGTGTTGGGAAAAATTAACTTAAAACAAAGTCCAGTGTTTATACAAAGTTCCACAGTCACACGAATCATATGTGAATTTCACATTTCTGGAACGCAATTCCTCAGTTCCTGCGCGTTTACCATGCGTACGACAGTTCAGCCGTCCTTTCCGTGTATCTCGAAGCAAAGATGGCACAGGGACGGTGAACTGGAATGATACTACTAGGTAGTTCTTGAACTCGCATGAAAGTCCTATTTTTACGTGCTGAAACAGGATTGGTGCTCTTATACCAGCCGCACACCCATTCGTCGAGTGTGGTGGCTTCGACTTACCTATTATTTGAAGTGGCTAGTGGGGTGTCATCGCTGAATCATGCTTAACCAGAGTTGGGGCTGGCGAAGCGATCAGAACAGGGTGCCTAACTGGCCTGGATTACAAACTTTGGCCCTGCGTCATGACAGTCAAGAAGGCAAGTAGTGGGATCGGGGTGAAACCGCAACTAGGCGCGCCACCACAGCCCCATGTGTAAATGCGCTGCTCAAATAACGTGCATCGTGCCCGGATCTATCCCTGCAGTCGACAGGAGTACGTGAATTCATATACTAAGCATTCCTGGAGCGATAACCTTACCAGATACGCGATGACCGACATTTTCATGCAAGGCTTGACTTCTATGGCTTCCCATCATACGACTTTAAATGGCACAAGCACTCCGAGAGAAACATAAATCCCCGATTGCAGAAAGGAAGCACATAAAGTTCTCTGTCTGGGCGTCACTAAATTTCCATATGATTTCTACCCCACCAACTGAATTGGCACCCTTTTGCATGCCCGCGCGCCAATCTCCGTAATGCATATGGTATGCGTTATTACGCAGGACCTCAGACAATAAGGCATTGCTTGATAGTAAAAATTATATTTTCCAATATCTTGCAATCAACCACCTGAAGTCTACGAGCTGCTTCTGGGATCTTATCCCCGCCTCTAGAGGATAAAACTTGTGCTTTCTAAAAGGCTTTGTCAAGGCTGTTCAAAGATCGGCCTCGGTTAACCCTGATGGGGCTGCTCCAGCCGTAAATGGCCAGGCGGCTTTAATTATGGTCAAGTGTTGGGTTCCAATCAGAATATTCATTGTAAACAGGCAAACATTTGGTTTCCTACGGGAGGAGAACCATTTTATGACTGCTGTCTAACTTATCTCACATTTGGTAAGAAAATGTTCAGGTGCTTTTGTTCTGTCATTCAACGTGAAAAAGTGAGCAAACGACCGTAAAATTCACTACCAACGAATCAACACTAAGCAAAGTGGCATTCGAAAACGAACGCTAAATTTTGGTGGCTTAGATACAAGAGAGTATTTTGCGAATAGGCAAATCCAAGCATTTTTATAAGGAGGGACTACAAAGCGTTTTCCACTTCTGACTAGCAGATCTAATTTTGAATCGATTAAACGTTTCGGATGAACTCGGGATGAGAGCGGAGGTCACTGTTCCATGATCACATACCCGCGTAGTGAGCATCTAAGTCAACGCGGCGATTGCTCCTGTCCGCATTGGGATATCAAACCTCGGAAAGTTCTCGTGCTCATTTTGTGCTTTGGACATAGAGAACACCTCGTCATCATCCCGATTGAACTGGGGTCGCACTAGAGTGCACGCGCAATGCGAATGACAGGGGGGTTTGTAGTGAACCATCTCCATGCGCTTGTTGCAACATTGAACCTATCGGGACTATATGTACGTGCGCCCCAATGCCTGTCGGAGTCTCGGTGAATCACTTTCAGGGCCGACTCACACATTGCCTCACCACTTTATAACATTTGGTTGACGCCGCACTCGCAGTTACGGTCGTGCCATCTTCTGGCTGCCAACTTCTTCCAACCCCTTCTCCGATAGTTCTGTGCAAAATAAACTATTCTCCCAACTGAAGTCCCACTTCTTTTCTCATACGGAACCGGGTCAGAAGATCGTAGCTGCCAGGGTCTCTCTGGGAACTTAAACTGCTACGATAGTCCTGCCAACGAACAGCAAGTGCGTGTTCGTTATATGTGTCCAGGTGTCGACCCGTATGGCCAACATGCACGCAGGAGAAATTGGCGCATTAGATATGATTGATTACTTAGAAGGGGTTTGTTTATCACAGATAATGCTGCGTGCAGGGAGGGTGCTGGATTTTAAACGATGCGGATACCAACAGGATTTATCTGTGACACGATTTCCCCTTTTGAGGTGGGGTTTTGTCTGACACCTGAGGCAGTTCTTCACAAAACTGATCAGCTATCCGTTAGACCGAAACAACCGATATATGTTAGTCAGTTATTTCCCAAGTAGATCGTCCCTGCCGTAACGACGATAGGACCAGTGAAAGAGTGTTCGAAAGAAGCTCCATAGGTAAGATGGAGGATGGTTCCTTCCATGAGCAAGAATTATCTTGACATCATGTAATTCTCTAATCACCCTTGTCGTAAAGTCACCCCTGCTTAGCCTTTGTATGCTCACATCCAGAAATGATCATGTGTCTTTTACGGCCTCTACACAAGTAAACTATAGCTGTGACGACAAATTCAGTCTTTGAAGCAGTCATTCAGCCTCACAGTTCTGTTTGATGAAAAAGTTCCGGCAAGTAGCGGAACCACACTTTAGCCTCCCAGGCACTGAGGATTTATTCGCCTTTTGCGCTATCAATCCTGTCCATGACGACAATGGTGCAACATCTAGTGATAAGCTATCGAGTTACGGGATACACTCGGCTCGTGGTGCTTTGGCATTTATCTCGAACCCCGCCAGCAACCACAAAGGCAGAATAACAATAACTACAAAGACAAGGGAGACTGGAATGATCAGTTCTGGCTTATTAGCCGACATCAGTTAGCCATCCCCAAAACCCCAGGTGTTACAATCCTTAAGGCCATTATTAATATACCCGATAGCAACCTACAGGAAAACGAGCCCGTGACTGATTAGTTAGGGCAGGGGACTTATAACCAAAAGATCGTGGTTCGCTCCTCAGATGGTTAGGCATAGTTGGATGATGACGACTAATAAGCCAGAAATGGCCATTATGATCTCCATTGTCTGTATCGGTAATGCCATTCAGCTTAACCTCTGTCGATGAGTAAAACCACAATACTGTGATTGGATTTTAGATACCCTAATCCTTACGCCCCTTCGACCGCTAAGGTTTGTTGACATTTATTTCGCCAGAAGAGACTACTGGTGAAAATGCGCACATGCCTTCTGGAAAGAGAGAGAGATCAAGGCCGGATAGGACGTTTGTGGTTAAACATCTGCTCGACTTAATGTTATTCCTCTGGATAAGAGGCTAATTTCGGTAGGAGATTCCTTTTCAAAATATTAACAACCCTTATACGTGCTTCATTGGTAAGGGAGAAATGAGTCGGAAATGGCTCCTAAAGATCAACCTGCTTCTTCAATCTGACATCCTTAGTGATTGTTTTTATCCTTTGCAACACATCCTCGAACACGTTTTCAATAAGGACTGAAACGCATCGATTTTCATGATCGGAAATTGCTACTTCGAGTCTGTGGACTTGAGCGTGAACGTGATATACCACTACACTCGAAATGCGTCATTCATCTTTGTACGTAAGCAACTTGTCAACCTCATTGAAACGAAGAGATTTCAGCCGTGAAGAAGTGAGAGTTACTCAAAGTCATCGCTCATGTCTATGCAAAGTCTTCCCAACGTCTGGTAAGAATAGATACGTTGCACCCAAACTTTTATTGTAGAACAGACATAGTATATATTCTGAGCCGATATACTGACCAAATAGTCTTAATCAGGAGCCGTTAAAGCCCCACTAATACCTAACTACGGCAACGTCAAAGCAAAATCCGCGAGCAGACGTTAAAAAAACCAAAATTCACCTACATGCAGCTATCTGGTCATTCGGAGCACACAGTGGTTACCCGGTACACAATTAGCGACTCCAAAATCGTAATCCAATGATCAAAGATAATTCACGTCTTACTAAATTTCACTTTGTCCCACAGATTGACCCTGCCAGCTGACATCGCCGGTAGGAGTTGTGCATTTCATCAAAAAAAGAAAGAAAGAACTAACAGGATACCTAAGTCGATCACAGATGCTTAAATTCTGAAGTTGGCAAAGGAACACATGAGGCTAGCTGAGACATAAACCATAGGATGTGGGAGATTATATAAGCTCCTTATCTTCTAGGGGTTACTCTCCTCTATGCTTAAGGGATCACGTTTGTTGAACACGATGAGGGCCATCGGGGGTTAGTAGGACTTTTGTGCGGATTGAGGAAAGAAGACCAGCACAAAAGAGTTGGAAAGAGACTGCTAGGTAGTTGTTCAGCTCACATGAAAGTCCTATTTGTACGTGCTGAAACAGGATTGTGAAGCAGGTTATATTGGTCGCACGAGTCGGCGCTTATCCCAAAAGAATAAAAGAACACATCCCAGTATGGCTGAGCAAAGGGGAAGTCAAGAGCATAAAAAGCGCCATCCTTGCACATCTTGTTGACCCCGGGCATAGTGTGGACCCAAGCGAAGCTTTCCGTGTAATTTATAAGGTCCCACCAAACAACCCCAAGCCACTGGGTCAACGTCCACTAGCAGCAGCAGAAGCGACTGCCATTAGGTTGAAGGAGCCGGTCTTGTGCGCACAAAAGAACCTCGTACAAGCTCCGCGCTTAGCTTGGCCAACGGCCGCTTAACTGCTTCTTCGGCGGGTGTGGTGGCTTCGACTAACCTATTATTTGAAGTCGCTAGCGGGGTGTCATCGCTGAATTATACTTAACCAGAGTTGGGGCTGGGAAGGCGATCAGAGCAGGGTGCCAACCTGGCTCAATTAGTCAATTTCTGTGACTATAAATCCTAGAAAGTGAGTATCACTAAACGGGCACCGTACACAACTCCAGATAATCGGATGTGAAGAAGTGCGCATATTCGGCGACTCAGAGACTGAATGTTTGACTAGGCAGTCCCATGGTCATTGCTCTTTGAAAGAACAAATCCAGAAGGGGAAGTATTTACAGACACAAATCATTCCGCGACGGCTTAAACGAACGATCAGTATTTAAACGAAAGAGACAGGATTTATCCTTTGCACTTTTTAAGAGACAAAAGTGAACTGATGCGCTTGAAGCGGAACCTCATTTTTTGCTTTTATCGAACACTAGGAATGGCACCGATCTAAACGTCAAGGGTTTTGTGGCAGTGGAAAGCAAGCGACGCCACCTGCCCTGAAGAGATTAGATTTGTTCCCCCGAAACACGCGGAATCCACCGCCCTCGAGACGACCCCAGTAAACAAAATTGTTTTCCGTAAGGTGGTAAATTACAATCATCAGAGACAAAAGCCTAATAAATAGTCGACTTTGACTTTTCGAAGACATACTCAAGTGAAGACCCGTGCAAGCAATGTCAAATTTTTCCCGATACAACACATACTAGCAAGCAAGTCATTCGGATGATTTTTAATCGAAAATGAAAGTTGCCACCCTGCTACTACGAAACAGCTGTACTCCCTCCAATCTTCGCGATCAAGAAACCCTAAAACTGCGGTATACAGGGACAGATTACGCGCGAAAGTGAGAGCCCTGTGCGAAGATGTCGTGATTTGAACCCGGTTTTACAAGAGCAATTCGGTTCTTCGGTCAACATCCGCCAGGCTTCATCCAGGACAATCTAGCGGCTCCCTGTACCCTGCCCCATTTGATCATCAAACACACTTTGAAACCGAAATTATCATACTTCATACCGACCGTCAACAGCAGCTAAATCCCCCTGCATTCATTTTGTGCAATTCGGAGTCGTAGAAAATCTGCAGCGAAACAGTTTGATGCTAATGGTCTTATTAGAAAGTACGCACTCACTTCTTTTTCCTTTTGTTGGCATGTGCGATCACTCCTACAGTGGCAGGTCTAGTAGTGATGATAGGGTGGTTGACAGTTCAACCCTAAGCAATAAGGGCCTGGAGTTCAATTGTGGGATACTTACAAATATCATTGCTTCCTAGTCAGAAAACTCAAACCTAACAAATAGTTCCGTAGGATAGCGGCCGAAGTACAGGTTGCTTCTATTTATCACATTTGAACTCATAAAAATCAGACGGTTGAACCCACTTGACAAAAATGATAGCAAGAGAGCGACCCGTGACCAAACCCTCTGTACATTGCGTACAGCGGTTACCCTGTTTAGGCTCAGGCGCGCGGCATAAAGACCAGAACAAAGCAAACACATGAGCTGCAATGCAGTATTTATTAATCAAACAGAGAGCTTCATAAAAAGGTTAGGAATAAATTTATACATGGTGTAGACCAAGTTGATCCGGGAGCGCTTACGCACGTAGGCTGCGTTTGGTTCATGAGGAATGGGAGCGGGAATGTGGTGGCATACAAAAGATAGACAATGAACAAAATACAGCCTGGTGGACTACTATATCTGGAGGGGAAGGAGATTCGTTAGACGCGATTCTGAAGGACGAGCAACAAGGTGATGCTGGGGGCAGCGAACACCCTACGCACTAGCGCTTGAGTTAACACCCTGAACGAGGAAGTCATCGATCCCGCAGGCACGTACCGCACGTTGCAGGCAGTGAACGGGTCTCACGTTAGAGAAAACCGGCTGAAAGAAACACGGAAACCGAGGTCGAATTAAAAAAAAACATAATAACGCTCGACTTCTAATAATCTTACTAAAAGCTCCACAAACAGATGATAGCAGGGGGCAGGAAAAAACTAATGCAAGGTAGTCAACAACATAGTCAACTTTAAAGAAACCACTTACGTGAACGTGGGTTTTGGAACGCAACAGCCAAACGCTACGACGGGGATCGAGTCCACGATATGGATAAAATTACCTGCAGAAAATACCGGGTAAATGTAGCATAAATGGTAATGAGATGTCTACTCCTAAGTATGTGAGGTCAGCGGGTTTCAAAGTGTAGGATAACAATACCACCATAGCATGTGTTACTAATTGTGAATCCCCTCGCATACTTAACTGCGTCTGCATTTTTCGTAGATAACACCTGACAACGATAGATCAAATAGAGGGGACAGGAGAAGTCATTCAATATTGAACAGGCTCATTGCGTGGCACGAATAATGGTAGGTAGAGCTTTTTAAGGTTAGCCGACACGGTGCTGACGACGGTGAATTATGGACTTAGGAATAGAACGACTTAATAGCGGTTGCCTAAAACTAACTGGAAGCGCGACAAAGTACATGTTAAGCATGCGCTCACAAAATGCACAAGGGAAGGTAGTGAAAGGGATCGACGCGAATGGCAGTTAGATAGTATATCATAATAAAAAACGGGGACTAACTTCGAGAAAGCGGATAGTCAAGCTGGGTTGGCATATATTTTTCGGGGTTTAAGTCAGCAAGTGGATCTGTTCGGATCACCTGTCGTCTGCCCTTCAAGAGAAAATTAAAAACAGAGGACAGAGTAGATGCAAAAGAAAATAAGAACACAGATATAATCTGAGCAGTGATTAACCTCACCCAACTCTCCAAGTCACGCCTTTCGAGTCGTGAGCGCAGCTCCTCCTCGACCATACGCTGGTGAGACACCCGCTCGCGTTTAATTTCCTCTATTTCGAGTTTGCTATGGCGCAGTTGATATGCAGCATCATCCGTGTCTTCTTCGCTTTCCGCGTTATCGGCAGCATTACCGCCACTGTCAGCATGTAGCTGAGTACCTTTACTGCGGTCATGGTGATGTTGATTGCGCGGGTGACGGGTCACCTTGGTGGTATTGCGTCGGAGGTGGCGAGTGGGCAATGTCGCTGAGCGTTGAGCTGAGGACCGACGAGTAGGCGATGACTTTTTGCTTTTTATAAAGTTTGTGGGAGGAGTAAAGGAAGGACGCGGTCGGAGAAACTTCGAAGGGCCCAAATCAGTAGCGTAGTTGGCGAGCAGGTCATGCACACGCCAGGAGGGTACTTCGATGAAATTGGGGCAAATAAGTGCCCACAGAAAAGGGTTAAAATAGTTGAAAAGGTAACTGGGTATGCAATGAACTAACGCTAGGTTAAGCACCAACGATGTGCCCCGCAACATCTCACAGGCGACAAGTTCAACAAGGAGGACTGAAGAACACTGTGATAGCCTGCACGTGGATGGTATTTACAGGAAAGGGTCGGATATGTAGCCCCACTCAGAAAAAGGGAAGCAGGGGCTCTTCCAATACGAGAACGCTGAGAATATACGTGTTATGGGTGGAGTAAACGAAACTGACATACGGATATTTTGGGTAGCAAAAGATAAAAGGCACATTCCCGACATTAGCTTATTTAAATACACCAAGAATGCGCATAACGCGTGCGCACAAACTGAAAGACTGCAAATTAGGAGCTGCAGCCGGGTGGAATCAAATGAAAACCGGAGACATTAGTTAGGTATTTCGGTAGGGATGCCTTGTGTGACCGCCTAAAATGGACACGGGCATTGTAAGTGCCTCGTGCGCTTAAAATAGATGGACTTACGATAAATTTCAGGAAAGGTAAATACACCCGTTTCTTAACGCTAACCCTAACATAAAATTAAACTGGTACCTTAATCTTAAACTCAGCCCTAAACCCTACAATTAACACGATCATAACCGTAACGCCTAGCCTAATCGTGATCTTAAACCAAACTCTGGTCTTAAATTCAAACTCAAACCTAACCAGAAATTTAATCTCAACACTCACCTTAATCCTAAACCTAATTTCCATGGAATTTAGTGCAAAGCCACATGCATTGTGGGCAGTTCTATTTTCCAAGTCCCGTTTAGACGGTCATACAAGGCATCCTTTCCGATATTTAACTCGAAATACTCCCGACCCGTGACGATCAATGGGATCGAAGGAAAAATAAGAATATATAGTTAAATCTGACAAAATTGATAGTTTAACCATGGAACCTAAGCCTATATCAAAAATCTAACCTTAAACTCTGTCTCAAACCCCTAACCGTATGCCAAATGCTAAGGGAGGCGTGACGGGATTCAGAGAGGAAAGGAGTTTAATTTAAGCCTAAACAACGAAAAGGTGGGGCAACATATCCTCGAGCTGACAGCAGGTCAAAGGAAGGCAGCTACTGTCAGGTGAGGGGCCGGCAAGGAAGATGACTGACTACCTGGTAATACTAATGATACATGAAGTCAGTCAGATAAATATCTAGAGGTCATCTTAAGTGTTCATCTAACGAGAAGCTGGCTCTAAGACTTCCATCTAGATCGGTAAAAGTGAGACAAATACTTTCACACACTTCAAACGAATATCGCTTTATGCTGGCAAATTTACAAATGGACGATAGCATGTGTTCTGACAACCTCGCGTGCGACTCTCACTGTGCCTCATGATGCAAAAGAAATATCCACTCGCTAGTGCAGGGAATCGTACTGATAATGTACTATGAAACACCTACTTTCAATGGACTCTGAGCTTGAAGCATCAGCAGACAGGCAAGTACTGGTACTCCAGTCGAGAGAGTCGAACTCGGGCTGATAGTAGTAGGAAGACGTGGTGAGGAACGGTCTGGAGAAAAGTGGTGCCGATGGTGGCAGTGGGGAGGTGGAAGCATCTCGCTGACGTGTGGATGACAGAGATTCGCGCCGGAGACGTTTTACTGAAGCCATCTCTGCGGATTGCCCATGCAACCGGCTGTTCGGAGACAATGATCTACGAAACAGCGGTGAGGGCGCTCTATTCTCAGTCGCTGATGCAGGAGATTGTGTAGAAAGCAGTGAAAGGTGGCTGAGACAAAAAAGTGATCTTGCTAGGCGACGCTGAATTCGACAATTGGCCGTACCGCTCAAGCACCGGGGTAATGTCAGCCAACCTTGAGACGGCATGCCTGATGGCGGATCTATCCGCAGGTGGCCCCGGGGGAGCGTTGGTATGCAAAGCCGTGGGTGGTGGACTAAGACGACCTGGAGCCGAGAGACGGATCCGGCTGCTAGCAGAGGCGGGCCTCTTAGGCGGTTCGGGTGCCGGACTGGACAGTTGCGAGGATGTAGCGAGGTAGCTTGAGGGACTGCATGCGCGTTTCACCAGTTGTGGTAATTCACGAGCGGCCCTTGCTAGACAGGATAACGAACCACCTACAACGCAGGACACTGATCTGTGAAAAAATATTTTAACTTTGAAAAGAAACAATTTGGTGAGCGACACAAGTTGAAAAAATACCCGGACGTGGAGGAATTCATTTTGCTAACAAATAATTTGAGAAACCTAAGCGACAAGAAAACTTGATCGTTTTAACGATACCATTTTCAGATGGGCTGTTGCTATAATCCAGGCCCAAAGAACGCCAGATAGATCGTTTGGGAAAGATACCCGCAACCTTCTTCGCTATTAGATCACTACGAGTGGCCTAAAAGAAAGAGAACACATATAAAGCAGACGATAAAGCACAAAGTTTAGAGTTCAGAGGTTATTTCATGCAAACAGACCCAAGTCGAAAATAAAAAAACCAACACAAACGTGGTTTTGGAACCCGAGAGTTCAGAACTGAACCGCGTCGCCTGATCACCAACCAAATGATAAGAATGAGTACCACTGCAGGCGATGTTCCATTCAAATACATGTTCAGCAAGACCCAGGTACTCGAGTTCGGAGCACTTACCGAAAACCGTTTTCCGTATTTTTTTATGTTCACCGGATCAAACGTAAGGCCACTGTTGGATCCCACCAAAGGCTGACAGCTAGATGCCGCACAGCTACAACCCTGATCCATTCGTGAGGGACGGCAGGCCCTCCTTACAACTCCCTTCCCCAAAAGCAAGGCGCGGACCGCGGCATTTAAAATTATTCACAATCGTTTATGCGCTCTAGTCAATCAACACAAGCCTTTGGGCAATATGCTATGCAAGTTACCTCAAAAAATTAACAGAAGAAATCAGCAGAAGCGACATTAATCGCCTGCCTAATTTTAGTACAGTTCGCAACTTAGTAAACAAATGATTACTCGTGAGAAGAGAACTGAATGACCCGAAATCATTATAATTTAGACCGGATATTTCCGATGTACCGTGTTTCCGGTATGTGGTCGAGATGCCGGGTTGCTAGAAAAGATAGTATGTACAGCCGTGACGCAAGTCTCTGTAATGGTGTAATTGCCATGCCTATGTCGGCCTACAACTAGCACCTCACTGCCTGCTAACACTACTGGACAGGTGCACACGACTAAATTTACGGGTCCATTTACTGTGACCCTAAAAAACGCACCCGGATCAAACGTCACAGCACCGACACCGACTAAGGCTCAGATAGAAGATGGGACACATGGAGCTCTACGGAAAGGACCAGTCTGTCATTCGGCATTTCGAACACGAATTTCGTTTTTACTCAAACGGCTATCAGGATGCTCAAAAGGCAAACACCAGACATTGTTAGTTGCGTATGCCAGATTCTCTGACATGCGGTTATAGGTCTCTGTCCTTTGGGTGCACCTGATACAAACAGGCACTCATCACTAAGGCGTGGTAGCCTTCGCTTTGGTGCTTAGCGTTATGATCCGCCCCTGTTTAATGAGCTGGATGTTTTACTTAGCCGGCGAACCCCAGATTGGTGATCATCAATGTGCATTGTATATCTTTGATTCCATAATATACAATAAGGTAACCAAAGAGTGAACTGGAGCGCATAAGATCGGTAATTTGTAGTCGTGATGTGACGAGAATCCCTGATAGCATTTCCCGAGCCGAAGAAAAACGCTTTCGTCGCGCATACATGAAAAAGGCTCACGAATGCCATCAGGGGCTGCCGGCAATTACACAGGGCTCTTGCAAAAAAGCGCAAAATTCGCCACTGCAATGCTAATAGGGGTACCTGCAAATGACGAAGTAAATACACTATCCTGAAAAATTTTATACAATCAGTGATGACAGTAACAAGTAAAAAGTCTGGGAAATGCACTACAGAGTTTGCCCCCTATAAACGTTTACCGGTCGAGAATCGAGGAAGTCACTGTCAGGTAGGCGAAATTGCATTCGACGAAGAACTGAGGTCATGTTACGATCATATCAATAACAAATCCGGACATAAAGGAAATCGCCTGTTGACGATTAATGGGACGGCGGGGCCTCGAAAAAAAAGCGCAGCATCGAAGACGAACTCGGAACAAATTTAAACAAGTTGACCTTGAGAAATACAAAAAGAAAGGTTCAGATTGGCAAAGATAAAAATTCCTTGGACCCACTTGTGAAAAATTCGGCAGCCTTGGTGGGATTCGAAACCACGCCAGCAAGGGGAACTCTTAAGTACAGCCAACGCTCTAGCCAACTTAGCCAACTGATCAAAATCCCAGAAAGTGTAGAATTTAGCCAAGTTACAAGTTGACCATAGATTTAATACTGAAAGTTCGGACCCAGTACACACGAATAGCAGGGGTGACTTTCCGAGTATGCAATCTGAAGCTCTTAACATCTGTAGTAATTAGACACCATTCAACGATGTGGGGAATATTTTGCTCAAACTGGATCACGGAATACTTAACAGTAATCAAGGAAAGGGTCGAATAAACTTCAGGCTTTCCAACGAAGTAATGTGCATCAGCTTATGCGACCGCAAAAGTTAAGCCGATTAAAAAATTCCACATTAATGGAATAGAGGCGTGCAAGATCCGTAAATAAGCAAGTCCCTATACCAAATGGGGAAATTACAATGAATAAACCTCTGGTTTGCCAAAACTCATAAATTTTCTCAACTTGTTCAAAGTTATTACATTGATCATCGACTTCATTACAAATATAAAAATGCAAAAAGTAAAGAATGAACCGTTTAATAGGAAATGGTATACGGAACCCAACTCATGCTATGCAACTGACGCCCAATTACTTTTTAAGTGGTTTTCTGGCTCGGATAGCGGGTTGGCGCGCCGGAGAGGGAAGAGAAAGTGAATTCAACACTAAGCACTCCGTCTTCGGGGCACTTCAAGGCATATTCATCAGTGTAAGCAATTTGACGCGCTAAAACTCGTACTTTCGAAGGTTGTCGACTGACAGAGTAACTGTGTCCTCCTCTTGAGGTGGAGAGATAGGCTGTTATTTTCCTTTTGGAATGGGGCTTGATGTCATTCCCAATCTGGTGGTATTCGAGCGGACCGCTTAATCTTTCTGTGAAAACCTAGTCCATCGTGCGCGGACCATAGTTATGTAGCACGCCACCATAGGTTTCATAGATTTCTCAGCAATAGCACCAGATTCTTCCTACTGGGCACAAGATGATTGGGAAGGAGTAAGTATGACAGATCTATGCAATTATCCTATCACTATTAGCTAATTCATATAAATACTTGACCAGCACACACCTCATTGCGGGGACCAGATGGGACAACGTCGGTCGTGATGGTCTAGCTCACGTGACTGTATTCGGTGCGCGTACTTCAAACCAACCAGAGGCCAGCTTTTAATGTTGAGACGGCAGAAACTTTGTTATCATTCAACGATATGACTCATCATATTCCATTGTATGTTATGTTGAATTATATTTATGTAATACGGTCTTGGTGGTTATTAAATTTGGCCTGCTTTCGAATGTACCGTTAATTCTTTTCAAATTAATGAAAAAAGCTGTTCAATTAACAAGAAATTCTATAATATTTTCGTGTTCTCGTTAGTTTTGATGTGATTTCCTGCTTTGTGAATCGTCAACAAGCAGGACTGCCTCACAAATGCACTTATTGATATAGCTAGTACTGCCGATGAGCAGGCATAAGTTACCCATCACTAAGACCTTTCAAGCTTCACTTTCCATTAAAATCATTGGAAATTTGCATTACTGAAAATCTCTTTGATCAATGCGCACGTTTAAAAAGCTTTCATGCATTTCGCCATTTTGAATTTCTTGAAGAAGCCGCCACCGGTAGAAACCAACAAAAGACTTCTTTAATTGAGGAAGATGTTTTTGGATAATAAGGCCATGATCTATAACTTTCCCAAAGCTTTTCTACTTTGCATGAAAATCATGTGAAATATGCCATCTGGTAAAATATACAGTTAATTTTTTAAGTTTTGTTGAATGACAATAATTAGTAAATTAGGTGTTCAAATTAAGGAATTCCGGTTATCTCTGACATTGAGTTCTGGATCAATTGCAGGTTTCCACACAGTCTGTCATGTAGATTAAGTTCCATGTAATCAGGACTCGTATTAAAGTGTTCCTGGCCTGTGGCACTTTCTGCTGTTTAATTTTGAGCCTCAATCTTCAACTACACAGTTGGCCGTTGCTCAAACACTAGACGCCACTCAAGGGGACGTTAGAAAGACTTCCCCAGATCATATTTCAAAGTAATTGCTCTTTACTGCCGTTACTGTTGGTAGAAGGTATTGGAGGTTGACATCGTTTTCCCCTTTTGAGAGACGAAGGGTGTTGCTTGATGGGGAGGAGAACGGTATCAACAGAGGTCATTAACATAAGCTGTCACATATGCTATTCCTCGGCGACCGATTACTTTTTCTGGTGGAATGGTATGTAAATAACCAGACCCCAAAATATTTAAGCTATCCATTTACAATGCGGACATAACAAAACAACAAATAATCGTGTAGTTTGCTTATCGTAAGATGACAACCTGTCATCGCAAGGACATAGTTTCAGTTATACTATAAAGGTGGTGCACTGTGTAACCTGCATAGAGTCTGACTGCATATGATCAGATTTATCACCTGTTGATTTGATATATTAAGGGCAGGCAGATATTCAAATTTACCACAAATATAAAATTTACTGTATAAGAAAAATTGGCAGGAGAATTTGGCAGAGAGTTTGTTTGCCACTGCATCATTTCATAAACTTTTCCTACCTGAGGGCTATTGTCACATCTGTCTGCGACGTATAACCATCGTTTTAAGTTAACTCTTAATGCTGCCTCCTTTAACGCGGCTAAGGCAGTGGCCGAAAAGACCAGTAAATGAACTTGTTTGATTCAGGAATATTTGTTACGCATAAATTCAAGCCAACTCTATTGAAAAGCTTTCCCTTCAAATATTCAGACGATTTTTTAAATGACCAACCTGATATTGGATGCAATCGAGGGATTCACACGCTTTTCGCATAAATAAAAGATGCAGACTTGTGTAATGTTCACCATAGCTGTTAATCCAGATTTTTTCACAAATAAACAGAATTAAAAGAAGAAAACGAAAGATTGAACAGATTTGAACTGCCCCCTCTGTTCGTACCCTAATGCGACTGTATCCTCTGCACTGACAATGGCGGCAGACATACAGTACTTAATCTCATATAACTTTCCATTCAAAGTAGTTACAATAACATGGAGTAGGTGTGGAGAAAGCAGTTTTGTTGTCAACTGATGCTGAATTTGATTCGGAAATGGTCGACAAGTCCACGCCTTGGCAACGATGATCACTGGCAGCGTGGTACGTTGGAAATGGTCGGGTATTGGTGTTGTGGATAACAGGTGATTGTGATTTGTGAGCCATCCTTTTGACTTTAACTTCATATTATATTGTTTTTTTGCGTGACGTTGACCACGATTTTAATTTTTTGGTCGTTGATATTGGTTCAAGGGGTGTTGTATGCCCGGATGGATGACAGTAGGTAAATGACCACCATTTTGCCTATGAAGAGCGCTCGTCCAAATTTCGCACGGCAAGCAGCAAATAGGAGCAGGCTCCTTGGCATATCCTCTTCCGTCGAGGTTTTGAGTGTCAGTCGTCCTCCAAGAGCAGGTCATGGACTGTAGACGTAGACACACGTGTTGGACCTGCATTTGCCGGTTATTGAGAGGTGCAGATACCAGAGCGCTCATCATGGTATTTATCCACCAACATGGCAGAGAAACTGAGACTTAAGACGATGGGAGCGAGTACATAGTCCTGTTTAACTCCGCTGGTCTCTACGAAAGCCTCAAAGACTGTCCCGTTGTCCATGTTGCACGCAATCGTCCCACCATGAAGCTGACGCACCGTAAGCGTGAACCACTCAGGACAGCCAACTTTATGCATGGATTCCCAAAATCTATCGAGATTCACCCTGTGGAAGGTTTTCATCAGGTCGAATAAGGCAGTGCAGAGGCGGTTTCCCATCTCCTGACAATTCTCTTGGAGATGGCAAGCAGTGAAAATCAGGTTAGAAGTTTCACAGTCATTTGAAGCCACATCGACATTCTGAGAGAATTCTCTGTTATAGGTGACAACTAAGACGATTAGGAGGCAATGCTCAGCACCCAGATCCCTCTGAGTTTATCACAGAGTCACCGGTTCCCCTTAGGCTTATAGAGATTGACGGTGATCGTGCACCTTAAGTCCTAGAACATCATTATAAGTTTTTCTCTAAGCTGAGGGCCTTCGCGCTTGTAAGCTTTGACCGAGATCGGTTAGGGTGCCGGTGGTTGCCTGCTGAAGTGTTCTTGCATGGCTCGTATGGTTTCTGGTTATGGATAGGGAAAATTTAGCTCTTCTTTCGTTTCCACTTGAATAAACTGATTAAGGTTAGTGTCGGAGGTTTTTCGACGAGCGGTTGAAGAGACTTTGAGGCGCTCGACCCAGCGCTCCAGAATACGCGATTTTTCCGTCAGAATTTTTCAGTTCAGTTTAATAAGCACAATATAGGCAAACACTATTGAAATGCCTTCTGTTTACAAGGTGGCTAAGAATAAATATCGATACACAAGGAAAACCCGAAAAGAGATGCTTTACATAACTGCATGCGGAAAACACGTAGCCAAATTCTAATCGAATAAACGATGCATAACTGGCTACTAACATATGAACAGTAGTATAAGTGCTAGGGTCATACATGTGCCATACATGTCAGTTAACGTATGCGATGAGTTTGATATAAGAAGTTCCGTTAAATGGTATTGAAATATAGCAAGTAGTATTTTAAAAATAATAATTTACTTAAACTGGGACAAGAATAAATATTTCGGTTTGGGATCATAGTAGGCACTGCTATACCGATCCAGTTTCTTCTAAAGACCTCAGTGGAAGCAGAAATAACAAGATCCAGAGGCAGAACATTCGAACATTCGACCATATCTTTGGAGAAGAAGAACTTTCGTGTGTTCAGCCTGGCATAAGTCGTACGAAGTTTGAGTGGATGACATCTCGGGTTCGTGGTTGCTGCTAACTTAAAGAAGTCTCCAGACACTAGCCAGCAGTCCTGACCGCGCATGATACGGAATGTGTGTATAAGGTCATCTCGTAGCTGCCTGCTCCTCAAGGGGAAAAGAAACAAAATAAGATTACCGTGTTTCATGGAGTTATGGGCCCTACCCAGTCACAAGTTTGGTTGCACTCCTTTGAACCTTTTCGAGGATGCTAGAGTCCTAAGGGGTCCAGAGTCTCTGAGTTTGGATTGCGAACTCTAGTTGTGGCTGCACACTGGCTCGAAAGATTTTAGCAAAGCCATCTTTATCAAAGCCAAAGAAAACCCGCTTGACAAGGTGAAGAACAGACATTACAGACTTGGCTACCTTTGAACACTGCAGCAAGGGTAAAGGTGAGGTCGTGATTCACATTCCCAGTTCCTCCTGCGCGTCCACTTCTTGCCGCGGTATACCATTCAGGCGGTGATCCATGGGGTTTTGGAATGCTGGGTCTGCCGAATCATAGAAAAGTGTCTTTGTTCTCATTGAACTGCAAAAGCCAGTCCTTAGACCATAGCTGGAGTCTGGTTAGGTTCATCTGCAAATGGTCTACGCCAACTGCAGTTCAGATGACGCTTCATAGTTTACTATCACCCGCAAACAGGGCGATATCACAATCCAGTCCCCTGATGCAATCATTGACGTACATACTGAACAGAGTAGGGCTATGAAAGGAGCCCTGGGGAATAACCCATTTAACCGTAACCTCCACCGACTCCTGATCACCGACATTGATAGTTTGATAGCGGCTAAATAGGAAGCTTCGAATCAATTTCACGAGATTACCCTTAACGCCTATTCAGGTGAGTATTTGTCAGATTCGCTGATGTGGGACACTATCTAATGCCTTTTTAAAGTCAATAAAGGCATCGTGCAGCGCATTTTCTTCATCAACTGCCAAACGTTCACAACAATGGAGCACGTTGGTCACGCAAAACCAACCTCGTCGGAATCCCATGCTGCACATCAGATAATAGTTTATAATGTTATATGAAGTGCATTATCGCTCGCTTTATTATCTTTCTGGACTTTTGCGGCAGCTCGAGGTGAGACTAAATGGCCTGTATTTATTTGCGGAGACCTCACTGCCATCTTTATATAGTGGTGTGATCCACTCAGCGGGTAAACATCCGGCTTCAAATGAGGCTTTAAAATTCATGGATAAAGGTTAAGCTAGTTCCGAAGCTAGTTTCTTTAGTAACATGGCCTGTAGTTAATCTACGCTCGTTTATTTTAACTCATTCAACGTCAAGAATCTTTTATGAACAGGTACTTTGTCAAAAGATGCAGCCTCAGCACTTCGAGGCTGTGTGATCCCAGCACCAGTATAGTGAGCCAAATAGTCTCGGAGCTGCATGCAAACGGATTCGTTCATTTCTGACGCAAGATGTCCGTGTTTTACGTAGGTAACAATTCCTCCTCCCTAACGCCCTCTTCTGTCTCTTCGAAACAACTGAAAACATATTAGTACCAATTCACGGTCCTACAAGTTTTTGTAAAACGAGGTTTCTGTCAAAGAGGCGATGTCGGGGAAATTTCACAGGTGTGGATTTTCAATACATGCAATATGGACAATATTCTCTGTATGTCGATGTAAACAAACGCGAGTTTCATATTTTTTGAAGCTTTATCATGATGAAGCCTGATCCTTCATTCACGGTACCTAGTGTGCCCTAATTCGAATTGGTTCTTTGGTCTCCTTGGGCAATTGGTTACCTAATGGTGCCGGTTTTAGCGGAGTGTCTTACTTTGACCTTAATAAAATTTACCAATCGAACGGAAACGGTATATTCTTTTGAACTACCTTCCCCTTGAAGAGTGCCAGATTGTATTCGCTACTCATCAGTCTTGATTGTAATTCCAAGTTCCCGGTGCTTCGGCCTTTCCGCTCAGGAGTAGTCCGGGTAAAAATCCTGCTTATGCGAGTAACGGAGGTTGGCTTTGTTGGATAGGGTCACCTGGATTTGGTCTTTGCTCTCAAGCATAATTTTGAGAGGTCGCGGTCGCGAAGTTACTAGATTATCTTAACCCCTTTTGCGGATCTGGAATGCTTAGAGAACTTTTACTTGCACGCCTGACTGGAGCAGCTGGTTTGGGATGCCATGAAAATAAGCGAGATCCTCAGTGACACGGTCTTCATGTTGAACTGCAGTTGATTCATGCAAACCCTAAACAACTAACCACTGTTACTGATCCGAGTACTCCTGATTTTGGCTTTTTGCAATGTTCTCCCTAAGAACATGATGGTGCTTTACAGAACTGTCATCGGGATTTACTCTACCTATAGACATAATGTCATCTGAAGTCTTTAAGGAATCAACAAGAGTTGTTACTGACTTTGTACTACTGCTGTGGTTTTTACCCATTCACGGTGCCACGATTTTGTTTTGTCGGATTCAAATAAGGACTCGTTAAAACACCCGATATAGTTGAATGTAGTTTGTGGTTTGATTCGACCTTCATCCGTAGAATTTAGAGACTGCGTTGCTGTTATCTAGTCTTTTTGGTTATCCGCATCCAAAATCTGAAATTTTTTAAAAATCGTACTTTTTGACACTTGGAATTTTACTCCTTGCCTTCTTAAGTAAAGCATTGCTTACCGTATTTTATAGTGCTTCATTATATCTGCAAGCTCTTTTTCCAGTTTTTGGACTTTTAGCAAGATATACTAACATCCAATGAAAGATTTGGCTCGTAGCCGATGGATTTTGCTGCCATTACGCTTTTTGCGCCCTTCATCGTTCATTGGTTGCAATTATAAACAGAGCGAGTGGCAGTCATGGATGCCAAGACAATATCAATAGGCGTTCCTTCAAAGGAAGTGTCATTCTTAGATCTTAGAATGTAAAAAACTGCGTAAAAGTATGTCACTTTCGAGGATTCCATCGAAGCTGAGCAGCGGCGCGGTGTCCTTGATTGATGGGTCACAGATTAATTTGCTAGAATATTAGAATTTTTCGTTTCGTTTTGGTCCACGTGAACTTGGATTTTTTTCGATCAATCGGGGCATCCTGCACCTCCCACAGCCGTTCCTACACAACTCAGTGGCATCTGAAGAAGGTGGCTTTGTTTATTTTCTGTTCGGTGGTTTAGGTAGGCTTCGTTCAGTTCTTTATCATCCACAAATAGGTTGGTAATAGGCATGGCTTATCTCACGTCGTGTGTTTTCGATGAAATCGAGGACAGTGGAGTGGATAACGCTGTGTAGTAAACACTACAAAGTCTCAATGATGGCCATATAATCCGGAGCTGGCAATTATCCCAGACGGGGGAATTATGTTGTGTGTGGATTGGCGAAGGTAGTGTGCGCTGTTGTGGTTTAGTCTACGGTGGCTTACCGCTGGTTATCATGAAGGTGCATGTGACCATAAAGACCCATGCGGGGTGTGAAGGTGCGGGAGCAGTGAGGACATTGGAGGCGGGCGAGGTGACAGTATGTCGGAGCAACAGGCAATGGTTCACCAAGCTTTGTACGATGAAGTCGCAAGTGACTAACTAGGCCAATGCGGGAAGTGAAGTTGTGGACAAAATGAGGACAGTTTAGGACCGAGTCCCCATCGCTGGTAGTGTTGGTAACGGGGGTGGTGGCGGTGGAGACAACAGGTGAGTATTGGGATATGGTAGCTATGATGTTGGGAGTGGGGGAATTGGTGACAGGGATGAACGTGGGGGTCCGAAGGATGGTAGGCGGTAGTTGACGCAGAAGTGGCAGTTGAAAGAATTTTGTTGCATTGCGCCCGAAGATGTCCGACAAGGCCGATTCACGCGCGGAAGGTGCGTTGACAGCGCGGGCATGTTGGGAGGGCTTGGACACTTGTTGTGATGATCTGGGGCACTGGTGACTTTCGCGCTGCACTTTTGGATTTGGCGGGGGCGATCCAGTTGGCTTCATAAATTGCTGCTCCTGTCAGCACTCTCTTTCTCCAGACCGGTCGATTCCAAACAAGGTCCTCCCAGTTCGCCGGGTTGATCTACAGTTGCATCAGGGTAGTCTTCAGGGTGTCCTTGGAGCGTCGTACTTGGCCCCGTCTCGACGAGATCCCGTGGTGACATCTCCATAAAAAAGTCGTTTGGGAAGTCGGTCGTTGTCCATCCTAACACGGTGTCCGTTCCAGCGCAGTTGCAGTTGTTTCAGTTGGGCGTAGATGCTGAGGATGCCTGTTCGTTCCAGCACTCCTGTGTCCGGGATCCTGTCTTGTCATCTGAACTATAGAATTCTGCGGAGGCAGCTGAGCTGGAAGTGGTTAAGCTTCCTCGCCTGCTTTTAGTAGACCGTCCAAGTCTTCGCTCCAGATAGCAGCGTTAACAAGAGGACCACTTTGTACATCTTGAGTTTGGTGCTGAGTTGAAGACCTCATCAATGCCAGACGACGTTCTGTATGCTACCGAAGGCTTGACTGGCTTTGGCAATCCGGTGGGTGATCTCATCGTTGATTTTGGTGCTGCGGGAGAGGTTGCTGCCCAGTTATGTAAAGGTATCCACTAATTTCAGTTAAGAGCCGTTGACATTGATACGAGCAGCGCTGTAGGTGGTATTGGGTGGCGGCTGATGCATGACCACCGTTTTCTCTGTGTTTATTCGCAGTCCAAAGTTGTCGCAAGTGGCAGCGAAGAGGTCCATGCTCCTTTGCATGTCTCATTCTGTCGTTGCATTGAGTGCACAGTTGTCAATGAAGAGAAGTTCGTGGATAGTGGCTGTGGATACATGCGAGTGGGAGTGCATCCGTCGTTAATTGAGGAGTCGGCCATCCATCCGGTAGACAATGCGGATCCCGAGGCGTTCGTCACGGTAGGCGTCCATTAGTGTGATATGAGACTGAAGATGGTAAGCACGAGGACGCAGCCTTGCTTCACTCCACTGGTCACTGCAAAGCCCTCTGAGATGGCTCTGTTGTCCGTGACACGTGCCATCATGCCATCGTGGAGTTAGCGCATCATGTGAGTGAATCGCTCGGAACAGCCAAATTTCTGCCTGATATTCCACGGTCCTTCGTGATTCACCATACCGAAGGCTTTCGTCAAATCCACGAAGGTAGATTAGAGGTGAGTCCGCCTCTTCTGCATCTTTTCCTGCAGCTGGCGTGTGGCAAAGATCATGTCGGTGGTGCCGCAATGGTGGCGAAAACTGCATTGACTTTCCGGGAGGAGTCCTTGCTCCAGATGACCGTTGAGGCGATTGAGGAGAATGCGGGCGAACATTTTCCTAGCGATGTTGAGCAGCGAGATTCCTCAGTGGTTGTCGCAGAGTTGGCATTTTCCCTTCTTCTTGTGGAGGTGGACGATTTTGGCGTCCTTGAACACATGAGAGACCTGTCCTTGGCGCTACATCGTCTGAAGCACATTGTGAGACGTTTCATCAAATGTGGGCCACTATGGTTGTAAAGTTTAGCAGGGATTGCGTCTGATCCAGGTGCTTTCCCGCTGGAGGGTTGTTACACCACGCTGATGGTTTCTTGGAGAGAGGGCAGGAGCTCGAGGCTGGCGTTGGTTTTCACTTCAGGCAGTTGGTCGATGGTGGCGTCGGAGATGATGGAGGACCGGTTAAGAACACTTTGGAAGTGCTCCATCGAGCGCTTCAGGATTTGCGTCTTCTCAGTGAGTAGGGTAGTTCTGTCATCACTGAGAATAGGGGCGGCTCCTTTGACCGAGGTCCGTAGACATTCTTGATGGCAGGGAAGGTGTTCTTCCATTTTTTGCGGTTCATGTATCCTTGGATCTCCTCAGCCTTGCAGGCCATCCAGGTGTACTGCATCTCACGCTGCCGTTGCTGTTCAAGGTGGCGTCTTTGTTAGCAGGCTGTCTCGTTTGCAACGGTAGGGCGGCCGATGTAGGCTTTGTGCAACCGCTTCTCCTCGATGAGCAGAGCGTTGCTAGCTGCGTCGTTGTCATCGAACCAGTCTTGAGGTTAATGACGTGCACGGCCGAGGACATCCACGGCGGTGGATTGGACAGTGTCCCTCAGTTGGTACCAGCGGTTCTCAACGGAGGCGTCCTCGTCGGTAACTTAAAGGTTGGCTTGTCGGTTCGCCAGCTTGTTGCTGAAATGGAGGTGGTGAGAAGGCACATTCAATAAAACAGTGTTCACCTTACCTCGTCGTCGCTTACCTTGAGGTCGACTGCGTGGCTGAAGACGAAACCTCATCTTGCAGATGATGAGGCGATGATCCGTCCATTCGTAAAAACAGGGGATTGATTTTGTTACCAGCAATTCCTGTTGGTCATGTCTCCAGACGGGGACATAATCAGCCGGCGCCAGCGTCTCAACCGGAGTGCATCTAGGTCGCTTTCTGTCGCATTGGGAGGCAGAAGAAGGTGTTGGCCAGGAGCAGATGGTGCTCTGCGCAGGTTCGTAGGAGGTGAAGACCATTGTCGTTGAAGCCGGCGAGGCCATGTGGGCCAAGCACTCCTGTCCGCGTGACATGGTCTGTCCCGATGCAGGTGCTACTGTCACCAAGGGCAAATAACTTATCCGGCTTTGGCACAGTCACCAGGAGGGCGTGCAGGTCTTCATAGAATTTGTCTTTCGCCGCATCAGAGCTCGTCATTGGGGAGGGGGGGGGGGAATGTGGGAACTGATGATGGTGGCGAACTTGTCTCCCCGTAGAGGCAGGTGGAGGCTGATCAGGAGATAATATATGCCCTGTGGCAGACAGGGCAGACGTCCCAAGATGTCGGTCCGGATGGCAAAGGCGACACCAACATCGCGTCACTCTGCCTTTGGGCGGCCGCTCCAGAAGAAGGTCTAGCCGGCACCCACTTCCTCAAGTTGAACCTGCTCAGAGAATCGGGTCTCGCTGAGAGCAGCAATGTCCACCTTGTAGCGCGCCAGTTCCTGAGCGATTAGCTCCCTCTTCCGTTTCGGTCGGTTGCTCCTCGGATTGTCTTAAAGGAATCGAACATTCGAAACTGCTAGAGTGAGTGGGCTCACTCGAACAGCCCGAGGGTATCCCCCCGGAGGGTACCATGAGGGGGGGGGGCTAGAGTGGAGTTGTTGTTAGTACTGTTTAAAAATTTTCCCCACATGAATTGCAGTCTGCGAGCTATGGTTTGCTGCAGCTATCGTGAGGCCCGGTATTTGTTTAGGGTCCCGTTTCTAGCTCCCTCCCTCGTGAGCAGGTAAGCAGTGCTGTCCCCAAATAGGGCTGTAAAGACATCCCAGGCAGCCACCGAACTCCACTATGGGTCACTATTTGGGTTAGTGAGATAACAACGGATTCGCCTGGGCCGCATACGTGATTGTTTTCGCGCCCGCCGTAGGACTTTTTCGACCGTAGGGGGGGGGGGAGAGGGAAGGGTGAGGCAGGAGGGAGGGGAAGGGAGGAGGGGATAGGGGGAGGGCAGGACGGAGGGGAGAGAGGGAAAGGGCAGGAAATAGGGGAGAGGGTGGAAGTACATATGCGCCCCCAATTCCGACTGTGTCTTGCCACCAGGACCAGGTTTGCGGAGAAGCTTGCGGCAGATGATATGAAAGTCTGCTATCACTTTAAAATAATTCACGCGTAAACAACCGTCTCTGTGACAACCGTGCCGCGAGGTGCACGCTGGACCTTGTCGAAATCGATGGTTAAACTGTTGGCGGTAAAACAACATCTGTACTAGGCGTGTGTGGTTGCTTGGCTTTGAAAGCCATTATGTCCAATCCCGCTTCCGTTCGTCTTAACCATATTGCCACCGGACCCAGGAGAGTGAAAAAATAGGGAGTGCGGCAGATGTTGAGCAAGTCGGCTATCACAATAAACAATAATTCACGCGCAAACCATCACCCCTGTTTCAACCATGCTGTGGAGTACAGGATAGGCATCGTCGGTCGCAATGGTCCAACTGATGTCTAATATATATGTGCACCGTTTTAAACAGAACACGTAGTATCAAAAGACAAAAAGGGTTTGGGAATGTTCATTCCCACGATGAGTCACCTCACAGAAATGCACCTGCGCGCGCGTCTCACACTGCATGCCACGAACAATGCTCGACAATGTCCCGCGTTGACTGTGGTCACGGGGCTCTCGTTAGACCTGATCGATCCATGTCCGCAAGAATTTCACTCAGCTCTTATCTATCTTACTCTTGAAGCTGATTGGACAGAATATAACTACGTTGGACGCGAGGCTATAAATGCATGAAGCTTTTCATGGCCCTTTGGCTTGAATACACTTTCGCTAGCTGGTCGTGTTCTTTTGCTCTACCGCATTGGGGCTGGGACAACCGTCGATTAAGCATACGCTTCGGGGGTCATTTCAGTGCTACGCTGGGTCATAACGTAAAATACTACACAAATGCACTTGTAATTAAATAACACAAGTACCGACTTGAGGGAACTGGTGGAGCTTCGTATGACTTTAAAATTCGGTAATAGAAGCCGATACATGGAATACTATATCAGTATCAGTATATTTGAGGGAGATATAGGTGAGTCACCTTTGAATTCCCTATTTGTACATGCGAGTTGTGGTATCAAAAAATAGTATCTCGATATGTTGTCGAGGCCAATTGATATGAGCCAACTGGGTGAAACATAGTTGAACAAGAGCAGATAGTGGAAAAAAACTCCCGATGATATTTAGGAGAAAAAAACTGTCACCCATGGGGAGGGGATCCAAAGGGGGGCATCGTGGATGTCACATGAATCAGCACCGAAGTGCAGAAGGTGCAGCCGGATGCTCCCTTGCTGTTCGCAGAGTCCGTTGAGTGATTTCAAAGGCGGAGATATCTGCCCAGATCATGCTCGGTCCGTTGCGGTTAAAACCAGGGGAGAACGTTCATACACCGCGTGGACGATGGCTGCCAGGTCCAGCTGATGCGAACATTCACGGTGTCACCAAGGTGTGATAATAATTAAGCAGCGAAGACCTCGGGGACCTCAGCATGGTAATTATGGGAGAGTGCAAGCCCTCGAACGAAAATAACAAACATAAAGAAATATTACTCAAATATAGCTAATAGTATCCTCAATACCTCATTTACTGACGTCACACTTGCAGCTTTCAGTTCGTCTTGTAGCTCGCATCATTATATCGATCTAGGGGTGTAGGGGTACTAGTTAGGGGTAGCACCACAAAGATAGCATATGGTCGCTCCATTTGTCTCGTACAGGTGGTGAATGCTCCTGTGGCCGCCTCTAACTGGTACCCAACTCTCACCTGTGGCTCCTCGAAGTTGGGTTCTTCCCAGCGACCACACCCCGGGCAACCGTCACGACCGGCGGGCTAAACCAGGTGAGGGTCTCTAATGTTGTGTGTGCCTCCACACCCGGTATGTTTGACTCCCGAACTTCCCACCTCCCCCCTCTCAAAAAGTCCTACAGTGGGGGCGACAGCAACCCCGTAGGCGGCCCAGGCTAACTCGGGTCGTTCTCCCACTAAAACAAAACCGTAACCCATAGTGGAGTTCGGCAGCCGTCTGGGATGTCTGAGCAGCCCTATTAAGGGATAGCACTGCTTGCCTCCTCGCCGAGGAAGGGGCTAGAAAAGGTGCCTTAAACAAATGCTGGGTATCACGTCTTCGGCAGCCGGCCGCGGCTCGCAGATCGCGAAATACGCGGTCGTAAAACTCAAACAAACAACAATACTCCCCGTCCCCATCCCCCTCGCCATACCCTCCAGGCTGCTCGGGTGTGTCCACTCACACTAGCAGCCTGGAATGTTCAATCCCCTTTAGACAATCCTAGGAGCAACCGGCCGGAACGAAGGACGGCGCTAGTCACTCGGGAACTGGCGTGCTACAAGGTGGACATTGCTGCTCTCAGCGAGACCCGATTCTCTGAGCAGGGTCAGCTGGAGGAGGTGGGGGCCGGCTACACTTTCTTCTGGAGTGGCCGGCCAAAGGCAGAACGACGCGACACTGTTGTTGCCTTTGCCATCCGGAGCGACATTGTTGGACGTCTGCCCTGTCTGCTGCAGGGTATCAATGATCGCCTGATGAGCCTCCACCTGCCTCTTCGGGGAGACCAGTTCACCACCATCATCAGCGCCTACGCTCCCCCAATGACGAGTTCTGATGCGGCGAAGGACAAATTCTACGAGGACCTGCATGCCCTGCTGGTGACGGTGCCGAAGGCGGACATGTTGATTGTCCTTGATGACTTCTACGCCCGTGTCGGGACAGACCACGCTGCCTGGCAGGGAGTGCTGGGTTCCCACGGTCTCGGTAGCTGTAACGATAACGGTCTCCTTCTTCTGCGCACGTGTGCGGAACACCGTCTCCTGCTGACCAACACCTTCTTCCGCCTTCCGACGCGGGAGAAGGCCACGTGGATGCACCCTTAGTCGCGGCGATGGCATCTGCTGGACTATGTTCTCGTCCGGAGGCGAGATCTACAGGACGTGCTGATAACCAAAGCGATCCAAGGTTGGACAGATCACCACCTCGTCATCTCCCAGATGAGGCTCCGACTGCAACCCCAACGAAGACCCAAAGGTAAGAGGCCGCCATGGAAGCTAAATACTCTTTTATGAAATTTGCCTGCTCACTGTTTTGATTTCAGCAACCAAATAACCGAGAAACTGGAGGACCTGCATGCTCCAGATGATAACGCTACCGTGGAGACACGATGATGTAAGCCGTTCAACCCCCTGTTGTGTAAAATCCTGGTGCCTGTGTTTGAGGGGCCAGGTCGTGTACGTAGTACACGTAGACGAGGTCACCAGCAGCTGCGCCCGCTTCCGCCTCAGACAACTGACCGGCTCGGACAGTAATCTGATTGTGGGGGTGGGGGAGAGAGTGAGGTCGAGAGCTCAGCGCATTTTCCTCACTATAAACAATCTGACGCTCTCGAAACTATCACGGTCCGCTAAAAGCCGTGGCTTGGAAGGTTGCCAACTGACGGGATACCTCGGACCGCGTGGTCAGCCCAATGTGTGTTTTGTGTGGAGTGGCTGACTGGTGGACTGAGAGTCAGGTTGCAATGGCTTCTTCTTAATGTGGCCTTTATGGCACTCCCACTCCATGGGATCCGAGCCAGGTGTGGTGGCACGCCTATGGGCGGCTCCGGCCGCGCCAGCCACCTGCGCCCTCTCCCGTCTCCGGTCTTTTTGACTCTGTCTTGACACCGGGCTCAGGTGGGGGAGGAGGAGAGAGTGCGGTAGCTGAAGCGCAAGGCTACTATCACTTAAAACTAATTCACGCGCAAGTCACCGTCCCTGCACCACCTGGTGTGGAGCATACGGTGGACCTCGTCATAATCGACGGTTGAACTGCCATATCGATCTAACTTTCGCTTAAAACCTCCAAGGAGTCCAACATAACAACATCCAGAGGAAGATTATTCCAAGCTTTAACTAATGTTTTGGAGAAGAAGTACTTCCGAGTGTCTAGCCTTGCTCCAGTCACACGTAATTTGAGAGGATGACCTCTCAAGTTCGTTGTTATTGCTAACTCGAAGAAATCCTCTGGAACGAGACAGCAGTCCTGTACGCGTAGTATGCGGAATTTTAGTATCAGGTCTCCGCGAAGCTGTCTAAAGCGCAAGGGAAAGAGATTGAGATTCGAAAGCCGCGTTTCATAAGGCTGTGAGCCATATCCAAGGATAATTTTGGTTGCTCGCCCTTGGACCTTTTCGAGGATGTTGTTGTCCTTCGCCACCCAGGGTCTCCAAGCTTGGATATCGGACTCCAACTGCGGCCACACGAATGATCCCAAGACTTAAGCGAATCAGTCGGTAGTGAAGGCTGCAAAAGCTCGTGTAACTAGGTACATAATCGACATGGCGGACTTCGCTACCTTTACGCAATGTAGGAAGGGTTATAGCGAGGGCGTGATCCAGACTCCCAGGTCCTTTTGGGCATCCACTTCTTTCAATGGAATGCCATTCAGACGGGTAACCGTTCGGTTCGAAGGATTGCCTTTCCCGACTCGTATGCTGCTGCACTTACTTTCATTACACGGCAAGAGCCAGTCGTTTGACCATTTCTGGAGTCGATTAAAGTTTGCCTGCAAGTTCTCTTCGTCAGCCGCAGTTTGAATGACGCACCAAAGTTTGAGATCATCGGCAAACCTGGCAGTATCGCAGTCCAGTTTCTTGGCACAATCTTTGATGTAGACAATGAACAAAATAGGGCCGAGAACAGAGCCTTGGGGAACACCACTCTCAACCTCAACTTTAGTCGACTGTTTGTCGCTGATATGCACAGTTTGTGAGCGGCCAGTTAAGAAGTTTTCTATCCATGTCAGAAGTCTACCTCTTACGCCTATGCGGTTAAGTTTATAAAGAAGAAGGTGGTGCGGCACGCTATCAAAAGCCTTTTTGAAGTCAATAAAGACTGCGTGCATCGTATTTCCTCTATCGGCGGCCTCAGTCCGACGTTCTAAACAGTAGAGCAAATTTTCTACGCAGTACCTATCTCTACGGAAGCCGTGTTGGACCTTGGAAAGAAGATTGTTATGTTCTAGGCACTGCAGTAGTTGTTGCTGAATTATTTTGTTCATGATTTTGCAGCAAACTGAAGTAAGGCTGACCGGTCAATAATTGTTTGCAGAGACCCGACTTCCACCCTTATAGAGCTCCGTAATCCATGCGGAATCCAGTAAACTGGTAGAATTCCGGTCTGGAAGGATGCTTGGAAAAGCTTAGAGAGGCGTTTGGCCAGTTCTCTCGCGAGCTCTTTCAACGGCTTGGCAGGCACTTTATCGGGACCCGGTGACTAAGATTCCTTTAACCCCAAAAGTTCTTTGAGGACAATAGTCTCGGAGAAATGAACAGTCTCGAATATTGTATCCATTTCGAGGCCATCGGTAGGGTAATCGTATCTCGTTTCCTTTGTGAAAACTGACGGGAAAAATTCCAAAGGATGATAAGCCTTCGAACCGTCTTCAGTATGGTCTATGCCCTTGGCGGTCCTCAGCAGGGGCCTCGGATCCTCGTTCCGTGTATTCTGCCTTAGGTAACCGTAAAACAGTTTCGGGTTAACGGTGGCCCGGTTCAGCAGGTCCACCTCGAAATCCTGTCTTGTTCTAACAATAAGGCCCTTGACCCGATTTCTCTGCATTTCGTACGCATTTAGAGATTCAGGCGTTCCGTCCGTAAGTGATTTTTTCCACAATTTCCGCATTTTTGTTAACTTCGATTTTTAAGGCCTGCGCAAGCCATCATGGTCTGTTGGTTAACCTTTTTCTCAAAAATTGCACAGTGATTTTCGATGAGCCTGTTCAGTATGTCGCGGAAACTTTCCCAGTCCTCGGTTATGTTTTTAAAGAATAAAGGTTCCCAACTGAATGCGCCTGAGTTCGGCCCCCATTCCACCGAAATTGCCTTGCCACATTTTCCTTCTGACTCTTGTAGGTCTTACTGGTATAGAAAATAGTGAGTATTCCCATCGCAGTACCACGTGGTCACTTTTACCTAGCGGCGGTAGACATGACACTTCGTCGATGCTGTCCTGCGACTTCGTGAGAACTAGGTCCAGGCAATTGGCCTGTTGTCCTTCGCACACTCTTGTTGGAAAAGTGACATGCTGTGTGAGAAAGTATCTTAGGCGTCCTGCTCAGAAGGTAACCGTCAAAGGCTAGATCAGAACTATGTGCACAGGCCGAGCTCCAGTCGATGTGAGGTGCATTTAAGTCACCCATGATCAGAATATCCAACCGTGTAGCAATCTTTTCAAGCTCCTCTAGCAGGTAAGCATCGACTACGGGGTGACTTCTCGGTGGACGGTAGGCTGTCAGGACATCTAGACTTGATGAAACTTGCATTTTTATGGATTGCCATATCACCTCGGACGTAGAAGCCAGTTTATAAATTTTGTCTAAAACTGTAAGTTCATTTTTCACATATGTGAGTAAGCCGCTCCCTTGACGCTCTTTCCTGTTTTTTCTAAAAAAGTTGGTAGCCAGCAATAGTTACCTCCCGGTGGTCCCCATGTTGAGACTACCAAGTTTAGGTTAGTGAAATTACATCAGGAGATAGATCGCAGTCATGAATCTGAATTTCGTCGAGCTTCGATAGCATACTCAGTGCAGTGGTGTCCATGAATGTTAGTTTTCGGTTTGCCCGGGAAGTGCTTACGGTCGAGTGCGAGCCCCCGTTTACTGGGCCGACTGCGTGGTAATCCGGAACGGGCATCTCCAGGGGGAGAAACAATGGACGATGGATCACTTGGTTGTTGTAAATAACCAAATTTATTTCCCCTTCGTTGAGCCACCGTCTCAATTCGATGACAAGTTGATGGCGTTTTTTTCCGCTCGGCAGGTGAGAAGTCCTGTTGAGAAAACTCCAGGGTTTGAGATTTTTAACTTAAAGCGCCTAGACAGAATGAGACTGGCCCCCTGGCTACTGGTCAGGATAACTTTTAGAGGCCTAAGACGTGTTGATTCAGATTGGCTGTTGGGCCGTTTTCCAAGGCGGAAGGCTTTTTCCAGTTCAATCGACGTATTGGGTTCCAGCATATTGTTCAAAAGTTCATGAAAGTGGTTCATCTCTTCGGAATTTCGGTTTACGGAAGTTGTAGCTGTTGATTCAGGTATTCCCTGTATTATGAAACCGTTTTTTTTGTCAGTGGCATTTTTTGTACCTACCACGCTGTCTTCCACTATCTGGTTGGAAGGTTTCACGTTGCGCACTGGTGATGATGGAGCGGATGCTGATTGGCTATAAGTTGGCTTTGATCCAGTTTTTTTGGTTTCGGCGAAGTCCACGGCTTCGACGATTTTGAATCGCAGGTGGTAGTTCCGGTTGGGGAATCAATACCACTGCTTGTGCTTGGTGTGTGAATCTCAGTATTTCCTGTGGTGGGTAAGACAATGGTCGAAGCCCCTTGTTCGAGCTTTTTTGAGGCATCTCTCGAAGTCGGTTGTCCATTAACCTTTTCCTTCTTGGTGTCAGATTTGCGTTTTGGAAGGTTTTTTTGTTTTAGGCGGACTGTTTTTGTCATGCGCCATTGCTGCTCGTTGGTTGGTGACCGTAGCAGCTGCCAAAGTTGTTGTTGGGATACTCTTTGATCGATTATTAATGGTTTTGCGCCTCGTTAGTCGCTCAATGAACTCCTGAGTGACATCTACTACATTAGAGGTGCATTTTAACGCAGATTTTATTTTTATTATCTCATCCTTGAGCTGGTTTAGCTTTATGGACAGTTTCTGACAGCCACCACAAATGGCAGTGCCGTCAATAGCGTGAATATTAATTTGAGAGTCGCCCGCCACCGTTATAAGGTAGTCGAGGGGTAACGAGCGTCGCCGTGGCATTGGTGTTTGTGGGCTCAATCCCGGCTTGCGGCATGACTTTTTGAATTCTTGTGTGGTGACTTACGAACTAACGAGTGGCTAGGTTTAGGTTACACAACCAGCGGTTTTACACAAGCAGTATATAAATTATCTACTCTGCCTTTTTTGCAAATTAATGAAATCCCTCGAACGTTCTTAACTACGTCTGCTAGTGGACGTTTTTGGAAGTATTTGTTGTAAGGAGTAACTCGATATAAATTTCACAATCGGTTAGACAGAATATGGATAATGAACGACTCAGCCTTTTTTTGTAGATACTCATCAGAAACCCCGACGAGCAGTTAGAGACTGGATTGGACTGGTAGGTTGTGTAGGCCAAGCCAAGATTTCCGGCAGGTCGCTCTATTTGGAGAACTGTCCTGGTCGAACAAAAGTCCTTAGAAACCGTTTTGTAGGCCAAGTCAAGATTTCCGGCAGAGTGCTCGATTTGGAGTAGTCTCTGTTATGCATGGAGTAAGTTAACTGTCTGTAGTCAGTTATTTTAAGACAACATATTCGAAGTGGAAGTGGAAAAGACTTTCTTCATTCTCTCAAAGATAGGGTAGAAAGTGAATAGTGTCGGTTTAAGTGATAAAAACTGAAATATTTTAGGTAGAGGGCTTCCTAGCTGTTTTACAGACCTGATCGCCGATGCAGCAGTTCTTCGACCTCTCCCAAAAGTGGCAGTTCGTTGTGCTTTTGAGGTTTTGTTTAACTCTGCACAACTAGACATTACGCACTGCCATCAGATGCGTTAAGGCAGATTTTTGGATTTTTACGTGGCCCTAGTTAAGATATAAATATAGCAGCTAGGGTTATATCTCATGAGTGACATTAAGATTATTCCATAAATGTATGCACCAACATGCGCATTGTTTATGTTTGCTCATGCATAACACTGTACTAAAGATGCGCCTTCTGACAAAGAACTTAAAGAGAAAAGTTGCCTTAAGAACCTGATACCCAGTGGTGCCTTCAGACAGAACACCTTTATCCTGTAGTGACCGGCCAACCCAAATTTTCCTAGTTTTTAGCTTTCCAACCGATCAGAGTTGTCTACGCAGTTCCATAAAATGCACAAGGTTCCGTTATCAGCACGAGAGTGCTAAATACGCTGATAGTAGTCTTTATTTTTGTTCTATTTCCCACAGAAGCCCCGTTCCAGTGTCAAACACTCGTGCGAAGTGTCGGTTATGCACCCACAACTGGCAACCCGGGATTTGCAAAGCGCTGATAACCTCGCTGTGCACCGCCTTCTTCGTGGCCTACTGCACCGTTCACAAAGCGAAGCGTCAAGACAAACCGTGGGAGAGGAGGTGTTGATACGATGACACGAACCATCCTAGATGAGCCCTGAACAGCAGTTGGCCAACGCGCCCGTGCGCAGCGCCACCTCACATGGAATACGATGTTACCTCATTCCTCAGGGCTGGGTTTGCGATTATTAGGAGAAATAAGCCCATGGTTTCTGGAACCACCCATTCTTCGCCTATTTCTTCCTTTTTGCCGCAATGTGAGCATATTAACTGCCGAAACGATGTCTCGACTATAGTTGGAAAGCAGAACCAACAGTTCCCTGTGCATGCTGATTAAAAGCGAACGGGTGAGTTACAGAGTTCTAAGTAGAAACTATATAAATGTTCTAACAAAAGCTATGGAATACCTATTGGGCTGGCATTAAATAATGCTGCGGTACCAGATACACCACTGAACCCTCCGGAGCTTCCTTTACTCAGGTTCTACTTCACTCTATACAATTCGATTAGTGCCAACGATACGAAATTTACTACCTCAATCTGCGAAGGGCGCGTATGGAAAATGCGCGAGTTTTCTAACATATGATCACATACGCAAAAAAGCCAAGGCATACCAATGTGTACGTAGTCGAGGGTGAAGTAACTGAAACATCACTTATTCCGATAATCCATAACTGACAAATACTAGGATATAAGCAAAGCTTACTGCATTTACTAGATATAATGTGAGATGGATACAACAATGTATCATTTTGGCTAATAAGCTGAGCGTTCTTAACTACTACGGACTTTTCTATACCAGCGAAATCTACATAAAGTACTACGGCTTTTCAAACATGAAAATGACACCTGCATAACTGTTCGCGTAAATGAGAAACAGGGATATCGCTTTTTCTTCCAGAAATACATTGGGCCTCAAAGCAGAAGGAGCAACAAAGAACACACGATGGCTGACGGCAATGGAGGTACTGTCTACTCATACCATGCAAATATGTTATGAACATAAATTATCTCAAATTTGAATTTGAGGAAAGTGGATGATATGGATAGCAGATTTTAACACAAGGAGACCGCAAAACCAAGTGCATCGATGGCTCATAACCAACTCCTACCCCCATTCTAAGTGGTGTCTACAAGGCTCAGTCTTAAAGTTCGTTGCTATTTCTAGTCTACATCAAAGACTGTGCCGACATCTTCAGTTATATCACTCTCCTGTTTGCTGACGATGTTAAACTGTGGCGGGCCTGCACCTTGGTTCTCATATTTTAACGTTGGTAAGCGTGCACTCCTAAGATTCCTTATCAGCGGGACAGTGAGGGACATGATTCAGCCCGCTACCTTCTCGATGGGCTGCCACGTTCAAATGCTAAGGAACAGGAGGATTAAATGTTCTCAAAACCTCCTCACTTAAACCATCGCCACAAAGGCAGCTAAACGCGGTTATGGTACTGTTCTTGAAAACTCACGGGGCATTTGCTCGGTCTCACTTAGAGCATGCCATCCAGCCCTGGCATCCGTGGTTTTATAGAGATTACCTACAGTTGGAGGGCGTACAGGCGTTGGCGGCGAAGATGATCAAGAATCTTGGTCACCTGTCTTAGGCAGTCAGACTTGATTTGATTTGATTTGTTTCCTCTCAATTCCAGGCAACTAGGCGGTGACCTCATTCAAAGCTACCGGATTGTCCGAGGCCGTGAGTGTGCCGCAGATTTTTATGGTCCTTTCAGAAAAGTTCAAAACATTTAGAAACAAATTAGGGAGTCATTTGCTGAAAAAATACTTTCCATATAATTAAGTTCGTGTGAGGAGCGGCAGTTTGCCCCGTCTCACAGATACCGATACCTTTAAATTTCCGTAATTTACTGCGGTAAAATTGACCTTTTGCTTTGTTTGGATAGGACTAGGGAGCCCAAGGGTGAAGCTTCCTCTCCCCAATAAAGTGACTTAAGTGAATTTACCTGTCAGAGAACCGCACACCCAGACTCGACAATTGACGCACTTCCATAAGTCTACCCAAAGCTAAGTTAAAAGTTAATATCAGCTAACCACGAAGAACCATGGATGACCAAACAGTGGTTTGAAGGCAAGATGCAGAAACTATATATAATAAAACGGAAAAACCTACTTCCATTCTGCAATCAGGTAGGTCTGGTTTACATCACTCCGCTGAAACAGAATATAGGACGCATAGGACACATACAGAACACGTAAGCTACATTGCCTAATTACTGCTCGTAAGGTAGTAAAGTTACTTAATTATAAGGCATCATAGCTCTGGACACTAGCCGTAGGTTACAATCGTTCTAAGTAAAAGCAGCAGCTGGAAATAAATAAAAAAATTTCTGACTCCCATGACTGGCCAAAGTCAAAAAAACCTGACTGCTTGCTTGCTCGGCGTTAAGAAGAATTATTAATCAACAACTACGAAAACTGGCAGAAAGTCAGAAAAGGAGGTAAGTTTTTGTGAAAAAAACACTAGCAGAGATTGTGGGTCATATGTAACTCACCAACCACGCTAAGATTATGGTGTCCGTCCGACCCTCACAGACAGAGCTGGCGGTGGTTCCGAATGGGGCTAGTCTATGGTGCTACAACGAGGACGTCTGTCCGGTAGAATAGTAACTGACCCCATTTAAGGTTGTCCCAGAAGAGGGTTTCAAGCTGGAATCTGAAACGTCAGGCGAATAAAGTCCCTAACCCAGCGATCGTGTTTACTTCTGCACCATGAAGAATGCGATCCAGAAATTAACGACTGAAAATGACAAAAACTTGGAATTCTTACAGTATATTCAAATTGAAAAAGTGGTAGGTGACTAAGTCACAGGAACGGTAGCCCCATGTAATAAGGAGGCCTTATGCTGGGGAATTAAGGTAAGGGTTAAGGTTTGTTGCAGATTCAACGTTTTGGTTAAATTTAAGGTTAGTGTGAGTATGAGAACATGGGAATCGACACAATTCTTGAGATGTGGTGCAAGCTGACCTCCATTTCTGAAAGAATGCGTTTTACCATGGCTTTCCGTCAAATGGAATCTATAACTGTAAATAAATTTACTGTTTTATTCGGTACTCAGAGGGCACTATGAAAACAAAGTAAGCACTGAAGTAAAATAATGACCTCGTGTACATTGGTGCTCTATTTGATCGGCCAGATATACAAGAGACGTTAGGAATAATGTTGATGGAAGCAGAGTTTTTCACATTGGCCAGTGATTTGTCTTGTTACAAGGACTGTTAACAATTTTGTTAAAAAATGGTAAACTGAGAATGAAAAAGTGATAAACTCTTGTTATAAAAGTGATGAAGGGTTCAAGTAGCCCCAATTTCATAAAAAGATGTAGGAGAAAACATTGCTTCACGAAGGGACATGAAGAGCAGGGTTTGTTGCTTCTGATTCTAAGGATGACACCGTACAGGCCGTTGAGCATGTGAGTTCGAAAACGTAAATAAGTGCGCTCAGGAGTTCTAAATCGCATGGGGACTCGGAGTATGCAGACAAGGGACGTGAGATCTCGATATGTCAGTAGCCAGAGTGGAAATCTAATGATGCCTAGAAACAAACTAAGTGGGGGCAGTTTAAACCGTGCGTGTCAATATAACTCCGGTTATCTGACTGGGTGTGTTATTGAAACTTGCGCTTTCGATCATTGATAATCAGGCCTTTACATTCGTTATTTAATTTAAGGAGGGTAGAAACTATAAAAAAAACAAAGTAACATATCTGGACAGCATTGGCCTTAATTCTATCGGCATAAAGCGAGAGATCTAAATTATTGGTGAAGCTTAAACGAAAGTCTTTGGTGGTGGAACATTCATTCATGCGGGTGCGTTGAAAAATAACTAATTGTGGTTTATCTTTAGGCTCTAATCACATATCAAGACACATATAAGGTGAGAATTGCATTTGCCACGTTGAACTCCCCGTGGAAATAGTGTGCAAATCTGCATGAATTTGTTCTAAGCATCGTTGGACCGAAGACTAAAGAAAGCGAAAACGAAATCTGAAAGATTTTGTACTACTGAACGGAACATCGGCCGCATCTATCACAGTTTTACCCATTCAATGAGAGGCCGATGTGGTTATAGGCAGACAAGTGCATGGCTGTCGTAATTTATATTAAAAGACTACCACAAACTCGTCAAACACGTGCACTAACAATTTCCTACTATTGTGTTTCAGACTCTGCATCAAGTCTAGTTTTTATGTATACATTTGGAGGTCTACAGGCGTGTCCTTGCTAACCTTATTTACAGTAGTTTAGGAAGTGCCTCGACTTCATCCTTAAAAAAATGATTGTTGCCCTTTTGCAAATCTGGCCAAGATTACTCATCCCGTCACCTACGGTTTCTGCCAAAATTACACAGTCACGGTTTATTTAAAAATAAAAAAATGCTGTCAGCCATAATATTGTGGTTGCTAGCGAGTTCCATTGTCGGACTACGCACTGGCTGTAGAAACCTTCCTGACATCTAGCTGTGTGTATGCAAACTCAATGAATCACCCCTGTATTAACGAGTACCGAATGGCATGGATGATCCGGGAGGACCAGAGCACGCTACACGTTAATTGCCTGTAAGCTGAAGAAAACAATTAACGTTTTCCCAACCTCTCATGGTCAAATAGATTTTTAAGTCCCTAGACCATTGTCGTTGACCTGCGTTGGAACTGGTTGAAGAAGTCGGTTTCCCTCTTTATACACGGTGTCCAGTTTGGCATTTTGTTATCCTACAGGACTTTAACAAAATGCCAAAAATATTTCCAAGGAGTTCAGGAGGCGACAATTGGCGGTTTTCACCTGCCCCGATCTATCTGCATTTCTAATTTTTTTAGTACAGTCTTGTTAGTAGAATCCTGGTGTTAATGAGAGACTTTTCGTCCGGTGTTAAGGTACTGGATAGTGCGTTCGAATACATTTAACTCCTTAAGCCACATATTGGGTCACACGCTCTGTTTGACGATGTTCGAATACCATCTTTGCATCATTAACGTAGTTTCCCGCTGCAGACAGTCACCTAAATCAGGCATCAAACAGAACCCTGTGGACACAAATTTTAACCTTTACTCATTCTGAGGCGGTATAACCATAAACAAGTCAGCATGCATTACATACTAGGAAACTGTCGACCCAATCGAATATTATGCATCGAGTTCCTAGTTCCCATTTTGTTGTAAAATAAGTCGGTGTGGTAGGCTATTGAATGCCCTCTTAAAGTCAACAAATACGGTATCTCTTGGAAAACCCCCGTCTGAGTACTTTTTCAATGGCTGTTGCGAGTAAAAACACATCTGTGCCATGCTGGACTTCGCAAAATTTATAGTTTCCTTTTGAATAACCCATTAAAGATTTGGTATTAATACGTTCTATTATTTTACGCGAGGTGCATGACAAATTGACAGTCTAGGTGTGACCATGCCTTTTAGATTGGCGGCAGTGCATTTTAGCGATATTCTGGTAGTGAGCCTTCTTCAAAAGGCTTTGAAACTAAAATCAGAAAACTCACTAAGACCCAGTCAGCTGTTTCGCGTTCATTATCGATCGGTTTATTACAAAGCATCTTGTCGCTAGACCAGTGAAACCTGCCAAGGATACTGTGGAAAAGAAAACTCTATTCCTCAAAGTGCCCTTTAAAGGGGATTCGGCTAGTGAACTACTGAGAAGACGCCTTAACCAAGCCGTTACACAAACGTTCCCAGCAGCGAAACTTCAGATAGTGTTCTCAACCAACCCTCTTTTTTTACGAGGCGAAGGCAAGGATAGGTTGCCGACTCAGACCACCTCCATGTGCATTTACTCATTTACTTGCTCCTGTGGAGCAGGTTATATTGGTCGCACGAGTCGGCGCTTATCCAAAAGAATAAAAGAACACATCCCAGCATGGCTGAGCAAAGGGGAAGTCAAGAGCATAAAAAAGCGCCATCCTTGCACATCTTGTTGACACCGGGCATAGTGTGGACCCCAGCGAAGCTTTCCGTTTAATTTATAAGGTCCCACCAAACTACCCCAAGCCACTGGGTCAACGTCTACTAGCAGCAGCAGAAGCGACTGCCATTAGGTTGAAGAAGCCGGTCTTGTGCGCACAAAAGAACCTCGTACAAGCTTCGCGCTTAGCTTGGCCAACGGCCGCTTAACTGCACGTATCCCCCGCGCCATCTCTGTCCTCCCCCTTCTCCTAGAACGGCTCTACCAAACACTTACTGCCGCCTATCAAATTGTCTCTTATCACCCTTCCCCTATGCACGTTCCTCAGATAACCCACACAAATTGACGAACGTTATCGATTTCATGTTTTAAATTTCTACTGCGTTCCAACGTTTCCCTATAACTGTACTGGCCTGAAGAGAAGTTATCGAAAGCAGCGCGTATGCTCGCCAAGTTGTCTTTTGAATCATTTAATGAGAATTTTTGCAACTTTAAAGTATTTATTTCCGAAGGCTCTTGAGATACCGAAGGGTAGAAGAACGAAGTTACCGCCGATGCAGACAAACATTAGTATCCTCCAGATAGCGTAGAGGTATCGGCCTGCTCCCGGTGCCGCTGACAAAAACGGAAAGGTGATGAGAATGGCGCAATAAATTAAAGTTGTTGACGCAGAGTGGGAGCTAAAATGAGATGGTAGGTAGGATTCAAAGAGACAGCAGGGCCGTTACACATTCAAAGCATTCTACTGTAAAACCAAACTGGCAGTAAGGTGATGCTGTTTAAAGCAGCTCTGTTTTTTCCCTGAGATGCAACTAGGTTATTGAGGTGGGCGTTGAGGGCCTGAAGGTGTGCATCTTAAGTATTCGTTACTTCAGTCGTGAAGTTAAGGTGTATTCAGTCCACTTAAAAACCGAGCAAGAACACAACCCTCGATTGATTGTTTACGGATGCGCTTAGTCCTTCCGGCCTTATTGCAGGTACCGACAACCTTGCCCGACATGTCATGCATGGGCATGTCTAAGCTTTTGGTGTTTTGCCTTCTAAAATGTCTGAGGAAATTAAGGTGCAAATTGGAGGTTAATACATAAACACAAACCTTTTCACAACCGGTCCGTAAATTGGTATGAACCTCTGAGCTGAAATCCATCAACTACTGCGGAGTAACCACGTAATATTTACAAGCTGCTTACAGCCAGTAATATGCGAAATACGTAGTTAAACAGTCAGGTACGCGTGTTTCGCCTGTCGTTCGCTTCTGCATAACGGAGTTGCTAGCGGTTCGGTTCATCCTCGCATTTTACAGCATTATCTGTGTGTTTTCTGGTAAACGAACACCAGTTTCCATCCGGCCTTGTCGGGAAAAATATTGCCCAGACTTGACGTGAATCATTTGGAGCAGACCCATTGCTCATCTGAAACACTCGCAACTGCAGGATGTAGCAGCACACGTGTTGCGAGACACGCGTGTCTACTAGGATTTAAGCTGGTAAGTGAGCTGTCATTATAGTTAGTAATGAAGTAATTGCATCGTCATTATTATTGTCAGGTCAGAAATTTTAACGTGGGGTTTGTTTTCGGTATTTGGAACGGAGGAATTTTAACCACTTGAGCTAATTTCAAGTCAACCATATTTTTCTAATAAATTGTGGCATAAATTCAGTCGAATTTGCCACACGCACATTTTATATGCCTAGATTTTACTTTCCACTTTATCTGGGAGAGAGACATAAGTTCACATATATCCATTAAGCGATAACTTCAAACTAGTTTAGGTGGACACTAAACTGTGTACATATTGATATTTGGGATACAAAAGTCTAGGCTTCGATGAGAGATGTTTTGTTTGAATTCGATGTCGGTCATACACAGTGAAGCTTACCTTGAATGACCGTCTATCGACAACGGGACCCCATGCCATGCGAGAAACCAGGTTACAGACTGCACTAACCGTAGCCACGATACTGAGGAAAACATCATCAGGAAAGGTTTTTTGTCCCACAATCTTGTAATGAAATATGCCATAAAACGGTGTTACCGACAAACACAAGTCTCCGTTGTTACATTGAAAAGACCATTGCAGTCAGTAAGGACCATTTTTCTTTTTATTTGTATTTTGCATGCTATTTAGGAGTTTGCATCAACTCCAGTACAATCTTACCGTCTCAGTCTTACCTTGGGATAGGTGGTTTCAAATATTCAGGAGTGCGTTCATAATTGCAACCTTTTTATGACAACATATCATGATATCTACAATACGTACAACTAAACGAACCGAGAAGTGAGCATTTAACTAATTTATTTTCAAATACGGTTGTGGATCAACATGTTTACTATCAGGTTCATTCATCAAAGGATGTGAAAACAACGCGGTCTCATTCATCTTCTTTTCAAATTTTTGTCTTTGAGTTTAACCGGTCGTATGCAGTGGGTTTCAATTTGAAAAAAATAAATGAACGTCAATTTATGATCGGCCACAGAAAACCAACAAATTTTTCATTCTGTAAAAATTCATTCGACTGTTTCTTGGCAAGCTAGCACATGTTGATTAGCTTTGTCTCCGTACGGCGAATTTATGGAGAGTAACCAATCAAAGCGTCGGTCAAACGCTAGAATTACCTTCATGGTGGACGACAAAAAGGTGAAGGGAATCAGAGTTAACAGAATTATGCCCCAGAAAACGTAGAGATTGAACATTTTGAATGCCTTCCACGGAGAAATAGCCGTTTCCGTTCCTAACGCATCCGTGGACGCAGAACTGGAACAGCATATTCATTTTTTTAAAATATAGTTTACTTTAAATCCAAGTTATGTTTGAGACAGTTGCCATCACGTGACTTTTAAATTGCCCTGATTTATTGACCGCTTATGTTGAGGGTCTGAAGCTGCAGCCAGTCCTGTAGGTAGTAGAAAAATACGCGTCACAGATTGTGTAGTCTTGTGTAATCTGCCGTTCCGTCGCAGTTTTTCACAAGTAGACAGGGAAAATGTCTCCCACTAGGTGCAAGTGGCTGAACATTGCTGCAGATTTCGCAAAACAATTATTTTCCGTTTCTATTTTATGCAGCCATCGGCATGAGAGTGATTTTACAAAGAACAGATTACATAAAGAATATGGAATTAATAAAAATGTTTATGCTGTACTCAATATTATTACAATAACTGCATACTTGAGTGTCTTCGCTTCAGATGTAGCACTCGGTTCCTCCTACATTAATTAGAAAGTATGATGTAAATACTAGATCAATTATGACTCAAAATAACGGTTACTAGCACAAACAAATGAACAAAGGAAACCTTGCGGTAGGGGGACTTGATTTTGTGGGTCTGGGTCGCACGGTTAGACAAACAATTAGCTGCATACTGACAAGAATGCCTCCAATTATCAGGAAGGCACTGGGTAGTCGTTGCAAGACCGTGTCATCCTCAAACATTCTGTAGGCATTGAAGAAAAGGATATCCAATAAGTGACCTCATAAGGGTTAAATTCAGATGTATGGAGATAAAGTCATCATCTTGGCACAAGGATGGGCGTTATAGAGAACACCACGCATACAATGTCACTAAATTTAAAAACCTGTCATAGACGGCTTTTCATTTGCAATCTACGAAAGCTTAAACTGTGAAAGCTGCCCATTTCTCTTTAACAATATGAAGAGATTGCTGGCCTTTTATTTGGCATATCTTCTGCCAACATCCACTGAAGGGAATCTTCTCGGCCAAATTGTCATTCCAAAGGTCTTCAAAGCACACTTTTCCGTGTGAATTCCTTGGTCGCATACAAGACGTGAACTTCAAGTAGGTCGTTCTATTGTTAGTTATCTTTTAGGGATCAGTAGACCTGAGACTATGCGAGGTCCACTTTTATAAACCCACTGGAAACGTATCTCTACTCCACAACAACTGAGCGCACATAGAAATTTATTGTGGGGCTCACGAGCTGCCAAAATCTTCTAACCTCGATACTGTGACACAAAAAACTAACTTTAGAAATTTCTGGACATAGAATACGCATTCATATCTTCTTGGTCTGGATATATAACTCGGATATCTCGTCAAAGAACATTGAATCGGTCGACTCAGGGTTAACTAGGAGTTTCACTTGAATAATTTATCATAGCAGGACCATTTGAAAGGTTGCGATTTACAATGAAGAATCAAATTCATGTGAGTCCTCACTAAAATATACCCTCTGCGGATTTACTCCACCTTCTCAGTTAATGGTATCAAAATCTCGTTGTAATTTAGGCTAACAACGGTAGTTATTGAAGCCATGTTTCCAAAGGGACTTTCGTAAACTTTAAAAGCTCTTATATACCCAGTTTCATCGCCTAATTTCACAGACTCTGAGGCACAGACTCACATATGAATACATGCGCTTCAAGCGTAGTTCGCATTGTTTGGTAAATTAGTACTCAGAATGTTTTCATTGAAGAAATAATTGTAACATTTTGCTATAATGCTGCTGATTTTTCCTTTCCTATGATGTCAGCTGTTGTCGCTGCAAGCTGACGGATTATATTGCTGCGATTTTATCGTCTGGTCTTAATGGACGAGAGGCATGCACTTTTAAATGTCGCATCAGGGGTACAAGCATTCACTTTTCAACTCAGTTGTTATTGATCGGTCATTTGCAGCAACTTTGTCCGCCTCCCACCCTGCCCAACTATCTGGGTACGTTCCCACAATCATGCGTTTAAATTCACTGCTAACATTCCGTTGATAGAACTGACAGGTCTCTTGAACAGTATACCCACGTTAACCTCGAAATTCCCTTACAAGGTCCTAGACGTTGGATCCGGCAAAGCAATCGAATATGAGCGGAAATTCGGACTGTCCTAGCTTCAACGTTGGTACGCCCTTCAGAAGACAGTGAAGAAACCAGAACTTGCAATACCACTCTGCTCGATCCTTTTAGGGTTAATCTTCCCTAGATATCGACTGCCGACTCTGATGGATATCTGCGTCAAACATAGACTACCACCCGGTAATGTACCCACCTTAACATTCTACTGTGCTGAGCGAGATGCGTCATGTGTTCGCGGTTTCAACGGATTGACAAAACTCACAGCTCTACCCCATAAGAACACTTGCCAGCTGCTCATAGTTTGCAGACCTCGCGATTGGTCTCCTTGCGATGAGCTCCTCGAGTTAACGCAAAATAGATAGAGCCTCTCCACTCTGTCATCAGAGCAGAGTAGTCGCTGGTTTTTCAACATCATAGACCAAAATTTAGTGTTCAGTTTGAGGGTGGCACCTTCGTCGTCTTCAAACGGGATTAGGTACTGACTCTGTATGAACTTCTCACTGCCGTCTCTCAAGATATTTAATTATCATCTGATGAGTGAATATAAAATATGATACATAGAAGGTAGCCTACGTGTTTATAAAGGCTCACCGATCGGTTACGGGAGTCAATCACCTCGTTCAGTCGTGGTGCTACCTCTCAAGCCCCGCCAGCAGCCACACACCGGCTGGTATTATAAACCGATGAAAATTGCCAACAAAGACAAGGGAGACTGGAATGGCCATTTCTAGTTTGTTTGCCGTCAGCAACCAGCCATAGCCCACCCCTGGTGTTGCACCTTGCGAGGCTCAAACCCGCGACCTCGTGAATAGAAGTTCAAGCCTTTAGTCAACTGCGACACGAGCTCGTTGTCTTGGTGGTTAAGATTGAGAATATTGACATAAGTTTGATGAAGGTTCATCGATTACTGGTATTATAGGCAGATTTTCATTGCCCAGAAAGGCTTGTCATTTCCTGATCATCAGTTGTCATCATCCAGTCATACCTAACCGCGGATAGCGTACTATTGGTTAAAAAACAGTCTTAGAAATTCTTTTGATATTTATGGGCTCAGAGGCAGTTATTTAGAGCGGATGTGATGGAAGAATGACACATGAACTGGTTAGTTATTTGGGAGATTAAGGACATGCCAATTGCAAAAGTAGGAATCGACCGATGAGCGTAACTTAGAGAAAGAGTGTCAGCGCAGGTGTACAGTTAATACTTTGAATAACCGGCACCACGTATGCATCGAAAATTTGTAATAAGATACCACAAATGAAAAGGATATTCCCGATTTTATCATTAATATTTGTTTCCTGAGAGTGGATGGATTCAACGGAAAATGAGATCTTCGTAAAGAGAGACTACTGATATGGCCTCATGTGACGGTTCATCCATGTGTTTACGGCATTGATATCAGGTGACTTGACACGTTTAGCACGTCGAGTAAATTCAGATGGCTTCATACCTATAATCTAACGAGGATATACGCTTTTTTACAACTTTAGTAAAAGTTGTTCATTTCGAGTTCTAAGATGAGACCGCTGGTATTTTCTCTGCCGGAAGTTTCCAGCTTCTGGGCATGTCCCTCACCGCGATGATTGCACACCATGAGTCGGGCATAATTTGAAGTGGCTTCGTCCTTAGACCGTGATCTAACGGATGGTCTCTCGTTTTCTCTAGTGCAGAGGTTGAATGGCAGGATGTTCTAGGTGGATCCAACGACGGCTTTTGTAAAGCCACCTACAGCTACCATTATCCGCTCTAGTTGCATGGAGCAGAATAAGATATAGTATGACCAAACGAGACCAATGTGTCGCGCAAGTGAAAATTACCAATTTCCTAGTCATGCGGTCTTTAGGCTACTGGGTCCTCAGGTAGCCGCTGCACAATGGCCGAAGTCATGACCTGTGTATGTATTTACTTTCTTGCCGATTATCGTTCATTTAGCTATAAATTAGGAGAGTCATATTTTTTATCAGGAAAGAGACTTCAAATTTCGGAAACCGAACCCAATTCATTAAACAATTGTACCCCAGAGAAGAGCATAAGACGCAATAAATGTTTACTTAATGTACTATTTTGTCATTCGCATTTACCAATTTAATTTTCCTAAATAAAAGGTAACGTTTTAAATGCTCTATTTTCGTTTTTCTTCGTTTTAGACAACATTTTGTGTTTCGCGTAAGACATTTTTGATAGTGCTATGTGAAAAAAGTATCAATGTTGGCTCTATTTATCTCTCAAATGTGTATCTATAGCAGTTTTTTATCTTATCCCATCATTCACCTCTTTGGTTCTGTAAACTACCAGCACACAGCCAACCCCACATGTATCCCACGTAATTTGTAGCAGAAATTCTGTTGAAACAGATACTACGCTAACATTAACTTTTTACTTACACACCCTACAAGATAACTTAGCGCCCTATTGTCTTCCACTCGCCATCAATGCACTGTGCTGCCAGGCATTTGAAGCTGTAGCGTTTTTCGTTAATTTGGCCCTAGGCGAAAGAAACGCATCTATGTACACCCGGGGTGCACCCGGTTTCGATTTAAGTTATCAGAAATTTTTCTCCGTGCAGCTATTAGAAGCAGCAGGTAGTTTACGTAATTAACTGGTAACTACGTTCTACTTAATAGTAAAAATGGGTCAAAGTGATGTGCATTATTTTTAAAAACAATTTCATGATGAGTATTTTCACCCTGAAACACCAAACTCATAATTTAAAGTTTTAGTCCATTTATTTATTTCAGTCAGCGATATTAAGTCATGAGTTTTTATGCGCGTTGACGTTTTGGAAACTGTTTCCCGTGTGTCAGATGGTCTTCAGTCCTTCTGGTGTGAGTGAGCAGCTTGTAGCTTCATTCTGGTCATGGTATGAAAAGTTTGAAGGGATTCTACGAGACAGCCGAGATACTAGTGTGACTTTTCCGTTCGAGGGGTAGCATGTGGTATAGTTATGTCGAAAGGAAGACGTAGATCACGCCCAAAAAGCAGCATGTTGGGACTGAATGGGGTAGAGGAGTGAATGCTGTTGCGGTAGGTCAAGAGACCTCGAGGGAGGAAGTCATCTCAGGAATCTGCAGGGAATTATTCAACCATACTGCGAACAAACGCCATGAGAGTCTTGTTTGTACATTCCATTTGTCCATTTCCGGTTGGATGGAAGGAAGAGGAACGAGTTTTGGCTGTACCCAGAAGGTTACAAAGAGTTCGGAACAGGTGACTTTCAAAAGCGGTCCCCTGGTCCGTATGGATGCTTTAAGGGGATCCATAACGGGAAATTCAGTGATCGAAGAGTGTCGCTGCTACGGTCAGACTTCCCTGGTTGGGGAGTGGGATGGCCTCAAATAACTTTGTGAAGTAGTCAACGAGGACTAAAATGAGGTGGTACCTTTCCTTGTCTGAAATAAATAAAGGTCTAAGCCGATGCGGTGGTTGGGGAATCCTTCCAACATGTGTTCTAGAGGTGCCCTAGGATGAATTAGGAAGTCATTGATTTGACCGCAGGTCTGTCACGTCTGACATCGCGTCGCTGCTCGGGCTACCAATAGCACTGACAGACAGTGGCGAGAGTATTGGCCTGCCCGCATTATGTTAGTTCTTCGTGGGTATCATGGATGACTTGATGTTTAAAACTGCAAGGAACAGCTAAACCTTGGGGGATAGAGGTGTGATGTTGGAAGAACAATATATTGTCAATTGGACGAATGAAACGCCACATCGACCAGAGACAGTGGGCTTCCCAGCCAGAACTATTCATCTCGCGAACGGTGAGTTTAGGGGAACCTTTTAATTATCGGTCATATATGAGGGCATTGTTAGGGTTGGAAGCCTGTATTTGTGCCCATTGTCTTTGGGCTGTCTGTGAATAGCCAGCACAGGAGTGGTGTTGTTCGGTGCTCTCGTCGGGGACAGTGGTGGACGAGGTACAGCATCGGTATTACGGTGATGCTTGCCAGGGCAGTCCTGCACTTCGAAGTCGAATGCCTCGAGTATTTCTCACCATCTGGCAACTTGTCCCTTCACGTCTTTAAAATTCCGAAGTCATTTAAGTGCTTGGTGGTCGATATGGACGACAAAATGTTTTGCAAGCAAAGCGTGTCGGAAAAGATATCGAAAGTGACAAGGGCAAGCATTTCTCATCTCGTAGCACTGTAATGGCGTTGCACCTTGTCCAGAGATTGACTGGCGTAAGCTACTACGTGCTCGTGTCCGTCCAAATCGGCTTGACTAAGCCCTGCGCCGATGGCAAATCCGCTGGTATCAGTGTACAAGATAAATGGCGGACTGTGAACGCTGCCATTTGGGAATGCGATGATGGGTGCATCTTTGAGGGCTGAGAAGGCTTGAGTACATTCTGTTGTCCATGCAAAGGAACGACCGTTTTCCGTTAATCGGTTGAGGGGAAGAGCGATATTCGCGAAACTGTACATAAAACGGCGATTATAAGGGACAAACCCCAAAAAGACCGCATTTCCGTTTGTGATTGTGGTATTGCCCGGTAACCTATCTGGCAAAATATCTCTGTGTCGGGAGCGATGCAAATCTCAGAAACTGCGTGGCCATTGGAGAAACTGGCCCTTTTTCGGGTTGATCGTGAGACCCGCAGCCTGAAAATTCTAGAGAACTTGACTCAGCTTGTTGAGCAAGTGTCTGACGGACTTGCCGCGAATAATGATGTCGTCTTCATCGACGAGGCAGGACCGGGGCGATAGGTATCGGAGGACGAGTTGCATCAGCATCTGACAAGTGGCCGTGGCGTTTGCGAGACGCATGGGAAGAGTATTGAACTGATAAAGACCTGTGGTGGGGGGGGGTAAAAGCTGTCTTAGGACGATCTTTTGGCTGGATCTTTATCTGCCGACATCTGTGGGAAAAGTCGAGGCTGACGAACCAGGAAGCGATGGCTAATGTATTGATAGTGTCATCGATACGTGGTATCGGAAAGAGTAGCGCATGGTGACTTTATTCGCCTGCCAGAAATCGATACAAAGCCTTAGGTTGGCATACGTTTTCTAAATGAGAGTGACCGGGGTGGCCCACATAAGATGCCCTGAAAGAGGAGATCCAAGATTCTGTCCCTGAGTTCCGTCTGGTAGTGGACAGATAGTCGCCGGAGTGATTGCACTGTGGTGGGACGGTGCGAGTGTTCATTTCATACTGGACCAGTCCCGTACGCCCGATAGGTTGCTCTGCCGAGGTGAACACTTTCTGGCATGGGATTAAGGTGTTTTTTTGGCCTGGCAGTGAGATGCCGGGATTTCCTGACAAATAAGAAGGTCATCACTCGAAGTTGGTTCTGTCGGTGGGGTAGGCTCGAGTGCATTGATATGCAAAGTGATGCTGGGGATGACTGTTCTGGGAAATAGAACCATTGCCACTTTATTGGCCATATTGATGTGCAAGTGGGTACGGAGAAAGTCCAACCCTAATAGGACATCCACCCTAACATCTGGAGACACCAGCACGGAATGTACAGCAGTGCAATTTTGGAGAACTGTCCGCCGTAACTAACTGGATGTCTGGGAGACGGGAATGTGGTGTGGGGAAATTATGGGATCGTAATATAGACCGAATGGCACCAGTGGCAATGAGCATTTTAGCAGCGATTACCTCGAGGGTACTAACAACTGTCAGCGGGGAATCGATGCGTTGTTTGGTGGAAATTGAGGGTACTAAAAGTACCGATTTCCTACCCTGGGGGTGTTTGTAGCCACATTTGCGAGCTCGGTCTTTGAACTGCTGGTAGTGCCAGCAGTCATTTAAGTTGCATGGTGTGCGGTGAAGAGTGGGACTCTGGTCGTGGTGTTTTTTTGGGCCTGGTATTTTCTGAAGGACAGGTTGAGGACAGGTTGCTTGAAGGAAAATCAACTGTATGCATTATAAATCGCTAATATAAGTTTTAATTCACTGAACAGTAAACGAAACTTTGCAGAAATAAGTAAGGAACATAGCTGGTTTTATCTGACAGCACATTCGAATTTTAAAAGAATACACAATAAATGACTTCATTTAAAGGAAAAGTGCACTGTGATCTTCTTCACTTCTATAACTAAGGTGAACTGCTACAAAATTAAATCCCTCTCTAGTTGTTTTACCAAATACTGCACGTGGGATAGTTCAAAATATAGTTTGGTTTCCTGTGGTGGACATCTAATTAAAATACCAAACCTTGCCAAGCGTGTTTACGTCATTTGCGGTATATCCACAAAAAATGAGTTTCCTGGAAAAGGCATGATATCTTGATGTTGTTGTCTACATTGAGATTTAAGTCATGCAGTGGGTAAGGTTCACTAGGAATCCTCGTCATTGGTCACTGTGACATCGAAAATGGAGTCTGCCTTGCCTTTCCAAATGCTGAAACAGTTTACTCCCCAGCATTGCAAACCTTTTTTCCAGCTGGATCACAATGGCTCGCAACGGATCAGTACGCTCTTCAAACAGGTCAGGTTGCTTAGAACAAATAAGATCGAGTAGGGCACTCGGAAGAATGTAAGGCAGATAAACATCAGCGTTGATTAACTGTCAAACGAAAAAATTAATCATCCACTTTCCAACCACAATTTGTCAGAATCACAAGAAGCAGTTGTAAAGCCTGCGTTTCAAACGAATAGCTTAAAGACGAATTCTGACCAGTGCAGGGATCAAAAAGCGATTGAGATGCTTTGGAAAACTTTCAAGCTGGCTAGTGTAGACCGAAAGGAATTCAAGAAAAGTTCCATTTTAGACTCCGAAGTAAATTTGATCTTAACAGCTGGTAATCCAGCTAACGAGGGAAGAAAATGTTTATTTAATTGTACAGTGAAATGGAATAAACTACCGTCTAGGATTGTAAACTATTTAGCACATGTTAACTCTTCCTTATGATGTCCATTGTCTGTATCTTGGGCTTTCAATATAATGGAGTCCTAACCAGGGCTTGACTAATGGTTCACCATTCAAATGGATTAATAATTAATTCCACTGAAAAAACACCCTTTTTCATTATCCAGATACCAAGGAAGTACGCATATGTACTTCACGTGAGCATAGGTAGACATTGCCTTGCCAAAACGAGCTCGCAGTAGTATGCAAATACGATTCAGCAATTGCTCACCGCTTTAGAAAAATAAAAATTCCAATATTCAGGTTTATATCCTACGTCATTTAACTTTATGATCAAATTTTTGAGCAATTTTCGAAAAAAACATTTTTAAAAATGCCTCCATTTCGACTTCTGAATATCTGGTTCTAAATACTGTAACGTAGGGCAATATGCACCCATAACTTTTTTGTTACTTAAATGGTTTGGATAGTCTGTACAACTTGACTTTTACGCCCGTTGGGGAATGGTTAGCTTACCACGCTGGCAGATTTCTATCTATAAACCCCTGTCTCTGACACTAGAATCTTGTTGAGCTTCGGTGCTATCCAGCTTCTAGTGACTACCAGGTCCTAGTTCAAAACACTACGTTATGCACAATTTGCCTCCCGCCATACCTCATTTGTAGGTTTGAATAGTGTCTTAATATGTCTTTCAGAGCGGGTGAGCGGGTCGGCCTATCGGCCTCCCGGACTTGGCACCCACCACAAGGTGATTTGGTGGTAACACCGTTGCAGCTCCTTCAGCAATGCGGCTTTACTTGTCGTCTGGTTGGCACCTAGTTTGAGCTTGCGGGCTCGAGCATGCTCTACACGTGGTCAATCACGCTTGAGCGTGTTAGTTAAAAGCACCTGCTGTTCATCAGTGGCCTCTAACGCGGCATCATATCGCAGATTTACTCGATTAACCTGCTAGCAGATTTGCCCTTATTGATAGAAGGCCTGGCGAGAAGGGTCCACCTGGTTTAACATTACACAGCATAGGCATCTCAACCCTATTATAAGCATCGTCAATTATCAGGTCGCACTTCTCTTTGAGGATGCAGGTACAAACATGCGCCAGAAAGCCGGCTATTGCCCATCCTCTGAGTAAATTCGCAAATTGTCCACTAGCATACAGGCCGTGGTGCAACATCTGACGTGCATGCCGCTTGTGAGCAGGTGCGGTGTAAGGCGAGAGGGACCACTGCGTGTCCAGGTGCTTTGGTCTTCCAATGTAACCGAGCCACTTTTTTACTGTTACTTATCTTGTTGACTGGATGTACGCAACTCAAAATTCAACGGTTCAGTTGTAATATGATGCAAATAATGTGCGTTCATTTATAATTGTGCATTATTTTTTGGCCAAAAACATCGAGAGGTCAGGGCTCCTTATTGTTACATGGCGTCGGCAACGTGCGCAATGCAGATGCCTTTCAGGCGGACATATACAATGCTTACGATACTTCAAGTATGGCTGGCCACAGTGTCCAAAGAACGCGACCAAACATTTTTTCATAGACGAATAGGCGCCCGACTGCATTTAAGTAGGTGGCATTGGCCCCATTTAGGTCCTAAATAGGACGCTTCATCGCTATTCTGATCTGTAGCGCTACTTGTAGACATAATTGCAAAAACAGCGACCAGCACCATTTCAGAATTTTGTCACTACTGGTCTTTCTGCCCAATGATTGTGTGCACCATATGGAGGGCTAATCGACTGGCCGACTCCCTTGTTGCCCATAACCATGACATTAGTAACCTTACGTTACCAAACTTGAAACTTCAGTTACTACGGCCCATTAGAACAAACAATTGATACAGTCCATGCTTCTCAGGTGAAACCCACACGACAGTTCGACCGTCGTAGTCCGACGATGTCCACCGTATGCTCCATGGGAAAGTGGAGCAGGGACGGTGACTTGCGCGTGCTAGTAGACTTGCGCTGCATCTACCGCACTCTCTCCTCCTCGCCCACCTGAGCCCGGTGTCAAGACAGAGTCAAGAAGACCAGAGGCGGGAGAGGACGCAGGTGACTGGCGCGGCCGGGTCCCCTAAGTCCAAGCCGCCCTAGGCGTGCCACCACACGTCCATGTTCGGCATTTGTTATGGGAGCGCAACCTGAATAACGCCTGCCATGCCCTGATGTGGCCCCCGTGTTGGTCCAACGCATCTACCACGTGACCCGTTTAGGGGGCACAATTGTGCCACTGAGTAACCTGCTGTTAGGTACAAAAGCCTTTCAAAACTGCCACTGTAATCTCTACTGCAAGGGCACATTGCTCAGACGATGAGCACAGCCCAAAAAGGCCTTCAATTGACAATAGGTTCCTGTGTTACTGACACTGGGCAAGTTCTCCAAACGCATTTTTAAAAATTAAACTAAACTTCTGAGTTTTACTTTACGTAGAATTTGTTCAGCCGAGACTGACTGTAGCATATTCAACCGCGAACAATTGTTAACTAAACTCGGCCTAAGGTCCTCAGGACCTGTAGGCACATGCAGAATTCTCCGGTCGTCTTCAAATAGTCGCGCTAGCAGAACATATTTGCCAAAAAGTACTTCGCGATTTAGCTTCGCCTCAAATGACTTGTGATTTCACGAGCAGGCAATCCGGCTAATCCTGTAAGCAAATGGCTTTGAGTGCGCACAGTATATTGGCATTCGCAAATGAACAAGGACCCATCGATTATCCTTTAAGTTTGCCTAATTTAAGCCAATATATAATGCTTAAAGTATTTACCAAGATTATGTAAAATGCACGTTACAGCACGCATGTACATCATTGAATTTTGATTCGAGATGTACAAATAACGAGAGGAAATATAATTTGATTTATAATTGAGCAAAGAGGCCTAGGGATGAAACTCTTCATCCAAACGCATGTATTAATTTAGGGTTGCCTTGCAAGGGCAGGGTTTTTACCATTGGTCAGTTAGGCATGCACGCCACATAGATTCAAAAACGGTTTTAACCCCTTATATTTAACCCACTATACACATGAAAAGACAATGAGCAGTTCAGTAAGAGTTCATAAAAGCAAACTGCATCAAAATTCTAGACCTCTCATGTTTGCATTTTGGGACGCGATCCAAACAAAGGCACTCCTTGAGCACGACAGGGTAGGTAGCCAATTAGAGGCGCGCCTAAACATATGTGTCCTCGGATTGGGCACACTTTAAACAGGCAACCCCGAATGCCTCAGCTGTCATGTAAATGTGCACTTCTATCCAAAGCCCGTCAAAGACTCTCTGGAGGAGAGACGTCAGCATGAACAGCAGAGCGCTGGATACACTCGCAGGGATAGTTGCGATTTTTGGCAGCGTTTTTATTATGTTTACTCTGGGGCATTTCTACACAGTTGGTAAGCGCTTTCAATACAAATATTCACAAACAACTTTCTATTCTTTTTTTCCAAAAGGGAATATGTCACCCTACATAATGTCGTACCTGCGGAAGTACGTGCAGCCTCACTTGAAAAATAGTGATGCAGTTTGGCTTTCGGCAGGCTCTCTGGCATGCCAGGGCATTGCTATGCCTCTCTCTGGACTTCTCCTTCTGAAAATTGGATTCCGCATAATTATTATCTGCAGCTGTATGCTAACCAGGTGTGTAGCCTACTTTATTTCGTAGACAAAATCTTGCATAGATTCCATCAGGTGCAGGTTAATAACTGCTAGATGCTCAAACCTGTATAAAATTTTAAAAATGCAAAGCATTCAGGAGAGGGCTTATAGGGAAGTAACTAGTACACAACATTTTAAGTTCAGTCCTAAAAATATATTGGGTTAATATTTCGTATTCCCCGTCCTCTAAACCGGAATGTTGGTTAGGCTGCTGTGGTAGACATTTTCCTTGTCATTATTAATATCAATGGAACAGAGGTTGTATGCATTCCGAGCTGATATTATTAAAACGATGAGGTTTCTTGGAAGAAGATGGAACTGTACTAAAGACGCTCCATTTAAAAATCAAAGTATTATCTTTATGTCATTTTTTTCTAAATGCGTTTTTATTAACGCATCTCAGTTTCATCGTCTGAGATTTCGGTTATCATCAACCGTTAAATACATTTAATTTAGCCTATCTAAACGATTGCATGTTCATTTTAAGATATCTACGAGGGATATTTGCCTAGCATCATTTTTTTTTCTAGGTGAATAATGGCAATACAGACATGTCACCTTAGAATATAAGATAATATGCTATGTCTTTTGATATATTTGCAGAATAACGATCTATTTAACGTCTGTTTTGAGAAAAAAACATCATGCCATTTCTTTTCGGTACAAAAGTCATATTATCTTAAATAAATTCAAACATGATCGCCCACTGAACCAATCCTTGTAATATGTAAAAGCGCAAGGATGAGAATTCAAGGGGCATGACGGAATTCTGGTTCTTAAAGGTTAAATGGGCAAAAACGTGCAGTTAAAACTTCACAGAAAGCAAACGAAAAGTCACCTTTAAAGGCAGCCCACACTCAGAGATTAGCGGAATAAGAGTGAACCCATTTTATTTGAGCTGCGAGTGTTAGAATAAGGCTGGCCCATGTCCCCTGAAGGAAGTTGGGAAACATAACGAAAGTGCAGATTAGCATGGCGCCTTCTAGCCCATTTGTTATCGCTATGCAAACTCTCGATATCAAGATGGAAATAAATGCGGTCAAATAGGTGTCCATTTGACTGCTGATTCCGACACTGGGGTTCAGCCGCTGTCGACTGCGGTCTGGGGGTCATACATAAGGCCACACGTGAGAGACATTTTCGAGCATATGGTTTTTGCCCACTTATATGTGAGCAACCGATGGCAGATGTACCAGTCAGTGTCAGTGAAACCTGCCCGGCTATGGGAACCGTTCATTAACTAATCATTGAACGCCTACAAATAGTCGATGCCCACGTAGGGTGAATTCATCCAAAGCGCTGATGAGGATGGCTGGCGCGGCTGATCAATTGACTTGACTGACAGGGCCAAAATATCTGAGGGGTAGGTTTGCCTGTATCGACTGCCTGGCGAATGTGTAAGGTTGAAAACTGAGTGAATTCACGGGTGGTGTTTGGCAGGATGATGCAGATGCCTGCAATAGAGATGCTATTTCATGACATGTTAACCAAAATTCGGAAATGCGTTTCCGATTCGATAGAAATAACATCAAGAGATTTGTAGTATTAAGTTCATTGCTTTCACATTTTTTTTGTTTAAAGCTAAGAGGACATGCGAGAAGTTTACCAAAAAATTTTAATCAAACTCGTATCCAAGCAGGGTAAGTGCTTAGTTCCCCGTAAGTGGGGTCGGGGATTTCGTTGAAAGTATTAATTGTTACAATATAGGCGGAGATAAACACCAAATTGAAATTAAAAGCATCTAGTAGTACTCGACTGTTTCAAATGTGGTATTAAAGGGACTGAATTGGTGCATTAATAAATCTGAGCGGTAAAGCAAATAGCACTTTTTGTTCCAAACATTGGGCTTTTTCTATTCAAGCGATAACTTTCTGCTCATATACAGCCCAACTGAGTATATGATCTTTTTTGTAGTAATGCATAATTCCACCATGTTCTACCTTTCTGCTTACAGCTTTGGTCTATTCTTAAGTTACCTTTCAATAAACGCCGGGTTCGGCAGTTTCATATTTACCTATGCAATCATGGTTGGCACCGGAATTGGCTCCTCCTATGGTCTTTTGCTGTCAATTGGCGCATCCGTAAGTTTTAAGCCATTTCTTCCGTAAAAGCCTAAGGGTTCACGAGCTTTAGTGAAGGTTTTAACTTCTGTAGAAGTTATTCTGCATAATTTGAGTAAATTCTTGGTGGGCACACTTTTGCAGATTTTGTTCGAGGGTTGGTATGCTTATTTGAGCCGAAAATCATTATCATATCAACATACATTCAATAATTTACTTTATTTACTGAACGAGCGCACTTCGAGCAGAAATAATAAGTGTAAATTTGAATATATACCAAAATAAAAACATACAAAAAGCTAGAAGGACCCAGTAGTGTGCCAAGTTCACTGCCATTGCATCATCCAGTGACACAATCAACGTCATCGTGTCTAGGCTATTAGCTAAAAACGGTGCCCTCTGTATGGTAAATCAATCAGCAATATTTACTGAGATTGTTTACATTACTTATAATTGAGTAAAAGCCAGTGTTGGGTTTGGGTTGAAGTAACTGTTAAGGTAAGCGTAAGGTCTGTAGTCATGCAGGCTATAGAAAGTTTCCCAAGGTGTGTGGCAATAAACTAATCTGGCAAATTACATGACCTATTCCCCGAACGGACTGAAGGACCTAGCTCCAAAGTTAGTTCATTGTTTACAGATGTTTATAAGAGATGAATCCACTGCGTTCTTCGGTTTTTTTCAGAAGACCATTAGGTAAGACTGCCTACGATTAAGGTTGGATACAGACCTTGGCACTTCAAGTGCGTGCGACATTAAACTAAGGAACAGCGAGATCTTCTTCACTGATTGACAAATTAATACCTTGTTTGTATGCTTGGTAGGGTGTTGATAGCTTGAAGTACATGATTTGTTCTACCATCAGCCTCTTTGACTGCAGTCGTTATGATAGAAAACTGTCAAAGCTCGCAGTTTCAAAAAATATAAATTCAAGTGATTTTAGAGATAAATCACTCTAGCTCTAGAAATGTGTGACATAAAGTCTCTAGGTGATCCTATAAAAAAGCTTATTTACCGCTAGGCCTATCAAAGTATACATTATTGCTTTGAATGATGTGCTGGAAGGTCATCGCATTCTCAATAGCAGTCGTCAGAACAAATGCATCCTTTTTAATTGGAGGTTTCTTGATTGAGTTCACACCAGCAAGCATTGAGTACTGTCGATGCGGGAAAAGCCAACACGTGGAATATTATTCTTGCTCAGACGTTCACTGCGACAGTAGACACAATCATTTTTGTTTAGCTTTTGTCGGGGAAAATCCCCGAAATGTTTCGATCGTGATAATCGAGCTGAGAAAATGCGATGCTGCTGACACGAGACCTGCCGTTTAACTACAGTCTTCATAAATCGCGGTCTTATGCGATGATCCGTATCGTTGCCCTTAATGTTTCCTCTTTGCTAGTCAGCTTAAATTGTTTCACAAGCATTCTCAAGTTCACTATCATGTGAGCGTCATTTGACTGTAGCAAGTTAAGAATAGCTTGCTGTGTTCTGCTCAATGCAAGATCGATTCAGACATCTATATTTGGAACATACGCCACTCTGCAGCTGAAATATCTTTTATATTGGTCGATATACTATTAAATTTGGTTTAAATAGGAGAAAAATGTCGCAGCCTGAATGTCTTTGATCATTCTTCTATCAAGCTTAATGGTAACCCGGCCTTCTTCAAGTAAACCGTGAACAAAAGAGGACTGCTAAAAATATCAACTTCAACCAATTAAATGTCTGTTCTGCTAAAGACTCCTCCGAAAACTGCCATCTATCTAGGGAATTCATGCGTAGGGGATCTATGGTTCCCTATAAAAAAGGATAATCTGACTTGTGGCCGATAGTTGAGGAACCGATTTAAAGGAATATGTTCCTCGTTTCCGATGGGTTATGAGGCAAACGTTTTTCTCGGTAACAGTCTTCAGGACGTCCTTCCTATTTTACTTGGAGCTTTCTCAGTTGCTGTTGATGCAGGAAAAGTCAACACGTTGAGCCTGCTTTTGGCCCAGTGCATTGTGAAAAAATCTACATACTTGTTTGAATTCATCTGCGTCAAAACGCATCAATGCTTTATCAACGAAACTTGAAGATCACACCGTCTGGCAATCAAATCAAAACACAATCCAAACCACCTGGGGTTATAAACGTTTACCTGCATCTGCTGACCTATACGCTAATCTCTAAATATAAATGATGGGTGTTCACCACCTTTTTGTCTACTCATAACATTTTACGAAAACGCTTTAATCTTATTTCATATGCATGCGTTCAGCCTAGATCAGATCAGTATATGCGAATTCGCCATAGGCAATGCAATATCGGCTATTCTTCCTCGCATATGGCTCATTGGTTATAGGTTAAAAATCGTAAATGCGGGTGCGAGGGCCATTGAAAAATAGAACATATTTTGTGTTGGGTTTAATATTGTAAGGAACCACAGTTCCGACAGAATTGTTTGAATGGGCTGGGAGCACTTTTCGTGCGGATCCCGGATGGGGATTGAGTGATGGAATGTCGGTGAAGATGCCGGTGCCCCCCTTCCACTCTCGAACGCTGACCCCCATCCCCACGAGAACCGTCGCCGCTTATTGTATCGCTACCCTCCGTTCACTGTCAGCGTCCCCTCGTCCCGACCCTGCAGTTGCCCACAGCGTTGCACTCCCCACCGGTTATCCAACAGACATGACGTAATTCCCCCCACTTCAAAAGGGATATCGCCTCATTAGAATCCATTTCCAACATTTCTGCCGTTCCTGCTAATGACTGTTGCGTTTGAGTAATCGGCATGGTGCTTAGAGGCCCTGTTCAATACGCGCATAGTCTAATAACGACTACAGGTGCGTTACTCGCCCGTGTGTGTGCAAACCTCGAAGTCTTCGGCCGCTACAATATTTTAAGATGCAAATTTGCCCTAAAATGCATATGCTCAAGCTTTCACTTCGAATTCATTCCAACATATTTTGTTATAAAAAAACAGATAATCAACGAGGATCGAAACATACTACATAGGAAAATATCTTAAGCGAGTGCGATTCTTGCATTCAGTGAGCAGTAAGCATAGCGATTTGTAGGAAATAGTTTAGGATTATATGGTACAGTAATCAATGTAACCGTCACAATAAAATAATCCTTTCTGAGTGAAATCTCATTTCAGTATTTGAGTTATTGGTTAGAACTAAGCTATTAATTGGATTCATTGTAGGGTGTTAGGTGTTACTTTATCGAAATGCAAAGATATTAGATGTAGAACGGATGTGTGTAGCTCCTGAATTGCTGCATTTTTTTAATAACTTAAAAAAACTTTCAGTACACATACACTTAATTTTCTTTTTGCACATCAAAGGTTATCACTTTCCATCTCCTTAGGGTTCCTTTTAGTATTACGCAGTTATTACAGGCTACCCTGTACCAGATATCCAGTTGCAGATAAAAATACTCCGTGAGCAATAAAAAACGTTTAAGGAGATTTCAGTATAAGAAAGTCATTGTTGCAATTAGCAAAGTACATTGTAATAAAATTAAAAAGATTAAAATTTTAAAAGCCGAGCACCTATCTGAAAGCACACGGAGAACCATCTGAGGTCGACTGATGACCCGAACCTCTCGAAGCTGTGTCACGCAGTGGCAGAATACAGGTCAAACAGGTGTCTTAATTCATAACTAGGATCTGTGCTGCCAGTTTGCTAAATCTTGCAAGCAGCGCACATGTTTATCCGTTTCTGTCCAAGAACTGTTTTGACTGGATGACTATTTTTTTGTGCCGGGGTAAGTAACCAAATATTTATTTGCATTTAAATTGTTTGTTATCTCCTCTAGTGGTTTCCAAAGCACGGGGGACTGGTTGTTGGCCTGTTAGTAAGTGGATTTTGTGCAGGTGCTATCATCCTGACGCCTGTGCAGACAGCACTCATCAATCCTGACAATATCCCTATCAACTATCAAACTCAGTAGGTCTCAGTTGTCACAACTCTCCGTGAGAATCTTTCTTATATCCTTTCAGCTCACCAGGCAACTAGACACTTTGATTTTTTTCTATTAGGTTTCGTTCTCAATCCCTCCAATGACACCAGCATGTTCTGTGGAGTCCACAGTCCTTTCAAGAATTCATCATTGGACGTCAGTTGCTATGCAACTACTTCGAATATTCGTGTGCCTCCATAAGTGAATAAACATGGGCAATTTGTCTTCGACTGCAATTAAGCAATCAGCTGAATAGAGGTCTCCGGAGTGATCTCAAATTTAAGAAGTGTAACCGGAAATTACATGGGAATCAGAGATTAATGATGGATCTTAGTCTATTTTCCGTACGCTCGGCCGAGCGGATATGAGCCTTGAACCCGATCTAAATCGAACACCTAGTAGTCTTTAGCCAATAGCTCGACCGAGGTGCAAGGCAACCACTTACGTTGGTTGATGTACGCTCAATGGTCGGTTAGGGGACTCACTCGGCTCATTCTCCCTTGTTGCTTACTCTTGAGCCCCACCAGCAACCACACAACGGCTAGTATTATAAGCAGATGAAAATGACCGACGAAGACACGGCAGACTTAAATGGCGATTTCTGGCTCGGTACTCATTACCGACCGGTTATCCTCAACCCCAAGTGGTGCACCATCCAAATATCGAACCCCCAACCAGTTAATTAAAAGGCTGACGGTCTAGTCTACTTTGTCACAAGCTCGTTGTCTTGCCGGTTTAGATCGGGACCGGTGACATTGATTAATGTGCGTTGAATGTTGTTCACCGAGCCACCTGATATCAGAGTGGAGGAAGTACCTCCGTTTTATCGCGAATTCAGGGTCTCGTCACAAGGAAACCGATAAAGATGTCTCCAGTCTAGGAGAAGATGCATAGCACTTTCACGTTACAGACATGTGACTTTGGTCAATTACCGGAAGCCACGACCACGGCTTGGGCAGCACAGTGGAATTTCCGGGAGGAAGTATGTGTTTGAAGGCTGTCACAGTTAGCAGCGGAGACGGTAGCAATATTTATGCGACAAGGACCGGGGCAAGGGGTATTGCTAGTCCCGGTTTCTTGGCCATCTTTCGGTGGGCTTTACCAATGTTAAAGCAAGGAAAGTCCCACAATTGCATCCGTATTTAATTGGTTTGTCTTTTCAACTCTGTAAGACCTTCCTCAGGTAGTTTTGAAATTCACACCAGGATGGTATTTATTTGTCCTGCTAGTTCTATCGACGGAATGAATGAAGTGCGTTTTATCATGGGCTTTTTAGTAGCACTCGTTTTCGTCTGCATGGTCTTAGAGAGCCGGGCACTGTGCATGACCAATTGAGACCTAAAAAGGGCAGTAAATGTCTAGGCAATGACCAGGAATCCGAGTACTAAATGCTCTACGGTAAGCGAAGCTACTCTAAATTGTTTGGGTATCCTACCATAGGATTAGGTGATTTAACCTCTGACAATATAATCCGCTGGTTTACAGCCACAGCAGTTGACCTTATAGGACGGAAAAACTTAGAAGAATGTCAACTGGTTCTTCTGTTCTTTCACACAACGAAAACATTTTGATTCATAATTTTCCAAACATTAAGGACTAGTTTTTAATTGCTTGAATTCTTGTGTGAGTGTGTTCCTAGTTATCTGAGAGATTACGAGAAAATACTGTGTCCGAAAGGACTTTTGATGATGCTCAATGGCCTATTCGTAATGAAAACTTCATTAAACATCGTGGTATGTCTACACATAAATAAAATACTTGGTTTTTTGCTAAGTATAGGGTGACAGTAAATGAAATAAATGAAAACACTCGCAAAAGGATATATTTTAACGAAGAATCACATGACTGTGATTGCAACATGCAACTAGTCGAAATGGCCTGCTTTTAAGGCATTGCTCAGCTGAAATTCCTAGTTGTTCATGAGACAACTGATTAAAAATTAATTAACAAGAGATCTGGGCTTTATGGCCATGCTCCTTAGATCCCACTACGTATTGCAAACCCAGCAATTTGGAAGGTTGTTTCTGATGGTCCACAGTAGAGCCTTGTGGCGGCCGCAATAATCAAAGTACGGACTTTGTGGAGGAGAGGTAAACTCGCAACAACAGTTATGTATTTATGAAGCAAAGATCCATACCTGATGGAGGCATAAAACGGGAACCTACAGAGTCTCAGGTCTGAAAACCCCAAAAATGAGTTAAAGATGTGAACGACTTCACTGAAGTACATGTCTTGGTTGCAGCCGAGGAATTGTCACTGAGGCGCGTGCTTCAAAAAACTTTTGATTGACTGTTTAGACTGCTTAGAGTCATTGATCTTAATTTCGGTATGCGATTTGCCAACAAGCAGGCTCACGGGGATTTTACGTACTGACTGATGAATCATCACACTCATGCAGGGTAGACGTAAAATCTTCTTTAGCTATAGTACAAGAGTGTGTGTGCGTATTTATCTGTAACGAGCATCATCCTCGTGGTAAGACAGTGACTCTATTTAACCGAACGAAAATAAGCTTTATTTCGAAATTTAATCCTACGTTGATAAACGAGATTTTACCCCTTGCAGAATGTTTGAGGATGATGAGCTCCTGCAACGTATACCCAGAGCTTTTCTGATACTTGGAGGCATCCTTGCCAGCATGCAGCTAATTGGTTGTCTCACCGTGAGACCCAGACCCACTAACTCAATTCCACCTCCAGTGAGTATATTTTCGTTCATTGCTTTTTATAGATCAACTTGAGCCTTAGTAATTATTCATCTCTTCTTTTCATGTAGGATGAATCTAGCGTTAACGCGGAAGCAAAGACGGTGAAGTATGTATTTTTTGTGACAATATAGAGTGTAGACAGCCTTAGTACTTATGCTATTATGCTTTCTTGTATTGTGACTTCCATGTCAGGAACAGGAAACTCATGTCGCAGTTATATAGAAGAAAAGGCAAGCGGGCCAAGAAAAATTCTGCTACTGTCTGACTGAAATATAGAGGCACATTTTTACTGCCCAATTGGAACAGTTAATACAAGTCATGACAGAATTGAAGACTGTTCGGTAAAAGGATCTGGTATTAGATCAACTGTTCATCATGTAATTTTTTGCTTGTGGCCATTAGTTTTTGCATAACGTCGATACAACCGACTCTGGTGTAAAGCTGTCTGGTAGTTCGATAATCGCGAGACGACGTCCATGGCGCGTGTGTAGTGAGACAGAGTTACAAATCTACTGAACTCTTTTTTAAATCGCCATCCTAGCTCTGATGTCAAAACCAGGTAAAGGCAATGGAAGTGGACGCATACACATTGAACTTCGACGAGTGCCACACACAACACAAGACTCACCACATAACTCAACCACATGAATCATGCCTGGCTTACATGGGGGCTTCTCGGATCTTTGAGGTGAGGGAGTGTCCTATCGGACACACTAAGAAGGACCAACTGCAGCCTGAGTTTCAGTTTTGAAAGTGATCAAGCTATCCCTTCGGTTCGCCAACTTCAAATTCGCGACTCATAGCGCATTGTGATGGATTCACCGCCATTATATGTATCATAGTAGTGAATCTGCTGATTTGAAACGGGAATAGTTTAAACGGTGTTGACGTCACTATCCATTTGCCCTTTCCCGTCATGGTTGAACGTTCAAGACTCTCCGTAAACTGGCGGTGGGATTGTTCGCAGTGGCCGACTTGGCGGAAACACTCAACCCTAAGACTTTACACCACACCCTTTAATCTGCGGCCGTTGTTATGGACTGGCACGGAATCCATGAGCCCGATTAACGCATGTCGTAAGGCATTGTGATCAGAGGTTTTTTTCTAGAGCATGCACAGCGCAGTCCAGTTACGAGACCAGTCCTGTAGACCACAGAATCAGTCTTACAGTGTGTTATCGAGACGGGAAACCCAATCGAGTCGTGGCCCCCTCCCCAAGGCGAAAAGAGCACGTGACGACCCACGACGAAACATGCCAAGTTGGATGAGAAAGACGCGTGGGAAACCAGTCCACCACTAGGTGTGCGCCGCTGCACCGAGGACGCGTGAAGCCTTCACGCACGCGGATCGAGAAGTTTTCGACTAATCAAAGTGAAGCATGTCATAGGTCAGAAGTTTCCAGAACGCTCTCCGCGACTGTCACGTCATTGGTGGGGATGTTTGAGAACGCCCAGAACCCAAAAATTACGTGAGAGTTTATGAGCTAGACATCCGCTTGTTTCTACCGGATTAGAATAAAGCAGTTTCTCCAGATACCCGCTTTGCCTTCTACCTCACACCCATCGGACTAGCACAAACTGGCGACGCAGATGTCCGAACTATGATAACAGCAGAATAAATTCAGCTGTTACTTGACGCACAACAGGCCAGTTTTGCAACTTTACTTTCAGAAGTGCAAACAGTTGGACCCCGGTTGGGTATAACAAACGAAAAGAAATTGAAGATCGGATCTCAGAAGTCACTTATGATCCCAACAGCGGAATCAATCTTAACGTTTGGTACCGCAAATATGCAGTTATATTTAAGGAGGAAGGCTTGAATTTGGAGGATAAAGAGAATGTGGAAGTCCTGCTTTTGAAGCTAGGCCAGCGTGATCATGAGTGTTACGTAAAGTTAATTTTGCCAAAGAAGTGGGTAGATATTTCATTTGAGGATACCATTAAGAATCCATCTAGTCCAGGAAATTGATGTTCTGCGATTACATCGCGCGATTCACGGGCGCATAGCTGCGAAGACAGAAAATACCTGATGGTCAGTATTGATGGAGAACCGGCTACGCTACAGGTTGACATGGTTTTAGACCTCACGCTAATCAGCATACATACGTAGGAGGCTGTTTTGTCGTCAAAACCGAAACCAACAGCCGTCCGTGCCTGGGCATCAATAATACACAAATGCAGTTTGAGGGTGTTTTCCAGGCCACTATAGTTTTCGAGGATAAAGCCGGTCTCCCAGACATTTGCGTCTCGAAGTCTGAAAACGTTCGGCTTGGCATCAAGACTATCTCACAATTGGGGCACAGGAGTAGGCCGGTCCAGGAGGTATGCTGTTCTGTAAAAGTTGCGGAAGGGGACATGAAGAAACAGTATGCCGAATGGATGGAACGTGCACAAAACTACAGGAAGTTTGAGAGTGAAGCTAAGGAAGAAGCCAGTATTCAGACAGAGTCGACGCGTCCCATTCGCAGTAAAAGCAGCCGTCGAGGAAGAACTGAAGCGCTTGCAGCAGAATTGCATTATCTGCCCCACAATCTGTTCAGCGTTGGCTGCACCGACATGGCAGTAAAAAAAGCCAAAAGAGAAAATATGGCTTTGTGCGTTAGAAGACAATTTTTACCCTCTGCCGACTGTGGACAACATTTTTGCAACGCTGAAGGAGGGAAATTTTTACGCAGGGATTGTTCTATCAGAGGCATGCCTACAGTAACCAGTTGATGAAACAGCGCAGGAGATGCTGACAAGTAATACACATAAGGGTCTATTCAAATATACTCGTCTCAACTTTGGCGTCAAAATGGCACCCAGCATATTCTAGCAGCTTATGGATGCAATGATTACAAATGTCCCGGGGACCGTCGCCTACCTCGATGACATTTTGGTCATCGCTCGTACAGGCGAGGAGATGCTTCAGAGACTTGATAAGGTCATGGAAAATCTTATTGTTTATGGCCTAAAAATTAACATGAAAAAGAGCAACTTCCCTCGAAAAGACATCCACTACTTGGGGGTAGTGGTAAGCGAGACAGGACATTAGCAAGATCCAGGGAGAGATGCAGCCTTCAAGAATGTGAAGGTGCCAATGAATGTATGGCAGCTGAAACCATTCATGGGCTTGGTCAGCTACTACTCACCATTTATTTCAGGGCCGCACAACTTAAAGCCACATTTAACCCGATCTATTTGCAAAGATGTTGGATTTGGCTAGCCGGCAGACTGTCTAGAAGCGTCTGACCGTAGAATGGCGAAGATTAGTGAGTCAGCTGTGTTCTTACATTTTGAAGCCGATAAAGAAGCTATTGTGCTGGTGGAGGCATCTGAGTACAGTCTAGATGGTGTTCTTCTTCAGAAGGGTTCAGACGGAAACATCCTGCCCTTGAGGCATGTCATAAGGTCACTCAAAAAGGCAGAACGAAACTACAGTCAATTCGAGAAAGAGGCAGTGGCAGTCATATTTGCAGTACAGAAATGTCCTTAGTTTATTTACGGTAGACATTTCGTCCTCCACAGAGATCATCAGCCACTAAAATTTTTATTGGGCACAAATCGTGGCGTGCCACAGTATTCGATGAAGTGAATACAACGCTGGAGTACCACTCTTCTGAGTTATGACTTCGGAATTCAGTACGTGCGGGGCTCTAGACGCTTTATCACAATTGAGCGTAGGTGACGAAAATCAAGAGGATTTGGTGGTCACAAGCACTTTGATACAAGAAGACAACAAATTGACAGGTGTACTCTACAGGTGCCTCTCACAGCCGAAAATTTCAGGACAACCACCATAACAGACCCACTGTTACGCCACATAAATGAGTTTATGCGGAACGCTTGGCCAAAATGAAGATAAGGTACACCCTGCTATAAGGCCTTAAAGGAACCGGTAGGAGCAGTTGTACATAACTGATGAATGTATAATGTATGATGATAGAGTGGTGATTCCAACAACAAGTTTTACATGAACTCCATGCCGGACACAAGTGTATGAGCTGTATGAAACAACCGGCCCGAAAATAGGTATACTGGCGAGGAATTGATGACGATGTGGAATCTTTCCTTCGAAGTTGCGGTCCTTGTGGACATTTCGCTAAGAACACACAAAAGTACCGCCCATGCGATGGCCGGAGATGACTCAACCGTGAAATAGAGTCCACGTGGACTTTGCTGGACCGTTATTCAACCAAAATTTTCTAGTAGTTGCCGATGCATGGTCAAAGTGGCTAGAAGTTTCTGACATCGCGGCAGCTACCACCGAGATCACAGCAAAAAAGACGAAAGATTTTATCTTCAGATATCGCATCCCCATAGAGATTGCAACAGATAACGGCACTCAGCTAACGTCATCACTGATCCGAGAGTTATGCCAGAAATTTGGGAATCTGACGGGTGACGTCACCGTTATTTTATCCCCTATCAAACGGCCAAGCAGAACATTTTTTGGCCCTTTCAGGAGAGGTATGAGAACTATGTGGAATTCTGGGGGTAAAATTGACTATCTCAACACGTTCCTTCTGGCCTACAGAACAACCGCGAAAAGTGCTCTTGGTGGCCAAACACCAGCTGAGCATGTTTTTGGGCAGACAGCCTGATGTACGACTACAGTATCTAAAAACTGAGGATCGAGTTTCCCAACTGCCAAAAGACTGTCTTCGGAAGCTAGAAGGGGTTTTTGCCCAAAATTACAAACGTGGCGAGAAATCGTGGGCAGAGGGCACTGTCAGGAAGTTAAGAGGCGATGTCTTCGAAATTGAAACGGCAACGGGGAGAAGTAAACGGCCTGCGAGCCAGTTTAGACGGAAGTTTACCGCGCATGGCCAAATAACCATCGATTTGCTTTGTGACACTTTTGTGGTTCCGACCCCAAAAGTAGACCCAAAGCCAACACCACCTCCCGTCCGCAGAGCCGGAGTAAAACATAACCGCCGATAAACCTCATCATGGACCCGAAGACGAAGCGACATGAGGTCCACCTTTTAAAAGAAGGAGGTGTTAAGGCGACGAGAACCGCAATTATGTCGCCTCCTCCCCCCTAAAGGCGAGAAGAGCACTTGACGACGCACGCCGAAACGGGCAAGTCGCGTGAGAAAGGCGTGGGAAACCAGGCTGCCACTCGGTGTGCGCCGCTGCACGCATGCGTGCGCCCAATCGTTCGAGAGCTTTCCACGGGGGGATTACAGCGTGAAATGTGACCAATCAACGTGAGGCGCATCGTTGGGCCGAGGGTTCCAGAATGCTCTCCGTGATTGTCACGCCATTGACGCGAATGTTCGAGAATGCACAGAACTCAATACATAAGCGAGTTTATGAGCTAGGCATCCACTGAGTTCCATCGGCCTAGAATAAAGCTGTTTCTCTAGAATCCAGCTTTGCCTTCTTTATCACACCCGTCGGGATAGAACACAGTGATCTCGGATGAGTTAGATATCTCTCCTAACAAAGTCCTTATTGCCTGTTGTGCCGCAGAGCATGTTTCTTGTTCACTAGCTGGTGGACATTAATTACTCGGTGGTATTACCGAACACAATCTTTTAAAATCGCAAGCCAACGATCTTACGTGGATGGACGATCAAAAAATGACATTGAAAGGTCAAAAGGAAGGAATATATTGTCCAATCGCCTTCCTTAAATCTTACACAAGCTATGATCCTTTATCATACGCCATTTCTCTGAACAACTGCGGATCTAGACTTGAAAACTACCCGTTCAAATGACCCGGCCTATTTCGCGGTCACGTGGTGACAACGGTCTGTAGGATACTTTAAGGGGCTAATGAAAATTTTAACGTAAAAATATAAATATGCACATTTCAGTTCAGCGTCCTCAGTAGCGCTAGAGATGGAAACTTCCGTTTCTCCGCGGAAGTTGTTCAAAATGCTCAATCTCTACATTTTTTGGGGAGTCATGCTGTTAACCCTGATTCCCTTCACTCTGGTGTCCTCGGCCATGAAGGTAATTTCTGTATTTAATTTAAAATTTAATTGGTTACTTTCCCTTATTTTATGCCACGAAGATAAACTTAATCAAAGTGAGCCGCTTGCCAAGAAACAATCGAATAAACTTGTTTTGTAGAATTTTCAAATTGTTGAACATGTGGGCTGACGTTGAATTTATCAGTTAGGTCATATCTTACAAAATTGAAGCCGTTGCACCTAAACGGTTATTTTGACAGTTTGAGTATTCCAGGATGCATGCGGAAGCGTAAATTACGCACTAGTTGATGAACCAACCTTCGAGTATTTGGGATTTTCATAAGCCGTATTGCAAAATATCTCACAAACTCCATTGCAAGTGTGACAAGGTGTTGTCATTATAAAGTTGCAATTGTAAATGTTCACTTAAATCTTTGAAAATATCTATTGCATCGTTTAACTGAGCCCGTAAGATTGTACTGTAATTGATACAAACATCTAAGAAGAAAAACACAAGGTAAAAACACAAGGCTATATTGTCGTTATTTAAGCGGGCTTTTCATTCCAGCGACAGCCACTGATGTTAATAAGTAACATACTGTTTTATGGCATCTCTTATTAAAATTAGATTGTGGGCCAAAAAACCTTTCCTGATGACGTATTCCTCAGTATCGTGGTTACGGTCAGTGCTGCCTTTAACGCGGCTTCTCGCGTTTTATGGGGTCCCCTGGGCGATAGCCTGTCGTTCAAGGTAAGATTCCTTTTTCCTTCTAACAACCACTGCCGATCTACCTAACTTCATGCAGTCGCCTGCTAAAATCGTTTTCATCGAAGCCTAAACTTTTGCATCCTTTCGCTTATATATAAATTGTTGTGAATCTGCAGGAAATAATCTGAAATTTTCGTTTGATTTACAGATTATACATTATATCTCACCTTTGGATGAAGTAACCTGCTTCACAGTGGAAGTTACAATTATATACAAAGAAACTGCATCCGATAAACGGATAACCCCGACTGAAGTTAGGCCAGCATGTAGGATTAAGCAATCGCTGATTGAAAATTTGCATCGTCGATTAACCGTATTCAGATCCACATTGAGGAAACCACATTGAAAGCACTAGCCTAGCAGCAATACGGATGGCATTCCAATCATGCCAACGTGTAATGAAAGGTTATCAGTGACTGGTATTTAGTTTTATGATTATGTTTTGCTACAATGAGGCCGGAAAGACGATAAAAATCGAGAGTTGTTTTCTTGCTCTATTGTTTAAGGGGAATAAATCAAAGTTTCCTTGCATGTGCTCTGGACCCCGATTAAGTAATTAATCAAGCTTTGTCAAGTCATGACAATAATCTTTCTGACTTTTCCATTTTGAATACTTGCAAGCCCAGGTTGAAAATACTCGAGAAAATGTTGATCGAGGTTTCTTCCCTTTTTAGGGGGACAATAAGAGGCATTCCAAATGACATGTTACTTAAATTAGCTAACAGCGCTTCAGATATGTAAAAGCCCCGTCGTATCTTTGAATTTTTTTCCCGATCTTATTTTAGCTTCCGTTGTGCATCAACAACTTCTTCTATTGCGCCCTTCTCATCACCTTTCCGTTTGTGTCAGTGGTGTCAGCAGCCGGCCGATACCTCTACGCAATCTGGATGATACTAATGTTTATCTGCATCGGCGGTAACTTCGTTCTTTTACCATTTGGAGTCTCAAGAGCTTTCGGGCAGAAGTACTTTGCCATAAATTATGGCATAGTTTTCACCGCTGTCGTACGTGTTTTTATGTGACTACATTTTCTAAGATAAGGTTGTATGCGACCCCAGGTCTTGCCACCCTGGAGGCTCAAACTCGCGACTGGTTAGCTAGGAATCCAACGCACTCGTCCTTGAGCCACGGGTTCGTTGTCCTGACGGCTAAAAATGGGTAACTTAACAATGGAAGAGGTGTAATTAAGGATTGCATTACGGGACATACTCGTACCATTTTCCCTTGGGCCTCAATCTGGAGCTCCACCAAACCACCGCATGGTTGCTAGCAATAAAGGCAGAAATGCATTTCGGCAAAAAGTAACGGGAGACTGTAATGAACAGTTCTGGCAGGACAACAAGTCCATAGCTCTATGCTTGCAGAGATGGGCTTCTAACCAACAGGTCGCGGTGTCTGACCTGAGTGATGGCAAAACCTGGTGTTGGGTATGGCTGGCTGATGATGGCCAAGAAGCCACAAATGTCCATTTCAGTCTCCTTATTCCTCACTGGTAGTACTTTTTGAATATATCACTAGCCGATGAACGACTCCTGGCAAGGCCTTAGAGCGGAACCATAGCCTCATCGGGATGAGTATCACCAGTAACGCGATCAATAAGCGTACCTCTACCGTTGTTATTACTAAAGCTTCCATGACGGCTGAACTACACAAAAGTTAAAAACGGATTTATTTCAATTAAGAAAATAATATTTTTAATTTAAAAACCCAGTCCAGCCACCGTCTGTCAAAGTCTCCTAGAACTAGGCAAAAGCACAATAACTATCGTAGGACAGAATGCATCTCAATACCATAATCTGAACTCTTAGGAATATGACCAACAGAATAGATGGATAGTTAATGATAACAGCTTTCTTGCATACGAACTTCCAGTGCAACAGATGAATATGTGTTCATCGGATTGAGGCCGTTCCGTCCGGTTATACCACATTCCGAATGACAGAAAGCCTACTTTATATAGTCGGAAACGATCTACTGATTTCTTATCAATAGCATTAATATACCACTTTAAAATTCATTCTGCGACAGCGATTGTCACCTAGCCTACCCTTATAAGAAGTGTTAAAGATATGTCATTTGATAGCGATTGAATGATCTATGAGTGCAAAACGATCAAGGCCAATTTTATCAGCGTTATTTGTTATCTTAGGACGCGACAAAGGACAACACAATGACCTTATCCTACTGCATGCTGTTCGTAGTCAGGTCTCCTATTAAATAGAGTAACAAGTTATGTTTGTTCATTTAAAGTCCGTTAGTTTCTTTATATTATGTAAAAGTTAATCTCATTTAGACCCCCGGAAGTATACTATCAGCTGTAATTGTCTCCGTCGTTACGTTGGAGCACCATACAGTGGGCATTTTCGTTGGATGTGGCTGCATAACATTTGTTGGTGAGTGCTACTTAGCCGATCCTGAATGTGTATGCTTATAAATTTGCGCTAGTACGTTTTCCAGAATTTTAGTGATTCAAGCTTAATTGTTATCCAAGTGGCTAAGGCAAAGTGTTTTTTTCGGGCACCGTTTTCCCCTCACATTTCATAAAAAAATGAAAAAGACCACAAAAGATCTTTTTAGAGCAAAATATTTGCATAAAGCATTTTAATACTCATTTCATGAATAAAGGCGTTGGAAAAGTGGCTGTACCAAAGCAAAACATTCTCACCGCAGTAAGGCAGTCTGTGTGTTCACTTTTGATGAAATAACGCCAACACTGTTGAGGGCCTGACTACCCAAAAACCCGCGGATGTCTCATCAATCATCCCGCTGATGAGTACCTTTTGACAGTGGTAGATGCTTCTGGGCAAAAGGCAGATTGATACCCTGAGCGTACGTGCATTGTTCGAAAGAAATAAACGGCTGACTGCATGCAGCGCAGAGGTACAATTCATTTTGCGCGTTTTAAATTCTTCCTCAGTCGTAGTCATGATGATGATTTAATGCATGTTGGCATCACAGTAAACAAAATATACTGTGATATTGCTGCATGTAATGTAAAGATTTGGCTGATCCAAGGGCACCGGAAGACCTCGGGCGAACTGACAATCGTGGATTTTACTCGGGGCCTAAGATAGGATTTCAGCTACATAATTCCAAACTCGAAAAGCAAACGGTGAAATATCTTATCGCTTTAAAGTTCATTATCTGTTTGGAGGAACTGTAGGCAGAATGTGTGCCTGCGTACTACGGGTTTCTATTCACAGTTTCTTAGCCCCTAGGACGAAATGAGCCGCGAATTCTGCCTTTATCAGGGTACTTCTATAATGACATTACGAAGATTATTTATGTTAGAATTTAATTTAATTAGGGCTTGGGGCGAAGGCCAAATTCATTGGAAACTAAATATTTATGGTAAAAAAATTGTATGTAGTGCTACAATTCTGTAGAACGGTGGGCCTGGGAAGATGGCAAAACCGACTGTAATTCACCTTAACCGCTAGGACAATAAACTATCAACCCTTCTGATTGCAGATTTTTGGTAAGTATTAATCTACTGCATATTTATGTGTGTGCAGACTGCAAAAAACTCTTTGATTTACAGTAGGAATACTGGCCCTATTGTTCATGGATGAGCAGGAACCCAGCTGCTTGAAAATAATTTCGTGGAGGAAAAGGGAGATTGAAAGTGATGAAGTTCATGCGAATGACGTGCAGCTGTATGATGCAGATTGAAGTAGAGTTTTGTCAGATCTATGCAAAACGGATCATGGTTTTTCGGTTTATTCAAATTAGTATTGTCAGTCATATATTGCTTTTTGCGTCATAATTTTCAACCTAAATCCAAATGGAACGTACTTTAAAATGAACGAGATTTGCCTGGAAGATTTTAATAGTAAAATATTGATCATTCTCCCCGCCGGTAATCCTGTCATTTAGGACTTTATAGGGTTTCGATTGAATTAAGTTGTTAAATATGACCAAATTTAACAGTTCTTATCATATATTATTAAAATAAGATTTAGAAAAATTGCTGAAATAAATTTGAAAAACTGATAGATTTTTATCGTCATGGATTGCTAATTTGCAAAATATATCTCGTTAGAATTTGAAGAATCGTGTTCCACTCAATGGCTCTCAATGGCGCTCATAAAAATTATAAATGCGATACATTTCTTTCTCATTAGTCAACTATTTTTTTCTAGGAATAAATGATTATTTTTTTCAGAGGAGAATGTCCCTAATCATGACTCCATCCCTTGAAGTACTATTTTTAGTAGTAAACATGTTGAATGCGCCCAGCAGATACCATGTCAATGCGTCTGGGCAAACTTTCGTTCAAATCTTCACTGTAGCGCGTGCAATCGATTTTGACACTGCACAAATATACGGATTTTAGGAAAACAACTGAAGATAATGTAGTATATTGCTCAATTCTAGGGACATAACTTGCAGTTCAGAAGTCTTGATAACGTATCTTACAAAACCCCTTTAACCTGATGGTGCATTTGGCATGATAGAGCCATAAAGTGAGGTAATCCCTTTTCAAAATATGTTTATCATGAAACAGTGAAAATCGTGGAATGATCTGATACTAATTATAATTCAACATCAGTGAATTCTAGATTTAAGCTTAACGTATATTTATTTTTTTAGAACATTTTATCAAATCACAAGCATTTCATGTGGGTGAGAATTATACGGACTGCAGTCAAAGCCTATGTTTTTGTTTTTTCCAGGAATGGAGAATAGGCTGCTCCAAACCATATTTAAAATGAGCCGTGCAATCCTATCATGTCCGATTACATCATCCAAAACTTTAATCTACTGACATCTGCTGTAAGTTGAACTGTTCCTATTCCTGACAGTCGTCTTCTTAAAGTGTTTGTTAATTCACATAGGTATCACAGTATTAAGATATCTCGGAATAAGTGCATGAAATGTGGAGCAATGTTGCAATTCATACAATTAATACCAATGATCTTTGAATTTACGCATCAGCAGAAGTTTAGTGGAGTAAATCCATCAACATTATGCTTTTATTCCTTTTTATTGATTTTCATTTAACTAGTGTTGGACCACGTGTAGTTATTGCGTTATTCTCCTACGGCGTATTTATAAAGTCCATAGTTCCAAAAATTTTACAAATTATAAACAAAACAAAAAAAACGAAGTCCATAGGTTTTCTATTTATGTATAGAAAAGCGCAGGAGCTAGTCTTAACGGTTACTTGATTTGAGCTAGTGGACCTTGATATACGTGAGCAGAGTGAACTCAATATGTGCTCAGAGCTCTCTGACGGCTATCTGAGAAATCGAAGACTTTCATTGGCTTAAAGTTGGCCCTGTGATGCAGTTAGTTTAGATGTCTCATCTGCTGAATAGGTTCAATAAATTTTAAAATGGAACAGTAGCAATTTATCGGACGAAGAAATATAATGGCAGTGTTTTGATATTTGTGGACTGAGAAAAAAGCTAATTGGAGTGGGTGCAACGAAGGGCCGATAAATAAACTGTTTAGTAAACAGAGTGAGTAAAACCTTAGACTGAGGAAATGTAATTCAAAAGAATAGCGTTGAATCAGAGATAAATTGTCAGTGCTTAGCATACTATTGTACCTTTGATATGTTAAATATACGGCAACATGACTGCCACACACATCTTTCCTAAAAATTATATCGAATACAAATGTTTACTGGCTAAACTGCTTGCAATTGTTTAACACCTCCGAATTACATTAATCATCAATTATTTATACCTGGGAACGAATAGAATCAATAAAACCTGTTTTTTGTATGATAAGATGACTGATGTTGCCTCTTGTAATTTTTCATCTATGGGCGCCAGGCATTAAAATCAAGATTACTTGACACATTTATCAAGACGAGAAAAGATGGAGCGCTCCATACATGCTTTATCACAAGAGCAAAGATAAGCCGAATGAGATGTTGATTTCATAAATTAACCCCAGCATTTTCCAGTCGATGGCGAACACTTGCCTGCTTCTGTCACCTTTCACTTGGCGCAGGTTGATCTTCCAGCGACTAGCTGCCATGCCTGATGGTATCTCGCATTCTCCTTTGGGCAGTTCATTTTTCAGGTTTCTCTCAATGGACCCTAGGATTGTTTGTGTTAAGTCAACCATAACTATCCTTAACCGCTCTCGTTGCGTGGAATAGAGCAAAGGCCTTATAAAGTTCGAGTCGTATCATATGCAAAGGGCCAAAATTTACGAAATCTAGATAATCACTCGCAAACTGGCACGTACGCAAGTCTGAAGGCTTTAAAATACTAATAAACAACTTCATAGGCATGTTAAACCTAAAGGAAATATGAAAAGTAATATTGCTTTGTTTAGAAATACCATTTTTTTAAAAAGGTGGCCTATATCCAAAACGATATAAATGACTGTAACTGCAACTTATAAACTTAAAGAGAATTTTCACTTGAAATCATTAACATACTATTTTGTGTACATTAAGAGAAATTTTCATGCGCTATTTTATATTGGTATTTTTGATGTTTAATTATAATTAGTATCAGATCAGTTCACGATTTTCGGTGTTTTCTAGTGCTTGACTATAAATTTAGATTCTATTATTTTCGTTTGTAAAAACCTTCAAAATAAAATAGTTCTTAAATGTATTCAACGAAGTTGCAAGATTTCGGCTCTTCTTTCCTCAAATATGCTGAATTAACCATGTAGCGTTCTTTATCAAAAGGCATTTTGAACCCTTAGATCATTTAAAAAACTAAAAAGACAATACTAATTGTGCACTTTATTTCTCAATCAAATTTTCAGAAAACATTGCATGAGTTAGGTCCCCAAATATACGATCTCAATATGACGGTTGCCCTATGGATCAGGGAGAAATTCGCTCATTCTTAATTTTTCCACATTTAAGCTAGCGCGTCCGGAGGTAGCCACTCAATAAAGGCCAGAGGCATGTCCTATCCATTCATTCAGTGCACTGATTTGATGTCTAGCCAAATGATGTGCATGCCGGATAGGTATAAATAAACTTTCAGTTATTGCGTCAAATTTTTGATTAAAAAGATGAGAGGTTGAATGTCAAAGAATGCCCCAAATTTATTACAAAATATCAATAGCATTAGAGTATAAGGCACATTACCACTTTACATGCTGTTTTGTTATGAATTTAGTGTTTATTTTCTGTTAGTGTCTCGTATATAAAACTCATATTAAAACTTTCTTGAATTTCATCTTTTTTTCAGTAAAGAAAACCCCATCCTTCTGTTTCACTCGCGAACTTTGTCTATCTCAATTATCCCTCTTAAAATATATATTTTTGCCCGTCTAGTTTATTCTTTTCACATCGTTCGTTAGCTCATTTATGTAAACTACCATCACGCAGTCAATCTCACCCATATTCCTCCTTATTCACAATGGAAAGTCTGCAAAAAGAAACTTCCATAAACAATTTATGCCCCACTTACATAACCTACAAAAAATGTGTATTCTGTTCTGATCCGTTTGCTTTCAGTGTAAGGTTCAACTGAGTATATTAATTATTAGCGTCTTTTGACGTCGAAAGCAGAGAAAAGTTTTTATTCTTAATATTTTCCTTGCCAAAATGACCGACATTTTTTTCCAGGACATTCGCCCTTTTTCGAACTTTCTCATTAAGAGTTTTACTACATGAATATCCTTAGTTATTAGAAGTAGAAAGAGATTCATGGTATTAACCGGTAAAGCGTTCTACTCAAATCACAAGATGATTCGGAGCATTGGTGAAAGGGATCCATATTTACTTTGATAACGTTAAAATTAAAAACATAAGTAAGCCTCATAAAAATAAGCTCATAAACGTGTATAGAGTTATAACAAAATTCTACTGAGAAAAAGCACAATTTTTAAAATGACGTGCATTGCGGGCAATTCTACAAACTTTGGCTGTAGTCAGAAAATGATTTGACATGCGTATACGTGACTAAATAATAAGCGATGGAAACAAGAGAAAGAGGTGAAAGTCTCTTAAAATAAGCCAAATTATAATCGAAGTGATGATCAAGGCACATTTAGTGTATCCTTTTGTACGAGGTTTATTTGGGATTAGGTGAGCTACTTTTCAAATGAGCGAATATACTTTTCGTACTATAACATATATTTTCACAAAGTATCTTTAGAGGCCTTTTTCGAATTGCGTGATATAGGCCTATTGCTAAATGTTAAGGAACCCAAACTTTGCCTCTAAATCACATGGGCTTTGAATACATCCCCTGTTGCAACTGGAAGCTACAGTTTAAGGAGGATAGACTGACAAGCATAAAAAATCGTAACAACGTTATTGATATAAATTAAACATACAACAATGGCTAAGGTGCATGGAAATTTAACATGTTAAGCCACTTTCCAGTAAATCACTCAATTCTTAAAATACATTAGTTCATATGATTAGGTTTTCTCCTAAGATTAAATATTTAGGACGCTTGGAGTTAAATTAGACGTAGGCATCGATTATGGGATGATTATTAAGTGATCACATGCCAAACCTTTTCGTGTAACATGCATATCCGATTTATTTTTTAAATCTACATTGCACTTCTTATGAAAACGTTGTTTCTGAACAATTATTTTAACCTGAATTTAGATAAAAGAAGTCATATTTACAGGTATGAAGATTCAAAAGATATATAATCGATGCATGCACAGAAGGACTCTGTAAGACTTTAGTCAATTAAAAAACGAGAACGGTTTTCAAAAAAAGAAAAGCTTCCTTGAGGTTAAGTAAGTGCGACACAATGTTAAGGTAGGGTAAGGGATTCCTGACTGTAAAGGCATATTGATGATGAAATTCATTTTAAATAGAAAACATTAGTTGCGTCATCCTCCATATAGGAAACATTCTGAAGTATTGGGTTTTGCGATTAAGCTTCTAAAAATCTCGAGACAGAAACGAAAATCGGGAGTGGATAGGAATTAGGTTTATAGATATCCAATTTTTCGTATCCAAAAGGTGGGTTGTGTTTAAACATGGAGCCATTTATCTTTAAATTAATGTGAGGGATTCGCACAAACCACTCGTAGTTTGCTTATGAGTTTGACACTAAAAGTGGTACTGGTAAGTAGGTCTGCATTGGTAACTGAAGGTCATTAGGTTTTTGGGGTAAAAAGAGATCTGTCGTCGTTTCCGCTCTGATGTGATCAAGGGTGTCCGAATTTAATCAGTCACATCATGTAAATTTTTGCATTGGGTTACATGTTAATTATTTGCCAACAATTAAACGAAAGAGACGGAGAAGCACATTGCTACTGATGTTGACGCATCAGTTGAATTAGAACATAAACCTTTTGTATGAGTTTATAACTTGTAATACTTTGATGCATTAACCCGGGAAAATTAGACGTGGCATTGACGACTTTCCTTTTTTCTGGCATTTTTAAATTTTATTAGCATTGATTCGTTCTGAAAACAACCATAAAATAATATTGTTTTGGCAAAAGCGTGAACTACTTATCAAGTTGAAAATAAATGAAAAGAGCCTACTTTGGGCCTTCGAAATGGCAGGAAAAAATGCATGCGTTCAATGAGATACAAGTATTCCGCATTTTAGTCCCGACAAACGGGATTAATGAATGACATGGTAGTAAAGCACCGTTTTTAATTTTGCGTCTTACTTCATAAAATAAGGTTAAATACTAACGGAGGTTGTGATGCTAGTTATGGTTTCGGTTCGGCGTTGAGGGTGGTGATGGTGGTGAAGTAGAAAGACCTCCACACTCATTGCAATGTGTTTGAATTTACTAAGTCCCAGCATGGGACAGAGCTCTTCTTAGAATTTTACGTAGCTGGAAGTCTGTAAGTTTTGTGACGGTCTTCATATTTATGCGTCATCTGGAGCTCTTATAGTTAGTCACGCGATTAAGATATGGTACTAAAGGGAAGTGCAATTCAAGCTTACTTTACTTCATGTTTGAGGCGCCAGTTACTGAAAGAGCAGTCTGATTCTTGCACCATCTAAGACAATAAATTTGCTAAGAGCGAAATTGTGTCCTAGGAATAGTCAGCGGGGTTTTTTGCAGTAGTCACTTCCCTAAAAACCAAAAGGAGCATTTAAGGTGTGGTAGGTTGACCGTCACAATCAGTGTGGTCAGCCGGTATCCAGTAGTAAACTTACTGGTGACCTGTAAATCAAGTTTTTTATCATGATGCAAATGTGCACTGCACCAACCCTACCTTTCTCATTTTCCTCAGCTACTTATTGAGACTTAAAATAAAATGTTGTTATAAGTTCCGCCGTGCATCCATTTTCATTCAATTGCCAGGAATGTTCGATGAGAATTTCTCCTTAACCTTTGCCTTTCATAAAAATGAGATCCACTGATTTCACCAGACGGGCTTACTGATACACTTCATACGATTTTTTATAGTGAAACAAGTTTATGTTGTTTATACCTGGGTGACTTATCCATCATCAACGTAGCTCACATAAAAGGCGGCTGGCACAATTAATCGCCCAATTTTTATCTCTGCGTCCAGTACTTATCCTCCAGTTTGCCCTATAGCTGCAGCACTTGCCTGTGAGAGCTTCATGTCATTCACCTGTTTGCATGGGCTTTGCTGTCATGACAAAGCATTTTCCCCCTATTTTGTTCTCAATCAACTAGCGTTTTTGTGTGAGGTTGTTAAGTTTGCCCTTTTCGATTTGATTTATATCGCAGTGCAACAAGATAATTTTCCTTAACAAATGCTCCCTTTTAACGCATCAAAAAATGTCAAGCTGAAGGTGACTCTGATTCCTTAACATTGGCGGCATCGGACAATCGGGCGCAATTAAGGAATACACTATAAGCGGCTCAAGAATGCTCACTGACTGAGAGTATTATGAGTGGTTAAAAATTTCTTAAGGAACCTATACCAATGAAATAGTGGTGCCAACATGCTTGGTACGTTGTGGTTTTCGAGAACGTTAGTATGCATCTGACGTTTTGAGTAGGGATTGATGCTGTTAGTCTTTAATAAAAAACAAAATAAACCTTGAATTCAGGCGTTGCTGTCTTGTTAACCATTTGCTTCAAGGTTTCGCGGTTGTTTGCTTTTTACATGCCTTATTTTAAAGATCATAGATTTTCTTTGCGCTTTGGGTACCCTTATTGAAGAAAGATATCTCACAGAGAGTGAAATTCAAACAAAGCCCTCATTTTGGGGTGTAATTTCCTTCAGCCCCTGAAACTCGAGGTCTTCGCTGCTTAACTTATTTGCACACCTTGGTGACACCGTGAGTATTCGCATCAACTGACCTGGCGACCGTCGTCCATGAGGTGTATGAACGTTCTCCCTTGGTTCAAACCGCAATGGACCGAGGATGATCTGGACATATATTTCCGCCTTTGAAATCCCTCAACGGACACTGCAATCAGCAAGGGAGAATCTGGCTGATTCATGTGACCTCCGAAATGCCCCCCGTTGGACCCCTCCCAAGGGCGACAGTTCTTTTCTCCTTTATATCACCGGGAGTTTTTTTTCACTGTCTGCTCTTTTTCAACTATGTTCCACTATGTTGGCCTCACCAACATATCGAGATACTATTTTTTTGAAACCACAACTCGCATGTACAAATAGGGAATTCAAAGGTGACTCACCTACATCTCCCTCAAATATACTGATACTGATACTGATGTTGCAAAATATATACATATATATATATACCACATATTTCTTTAAAAACACTTTATGTTTACCTTAAAATTCATGTAATTATTTACATTAACTTTGAAAATTATATGGGTAATTATAAGCATATAAAGGACTGTAGTATAAATTACCTATAATAAGATACCGTCCATACTGTCGTTCAGGTACAGTAACGTCAGTGGTTACCCATTAAAATTTAAAAACTAATGAAATTGGTCTTTGTGTTTGTTTTCAATAAAATAACTTTAAATGTAACAATAAATTATGTATAACATTTCTTTTTGCAGTACAAACGATTATTTGGACGTACTTGAACAACTGATTTTTAAAACCTAAACAAGGCAAAGCTTTTCATATATTTTTATATTAGCGTGTTTATCTTTGAATGCGTTGTTTACAGCAAATTTTGTAAAACAATCTGGTAGCAAGTGATTTGTAAATATTTCGTACTGCATTTATAATATTTGTCAGTAATTTCCAAGCATACCCTTTCTTTGGCACATTCTACTGAGCCTTAACTATACACCTAGGGTGCTGTTTGAGCGAAATGATTCAATTTTGTGTTGAGTAATCTTTCGTGCTCATTGCTATAATTTGAAAGCGTGGGAACTAGTCAAAAGTGTATAACCATTGGGTTCCGATATGCAGAATACGGCAGAATAATTTCAAAGAAAATAATGACCCAGAAAGGTGGAAGCCTATCCAGTGAGTGGAAGCGTGAACTCTTTTTCAGGAGCTGTATGTACCTAAAAACTTAACAGTAAACTGCTGCCCTTATGAAGGGAAATGGAAGTGATTCCACTTAAGGATAACGTTTGTGCTGCATTGATGTCGATTCTGACCTGCCTCATGTTTTTAAACTCAAAATGTGTTATATGGATGGGTTTGTGATATTAATTATCGTTCAGCATAATTCAAACCTATATCAGTAATGCTAAGATTATGGCTTTTGAATAAGCTTTTTCCGGAGCTTTATGATATTTCGTATTCGGCCTGTCTGGTATTACCAATTAAAATAGTTCTCCTTGTGGAATTCGAATATTGATTATGCTGCACTGTAATCACTTTATTAAGATCTTTTGAATTGCTTATTCTTATTGAAAACCTATTTTTAAATTTAGGTAAACACGTCTTAAGACGATCTAATCAGTGTAAGTAAACTCCTGCAGATGGTTGAAATCAATTTGAGTAGGAATCTCATATTATTTCTAAGGTGACCTTCAGGGAGTAAGGCAACTTATCCGTGATTTTATTATTCAACACGCCGTATGGAAATGGAACTTTCCATTGACAAAATACTACCTGTTCATGATATAAATAACCAAAGTTTTTGTAAAAGTATCCGTAGTAACTATGAAGATGATAGGGTGTGTGCAATGTTTTATCTAAACATTGAATTAATTGTGTTAGCTGGTTAATATACCTTTATTTGCCCTGTGAAAGCGTGTACTATGTAGATGGTTGATAAAATTCCAGGTACGCAGTGCGTAAACTGACTTCGGTAAATTGATGATGGTAACTGAGATCATAAAAATAAGCACAGAAACATTTGAGATTTTACTTATTTGCCAATCGTGAAATAGAAAATATCCTTTTTTAAATGCGGACTGTGTTATACTTGATGTTATCAGTCAAAGTTACATGAATTTGGGCAGAAATCTACGTTAAACTTATACTCGGGTCAGTTCCTGTGTCGCTAACTTTTCTAGACTGCGAAGATTAATTTTTGTCGCAGCAGCTAAATATACCCTCTATAGTTTAAACTTAACGCGCCACAGTGAGCATGAAATTGCAAAACGACTAGGTAATTTTAGAAATGTAGACGTTTTCTCAATTTTTGAATATAAGATTTGCCTATCTGTGGTATCTCGTGCTCCAGAAAGTAGTAATAACCAGCAAAGTCAATACGTTGTTTGACAGTGCCCATACTATGCTCAAATTTGCTAAAGCTTTATAGTTAACTTCAAAAGAAACCATATATTGGCCATTTAAAATGTGGAACATTCGGAATAATACTCTTTATGCGATCCAGTTTCTGCTTAAATTAAATTCAAAACAAAACAAGCAAAACAGTAACTGTTTGTGCATTATGATTGCAATTATATGGCCACGATCCTGCGCAATCATCATCGTAGAAAGAATTGTGAAAGTAAGCAAAAATAACAGAGGTAGCCGCAATAAAAATAGAAAAGTAAGTTCTTACTTTCATAGCTGATAAAGAAAAATAATTTTCCGGACGGGAAATAACGGAGTTGAAAATCTTGTTTTCGCGTTAGAGAGATGACTTAAATGACGATATTTCAGCTTCTAAAGCCATAGATTGATGCTTATATCGTTGGGGATTGAATTGATTTGAAGATAGGAAAGTTATTTGAGAAATAATCATGCTCTTCAGTTCTATTTTTTGCAAGGAAAACAGGCCCTATTTGGGCAATATCAGATTTTTTGGAGCTTTTAGTACTTTCCTATGTATTTTAGCAGCGAAAATCGTACCCTACTATTTTGTGCCTCAGTTTATGAAAGACCTTTAACAGAAGAAAGAGCATTTTTTAAAATCTCCTCCTGGAGCTTGAGAATCTGATTTTACGATACAAAAAATCAGATGAAGTCGCGCATGTGTAATTGCATTGTTTTGCAGAAACAAGGAATAAATTGAGCTAGATAAATTAATTTTTATAAATTTATGACGTTTTTTTCACAAAATCAGTTAGTAATTTGCTTTATTATATTTTAATGTATTAAATGAAGAATGAAAAATCAAAGAATATATAGTGAGAACCTACAAAAAGTTCTCACATTTGTGTTAAAACATGCAACTACGATGCCGAAGCACGTCCGGTCGAAAACTGCTTTTTGACGCATATGGACACCAGCAATCAAAGGTCAACCACATTACGCTGTAGTTATTATTTTTGATATAACCAGGCACACGGGAGACTATTTCCAATGAAAAGTGCCTGTTAATAAGCATGGTAGATCAAAGTGTTCCACACACAAATGGACACAACAGGATGACGAGTTTTTTCGAAATATACTTATCAGAAAAAGGAAGGAGAATTTTGAGCTTTATCGGTGCAATGTTATGACAAACTCATTTTATCTAGGAAACTGACTAAATAAGGTTTTTTTCGTTTCGTTTTATCTCGATATCAGACTTTCATACTTTAAAAGCATTTAAATTTTGAGGGTCTTATTTTAGATAATTCAATGAAGATAGCCGAGGCTGTAAGATGATTGAAGACGACAGCAAAATTCATGGACTGCTAAAGCCTAATCATTTGAACGATCCTTAAACTCGGAAAATGACCGATCTGAAGGTCCACAAAAGGTGACCGTGAATAGTAAGTTTTCACCGATACCTTAAAGGATACACACGGTTATAACTGCCTTTACCGACCTCAGATGGACGCCATAATGTTGCAGAACAATGAGCCTCTTCATTGCTTAGCCAAGGAATGATATTAATTTAACCCATGAACATAAGTTAAGACCACAACTAGTCCACCTATCTGTTGATTAGGAAACTTTTTCATTCCTGCTAACAGCTTTGATCTCGATCCTAGAAAAATCTCTTCACATAAATCAAGAGATCTTGGTGCATTTCGAAAAACACTCCTCAGTGCGTAAGAAAAATGGAGTTCGTGTTTTTTAATTTCCTAGGCCAATTTACCATGAACAGCATTGTTTTTTCTATGTTAGCCCAAAATACAGCAGGTTTAGCTGCGAAAGGACAACACAAAACGTACTACTATACTATATATATATATATGTTTTTAAAAAATTCTTCTTGTATTATATTTTCGTACTCTGTTGTCAGTTTTATTAAAAAATAAAATGATAAGCCTTCATGAATTCATTTTTAATATGATGGGTTTCAATAAAATGAATTAATTATCAGATAATGAAACAAATAAATTTTAAGCCATACTATGCCCGGTTTTGACAAACTGCTATATCACTATCGCAGTATAACGTTCCTGGATGCCGGATAGGCAGCTTGTACGTTACAAACTTTTTTCAGCGCTGTTCTTGATCGTGCATCTGTTAGGTTACGAGCTCTAAATGAACATACTGGGTATAATTCCATACTGAAACAATTCGTTAACAGTTAATTAATGAAAAAAGGTTTATAAATTGTTCGAAAGCCTGCTCATTGTTTACTTTTGTTATGCATATTCATTTTTTAGAAATTCAGGTTTCATGTTTGCGTGAGGCTTTATGAGCGACCAAACGATCATCAACATGCAAAATAAGCACAATCAACTGTTAAAAAAATTTCCCAGAAATATTCTATGAAGAATGCTTTGATTATCATATAACACTGAGCATATGCTTATTTAACGCATTTCAGACCTGAATTATTCAATGCCATTTCATAGCACTCTGAAACTAAGCGGACTTTATCGTAACAAAAAGGCCATTTAAATTTTGATCGAACAAATGTTTTTTTACAATACACAAAATTGCTTGCTTATCATTGCATGCACTTATTTAAATTGCATTAAGTAATAACTGACTGATCTTTCACCATTTAAAAATACGGAAATCTCTATCCCCGCGATGTCTCTGTCAGCAAAATAAAGCAAAATTCCCTTTTATTTACTTAAATACCCCTCTGACAGTACAAAACGGGAACATTTACTTTATTCCTCACAACGAACTTTGTGTAACATATGACCGGACATAAGACACTTGGGTCTGTGCTTGACTTCAGATAACACTGATTCTGAAAGGATATGTCATTAAACTTATAAATGCAGTTCGACTTATTCTGTTTTATTTTCTAACTAGTTTTTTTTGAAAAAAGTATGTTTTTACAAACTTTGGGTCTGCTCTTAGAAAACGAACATTTGCTTTTTTAAAATTTTCCTCCATTTTAAGAAACATTAATTGTAGTTCTTATTTTGCGTTTTCCTTTGTCTTGAGATCCTTCATTGTTATTAAAGTATTTACGTGGATCTATTTAAGCACGTTTCAGGTTGGCTAGTGATTTTACCTTAATTTAGGCATATTAAATTCTCAAGCTTGCATACCGTAAATGAGAAAAAGAATTCAAAAATCCACTTAATGATTTTTTTTAGTAGCGTCAGATAATTATAGAAATTAGTCTCCTAGAGTTACGAAATAAGCGCTTAATATGTATTTTTAAATTCCTGAGTCTGTCAAGTGATGTTTAACTGTATTAGGTATTGCACATCTGAACTCTTATATAACGTATTGTGCGTGAACAATGAGCTCTGAATTAATCTGCAGAAATAATTTTGTTACAGTGTTTCCTTCTGAATCGCATTGTGGCACTGGTCATTGACTTTCATTTCTTGTCAAAGAGATTGCTCATTTGTTTCATTTTTTAGCGAGCAGGAAGTAATAGATTACATGGTAGTGGAACTTACTTTTATGGTTCAACATCCTGTCACACGTCATAGACGCAGTTTGGGATAAAGGCTTCGCCTCCGAGATTTCACAACATGAGTATCACGTTATCTATGCTAATGTAAAACTTAGTGGTGGGTGGGTGCTGGAAAAGGCTAAAAGTGTAATGTCTTAGAAAATAAAGTTATAAACTACATTCACTTATTTTTCCGCATGCCCTTTTATATTTTCGTTTAGCGTGACTTAAATTCACTGCTTCGTGGGGTTATCTGTAAGCAAACACAATTGCGTCGCATGCTATGCTTTGGCCCATCAACTGAAAAAATCAAGATAAGTTGGAAATAAGCCGAATTATGGCAAGGTGATTAGGGCAACTGACCGGGAGGCGCTTTAGAAATAGCGACACGACAATAAACTGAAATCAGTTCACGGAGGTTGTGTTTTGTAACCATCTGCTGTGATGAACACATTAGCACTTCTGAAACAGGAAGTTAATGTGATAATTAATATTAGCAGCGTTAAGCGATTGGCAAGAAATAAAAGAAACCGCGCTAGCCGTGTGGGAGTGCTCACTGACTGTGCCTTACACAGCTTACATTTAAAAGCCTGCCATACATTCTAAAACACTTCTTACTTGAAAGAAAAACATTAATACGTCATTACTCTCTTTTGGAAAAGGACGCCCGGGATATGGAATTGAAGCGTCAAATGGCAAAGATGAGGTTGTTAGGATGACGTAATTACAACATCAACAGTTTTTCGCAGAATCTCTAGAAGCGAGAGTAAATCATGCGCTTGTCTTCAAGCTTATAAAAACGAATTTAATCTAATTCGGTCAAATTTCAAGTTTACTAGTGTAGACAGAAATGAGTGAATGTTCAATACAGACTTCCTGGGTAAATGTAGACTCACTAGCTACTTCTCTATTCGACCAAAGAAGATGATGCGCAATTTATTTTTGGGAGAACTTAATAAGAGTGTCCACATTGATTATAAATAAGTTAAATCGGGTCAACAGTTAATTGACTGCACGGGGGCCTTCATTAAGAATAAACTGCAAGTTTTTCCCAATCGCCTAGTCAATGGTGCGTCCTGCAAATTCATTAATAAGTTGTTCCGCTGGAAAAAAATTATGTTTGCCTGCTAAATATCAATGCAACGGGAAATTTTATTTCTTGTGAGCAATGAGTAGGCACTGAATTTTTCAGATCCAAGTGCTCAATCTTATGCTGCAAAGACTGAGCAAAAACCCACCCGTCTCAGCACTATTCATTTCTAACGTCATAAACATGCATCGTGAAAACTTGTTTCACTGTTGCTCCCTGGAATAAAAATAATGACATGAAATGGCGGTTTATCAGGGATTTGATTGAGGACTAGAAAAACCTTTAATTAAGATGTTGCATTTCCTCCAAATTTTAATGCTGAAATATAGGAGAGACCTGTACATTTATCATAAACTACGGCTCCCTGCAAATGAACTTTGTTCTGTCACTGTTTGGGGCTGCAACTTTCGGCTTTATGCTGCATTGTATTTGGCTACACCTCGACTACCGAATTTTGCTATTTTACAAATCCTCAAGGTAGCACATGGGACCAGCAAAGGTCTTCTGCCAGAAAAAAATATAATCTCGCAATGCAGCTGCTGTTAGTATACTTTGGGGTTAAAAGTTACGTTTGTTTTGATACTGTCATCAAGGAAGCCCACCCATTAGGGGTATATGTTTTTCGAAATTATAAAGTCATCAAAATCATCGTCAAGTAAGGACTTCTAAAACAGTTCAACTGATTCCTTCAGGCAGATGTCTCCGGATGGAGGGCCTCTTGAGAAATATTGACTAGAGTAAACCACAAAATAATGCCATTCTAAGCTAAGCCGGTCACGGACTGAAGCGTGCTGCCTTAACCAATAGAAAATGCGCCTTAATTTAATGCTTTTACTGGAGAACTGTTACGAAGCCAATCATAGAAGCCTCAGTGAATAACCATTCAAAGTGGATTGAAATTCATTTTTTACCACATTTTGCAATATGAACGGCCGAGAAGTTAACTTGACGACTCGCGTCACAACGATAGTGGCTGTATTTTTTATAATGTTTACTATGGGATATATTGGCACACAAAGTAAGTTCATGTACTAAAATGTCAGACTGATTTCTCTTTTAACAAAGGCAATATGTCGCCGTACATAATTTCCTACCTGCGCAAATATGTGGACCCATCCATACACAACAATCACGTTGTGTGGCTCTCAGCCGCCAGTTTGGCAGCGCAGGGGGGCTTCATGCCTCTCTCGGGAATGCTAATTCGTGTGCTTGGATTACGTGTGATCGTCTTCGTGAGCTGTGTCATATACAGGTGCGTATACTCATATAGCTGTTTGATTTTCAAGAAATAACTGGGCGAACTAGCTCCGTTTCTGCTTCTGAATATCTGCACCAAGAGACCGTAGTATAATATTAAGAGAGGAGAGAGGAGACGGATCACACCACTTTACATACCCAGAACACTTTCGGACAATAACGTAATATGTGACCTAACTAATTGAACAAGGGATAGGTCAGTGTTTAATACGCGACCCTACTACATAACAACATAACCCGAACTCTAACCAGTTTGTTCTTTAGAGTTAGCATTCATTGCCAGGTTATTAGGGTCATAAAATATTTCGATGGCAGTAGGCGGACCAAAGTATCGGGTCAAATGACAATTTTCGACGTGGTGACTAGTAAGACGCCGTGCTAGTTTCAAAACGCATCCGTTTCACTTTGATACCGAAAGATTCTGTAGAGCAAGCCTCATTCTTACTCCCTTCAAGCGTCCGAATAGATGTGGGTCAGGTCAACTAGGAATGATATCGTGCATATTGGCCAGCGTGAGGAAAAGTCAGCGAATATCGCAATCCGCCCAATTGTCGGGGCAAGAAACGATTGTGCTAACCTAGTAACCCGGCACCAAACGCTTACCCTAACGAAAACAATGGGTAGGGGTAGGATACGGTTGCGATCTCATTTTCTTCCTATATCTCCATGCAAAAAATTTCGATTACTACCGGCCCCGTTTTACTCGCTGACCTATCGTTTATTCCCTGCTTTGGGTCACATTACGTTCTATTCCATGTTTGCTTCTCAACCAGTTATAACAGAGGCCTTACTGACAATTAATGTGTTGACTTGGTTTCCAAGCTCTTGCTACAAAACCCTCTGGCTTCCGTTTTTGAGTTATGGTATGGTTCCTATTATCGGCTAACATGTAGTCTGAACTGGCAGGCTTGTGAACGTTCAACACGGGGTCAATAACCCTTCCGCATGCGTTGATTGAATGCGTCTGCTTTTCAGCACTACCACATAGCATTGACGTCTAATCCGGCATCGTGTTTCCAGGGATAATACTGCGGAGTTGGCGGAGTTTGTTGCCGTCCATGCAGCAATTTTAGAATATGGATGTGTGAACAAGCGTAGGCACACACTAGATAGTTAGCTGTTGAATATCCTATCTCAACCGGCAAATTGGACACCAGGCCACAGGCTGCAAGATAATATCTTTCCTGCGTGGCACACACCAGCATGTACGGCGAGAGAAGAAAAGGACCACATCGTACCCAGGTGCTTTGGTGTTCCAGTGCAAATGAACGACGTTTTATTGTACATTATACTTTCGAATGGGCAGCTGCCGGTTGAAATCCAACATGTTAATTGAAATACCGTGCTGCCAGTGTGCATGCATTTCTATTTGTGTGTTTTCATCTAACCAGGGTGATTGGGTCGTCAGGGTTCCATATTATTGAATGGCTTCGGGAGTATGTGCTATTCACCTAACTTTCAGGCGGATACATACCAAAATTAGGATGTTGAACATGAGGCTGTGTCACAGCCCCAAGTAAATGTGACTCATTTTTGCCGGTCAAACTAACGGACGTACGCAAGGCGGAAAGGGTCTGCTGGAAAATTGGAGCAATAGTGGAACAATAATTGTAACTGAGAAGTTGAATTTGGTCACGGGAATGGATTTGCATTGTTGCTGATGTTTTGAGAAGCTTGGATAGCTATTCATTCCCACGGCGTTTAAGGCTGAATGTCAATGAGAATTTAGAAGGATTAGCCAACTGGTCGACTTTGGGCTTATCAATTATTCCTCTTTCACCCTCTTAGCCTTTTGACGGCGCTGGCATTGCACATTGTTACCACGATCGTGGATGAGTGTATATCTGCCTTCTTTTTGGGTGGGTTCGTCATGAAGTCACGTCCACCCGGTTTGGTCATTTCTTCTCGGCTTTATATATGTAATTAGGCATCACGTTATACGCAGTAGGAATCTCTAAATGTCCTGTTATAGTGTTAGCACCTGGATACCACGTCACATGCATGAGTTGTTGTGATTTGAGGTGCTTCGCTCTGCAATGGGTGCTGGTTAAATGTCAAACTTATGGTCAGTTTCTCGTTTACGATTTGCAAACTGTGAGTTTGGGTCTAGCTCCCAAATTGCCCGTTTGTGTTCATTACGGCAAGTGTGTGATTTTGTACCTTTCCCCTTATCAGTTTTAACTCAAATTTTGCAACTTATTTCATATACAATTGCGGAGTATTCAACAATTGGCAGTCTTTTCTTAGGATGCATCTCACAGTGAGGAATTGTGGCTCCTTTTAGATGGGCTATGACTACTCCGGCGGGTTTTTAACAGTGGGGGGACTGCCTCAAAGACTCCTATTATGTAGGGAATAGTCATCCAGACTTCGGGTTGTTGTCCTTTTGGCAATCGAATGTTCTCTGAGCACTTGACTTTTTGATAAAATAGCACAGCTATGCATTAATTAGCTCGACAGCAGTCATGAAGGCACGATGCTTCCAATCAGTTTATGCAACATAAGGAAGGAATGCTTCCTGCCGATACCTCTGCACTTGCAATAATGGGAGCTACAAATATGTAGGAAAAACTGCACAAAATTTCGCACTCGCTTCAATAAGCACAAGCTGAAAATTTTGGGACAAGTCCCAAACTCATAGCCTGCAAATCGTATTGGAGTATCTGGCCATACTTTTGACATTCAAGTAGTGACCATTTTAGGTCGAGGCACTAAAATCTCAACAACTGATACTTGTGGCATCATGCTGTACGTAACGTCCGACGTACTTACATATATAAAGACAAGGTCAAGATGACCACACCGAGGGGATACGGCTCTGCGACGAACCCACCTCCATCGGGGTAACAATATGCAACGCCAGTTGTCGTTTATACCCACAAACATCCATCGAAAGGCCAAGAGAGTGCAAGAAGAAAAAATCACCACAAAGCCAACCATTTTTGATAGTCCTTTAAAATGCTCATGAATATTTGGAATTAAACGCCGTGAGAATGAAAGGCCGACCAAGCTTCTCAAAACGTCAGCGAAAATACAAATCCATTTCCGTGACCAAGTTCAATGTCTGAGCATTTTAACCTGGAGCTGTCACCTTCAATAAACTTCGAAGTTTTACCCAAAAAACCTGCATGGTTACCAGTCAAATAGGCTGATGTGGGAGGCGCGACAACGATATTTCTTCATTTCCGGCTGTCTCACGAAAAACATGGTTAGTTATTTAATCAGAGTGAAACCAAGTGAGGCACCAAAACTGACTAAAGGCTTCTCACTGTGCTGGTTAAACATAATACGGCTAGTGTCCAGCACGTCTCGTAAACGAGATAACAACGTATTTGCTCTCAATTTTAGAGAAAGGTGTCTTTATTGGTCCTCTAAATTATAACGGTATTGGTTTCTGTTTTTCCAGAAGTTATATTTTGTTCAATGTGTTCGAGAAATTGGTCACTGTGACGCTTTTTCGATGAACACGTGAGACTTGCATTCGTTGATAAACGCTCACCGATCGCTAACAGAACTCACTACTTCCGCTCTGCCATGAGGCTCACAATAAGGCCACGCCTGCAACCGCACAGCGGCTAGTAGTAGAACAGGCAGGTGAATATTGCCGGCTAAGACAAGGGAGACTGGAATGGCCATTTCTGGCTTATTAGCCACTGTTAGCCGGTCATACCCCACCCCAGGTGGTTCACACCCCGAGGATCGAACCCGCGACCCGTTGCTCAGAAGTCCAACGCTCTAACCATCGATGAATGCAAGTCAACATTCCCGATCCAAACCGGCAAGACAACGAGCCCGTGACTCAATGGTTAGAGCGTTGGACTTCTGATCAACGGTTCGCGGGTTCGATCCATGGGTGGTGCACCACTTGGGGTTCGTTATGACTGGCTGACGAGGGCTAATAAGCCAGAAATGGCCATTCCAGTCTCTCTTGTCTTTACCGGCAATATTCATCAGATACACGTGAGAGTTAAATTTTTGACCAATTTTTGATGGAAACTGACGTTATCTCTGCTGCTGTTGTTTCAAATATCTGATGACCATTCAGTAGGAATTTCCGCTTTTCAAAGTAAGACCATGTAAGTGTCAACTTTAAAATTTAATCGTCCACAAATGAAAACATTAGATAGGCACGGGTTGATGAAACCCTTCATGCATATTCGGGAACCCAATGGGTATCATATAAGCTCGTTTCTACGATTTTCCGTCAGTGGAATATATTTAGCAAGCACCATCTTTAGGTTATCAACCCACCTACACCCGATTGAGGACAGGGGTCATGAACAGACAACCATCCTTCAGACAAAGCTAGGCCCAGTTTTCTTAGCAGCAGTGAGGGGCTGCCGAAGACAGATAATGCGGATGTAATGACAAGAAAAGCTTTTTGGATTACTCTGTCTTCATTCAAACAATCATAACCCTAACCTGGAAACATATACAGGCATACCCAAACCACCATAAACGGTATCTATAAGGTGGCTCATATGCACTTTATCGGATCAAATTTCATCAACTCGGATTCCATGCAGCAAAATATCGATAATTATTCATGCATAAATGGACGAAACCCAATTCATTGACTGCCAAAACCTAACAGGCTCCGATAAGGCGTTACCAACATGTTACCACTCATCAGTCATCACTTGATCAAGCTATGACAAAAGGTTGGGTATCGACACATATTCGGTTATTCCTGGCTCGAATAAAGCCGAACGTCTCAGAAAGATGCTTAAGGTAATCTACCTGTAACTCTTTCTTCCTCCTTTCCAATGTTGTAAATGAATATTGGAAACATAGAGTCTGCATTTCGCACATTGCACCAATTTATAAATATTTCATCAGCTGGTTCTTTTGGCTTAAAGTGTGGCTTTATGACGATCTGCTTTGTTTCAGTGGTGGGATCATGCTGTGTTACTTTACCATAACAAACGGTTTCGGAAATTTCATGTTGACCCAAAACATCATGCTCGGAATGGGACTTGGATGCTGCTACAGTCCTTTAATCTCCCTGGCTATTGTCGTAAGTGAATATCTACAATAGTTGCATATATTTCCTAGAGAACACAAAAGCCTGATAAAAGAATTCAAAATGAGAACCTAAATTATTAAGACCCTCCCTTGTAAATGGGAGTATGTTTTGAAAAATCTCATGCCAAGAAACAGCAGTTGGAATATCTTGTGAGCCGGGATTCGTTAAAGTCATGGAGTAAATGGATCCTAGTCTATTAACAAGTGCAAGGCTCTCATCCCTCCATCTTCAGTTTGATGCTTTGGAATAAGCAGCGTCATTAGCCACACAGGGATCGCGCAGATAATCATTGTTTCTAGTGCCACTGTTAATGAGCACATAACCAAACAATTTCTATCAGTTCAGTTTATTATTAAGGGAAAGATAGGCAAACGCCTTTGAACTCCCTCTTGGTTACAGTATGGCTAAAAAAAGGCCCTGATAATTCATGAAAATGTAAAAAAAGTTGGTTTACACTAATAGCGTGCGGAAAATAAGCAGCTGTTGGCTAATCAAAGAGAGTAAACATAAATGTGTACTCACATATTACGAGTAGCATGATGACATGCTATGGTTGTTGACAAGATTCTCGTGAGTGAGACATATGCAATGAGTTTGAGATAATAATAAGAAGCTATAAAAATGGTACTGAAATATAGGAAGTAGTATTATAATAATAAGAATGTGATTCAACAGGGACGCGACTAAGAAGATCTGGGGATATAATAGTTGGCACTGCTATACTGGTCCAGGTTTTTCTTAAGAAGCGCAACGGAAGTAACCATAACAACATCCAGAGGCAGAGCCTTCCAAGCGTTATCGCGCTCTTGGAGAAGGACTTTCGTGTATCCAGTCTGGCCCAGTCACACGTAATTTGAGTGGATGACCTCTTGAGTTCGTGGTTGTTGCTAACTGGAAGATGTTTCCAGGTAAATAGGCAGCAACCCTGACCGCACATGATACGACATTTTTGTATCAGGTAACCTCGTAGCTGCCTGTAACTCAAGGGAAAGAGATCAAGGTTAGCTAATCGGGTTTCATAGGGTAATGAGCCCCGTCCACTCACTAGTTTGTTTGTACGCCTTTTAAACTTTTCGAGGATATTGAGATCCTTCGCGGATCTGGGTCTCCAAGCTTCGATAGCGATTTCCAATTGCGGTCGCATAAAGTTCGAAAGACTTTGGCAAAGCAGTCTTCATCAAAGGCAGAGAAAGCCCGCTTGACAAGGTACAGGCTTGATATCGCAGACTTGGCTTCCTTTGAAAAATGCAGCGAGTGTTTTAAGGAGCTCAAGATCCACACTCCCAAGTCCTTCTGTGCGTCAACTTTTTGCAGTGGTATTCCATTCAGGCAGTAATCCATGAGGTACAGAGTGCTAGTTCTACCGACTCGTAGAATAGTGCATTTGTTCTCATTGAACGGCAAAAGCCAGACCTTTGAACATTGTTGAAGTCAGTTTAGGTTTTCCTGCAAATGCTTTACGACAGCTGATAAGATGGAACCGACAAAGACAAGGGAGACCGGAATGGCCATTTCTGGCTTATAAGCCGTCATCAGCCAGTCATTATATATATATATATATATAAAGCCAACGCTTGCTGCACAGTGGGGTGGTGCACGGACGCTGACCGCTTACAAGGCACAACAACACAAAGGAGAGGCGGCTCTGATCCCAGCGGAGCAAGAGTGTTACAAAGGCCACATTAAGAAGGAGCCATTCAGTCGGGCTCTCAATCAACAGGATTGAGTTATCTCGTCCTCTGGTAGCCTTCCAAGTCACAGCATTTAGCGCACCGTGATGGCTTCATTTGTCTCAGGTTGTTTATCGTTATGAATATGCGCTGAGACCGTCTACCTCACTCCCTCTCCCACCCCAGCATGAGGCCACAAACAGAGCCAGTCAGTTTGTCTGATGCGGAAGAGGGCGCAGCGGTTGACAGGGCCGGCGAACCTGTCTGATCCCCTTGACACTCACTTCAGCATTATAAAAATCAGGGTGTAAGAAAGAGGCATCGCTGTTCTGCCTCCCAAATTCACTGGTCGCCACTCAACACACAACACACACTGGGCTGAGGGCGTGGCCTGGCGTATAGCATCAGTTGGGAGCCTTCCGAACCACGGCTTTTAAAAAGCCGTAATAGCCTCAAGTGCATGAGCTTGAACTGAGGAACTTAATGGATGCTGGTAAAGGTGATGTTAGTATGTTGTTGGAGGTAGTATGCGTTGATGTGGTCCAGCCTACGGGAGTTTACCACAGGTTATCGTAGAGATGCATTTGTCCGAGAAGACTCATGCGATGTGTGAATAAACGGGAGCTGAAAGGGCAATGCATACAGCCGCGATGATTGCGTCGGGGCCCCAGAAACTGGTTCACCGGTCTCCATGTGATGGATTCGCAGTTGACCAACTAGGCTGATGCGTGAGGTTAAGTTACGGTCACAGTGGGGGCAGGAGAGGTGGGAGGGGCTAATTTGTTGTTGTCTGCTTTAGCCGTGGTGGCAGTGGTAGAAGTGGAAACCGTGCGCTATGCCCGGGGTACCGGTAAAGTCAACACTGAATTGAATTCCGCTTTCTGGGACGGGCACGTGGCTGAATAGGCCCATGCAGTGTGTGAATGTGCAAGGACAGTGTGGACAGTGAACGCGGGGGTGGTGACTATATTTCGGGGCCCCAGACACTGGTTCGCCAGTCTCCGTTAGATCTATTCGCAGGTGACTGACCACTCTGACTACATGAGGTGAAGGTGCGGTTGCAGTGTGGACAAGTTGGAGCCGAGTTTTCATCACTGGTGTTAACGGTGGTGAGGGTGATGTTTAACAGTGCGTCATGACGGTTTGCATTGGTGATGGTGGCAGAAGCCGTCGCTGCAAACGTTGAGGCGGAAATGCTGGTAGAGGATGGCGACGGCGGATCTGCAGCCCCGTTAGTATTGTTTATCGTCATACGGTGTGGAGCAGATGTGGTCGGGCAGGCATCATTTGGTGTCTTCCGGTTGCTGCATATGGTTCAAAGATGTCCAATTAAACCGATTCGTGCCCGGAATATTCACTGACACCATGCGCGTGTTTGGGGACGTTGAGTGTTGGCGTTGCGGGGCCCGGCAGTTGGGATTTAAGAGTATCGCCTTCCCGTGTTCTAATACTAAAATCAAACTTAATACTTAACCTAACCGTGAACTTCGCCTTAAATATGATCTGGAATATAGCACAAAGTGTTGCTGTTTTTGTCTGCTACCAAGTTATATCTAAAAATTCTTTTAAAAATGCACGATGTAGGATTAGTTTTATGGGTTTATGACCATGTTCATTAAACAAACTACAACAGTCTCGAAATTAATCACTGGTGATGCTGGCTCAGTTTAAGTGCCCTTAGCGTGTATACGCTTTCCGCCTCTAGCACTCAAGACGTTCTACCAGTCATGAGCTCATATTTATCGAGTTACCGTACATTGCAACGCACAGCCCATTGGACAGAAATCATAGGCGCCCACAAACTGCCACCGAAGGGACACAGCATAACTCTTACATGACGTTTATTCACTCACGCCCATATCAGTCTAGCGGATAGACGAGCACAAATGTCCAAAGGATGCCACGCATCAGGGACTCTGATCACCACCAATTTTCTGGTGGTCAGATACCGTCTCCGCAACTAAGAAACTGAGCCCGTTCATTGTAATCCTCTGAGAACAAACGCTGCTTAGACGCCACAAACCGGAGACCCCGAATTTCTGAACACGGGATTTTTGAGAACTTTCCCTCCACAACAACAGTCTTCTGACAATTTCCACCATGAAATCGCAGGACGAGAGGTCACCGCCAAACGAATTCCTCGAGGATCTGGCATCCACATGGACCGAGTCCAGTTGTTATTTAAGTGACTGACAGGTCAGTTCAGTGATTCTATCACTGCAGGCCGGCGAGGACCACAAGAGCGTCAGCAAATTTCATCAGCTTCCCGCACCCGACGTCAGCAGTCCACGAGTGGCATATGCTGGCATCACCAAAACTTGGAGCAGCAGTGTGACGATTTCTGCTGCCCTGTATTTTTATGTCGTCTGCCATGACCTTAAACGAACCCATCCTAACCGATAGTAAAAGGGAATACTGCTGGGAGCCCTGCTAATCTTCACACCCACCGCTTGCTTCTCTGAGACTATATTTCTAGCATCAGATTGGTCGGCGACTCCGATGCTGAGGTAAGCGAGGTCCAACAAACCCTGCTGATCGCAAACAACACAACTCTTTGTGTCACACAGTTGCTAACAATTCCCGAACATCCAACTCTTGTCAACGCTTCATCACATTTGGCTAGGATTTTCGACAGATTTCCATATGGGTTTTTTATAATCGCACAAGTTTCCGATTCCCGAAGGCTGTATTGCTAGTCGAGCTAAAGAATCACCGATGACCTCTCAAATCTTCGTCCCTGCTGCCAGTTTGAAGTGACTTCGTACCTCACTCCTCAGGCAACTCCCCTGCCTGATCAACCTCTCAGTTCAAGAAGTTGGCATAAAACACATTGTCACCAACCACATTTAAAACACTGGACCTCCCAAATCTTGCTGATCGTGCCTTATTCCTCTGAACCGTTTGAAGATTTCAAGACAAAATTTGAACACGTGTCTCAGCTCGGCATCATCCTACAGGCCGACAGCTGTTGAATATCACCCTTCCATCTTGTTCCAAGGAAGATGACTACTGACTGGTGAGCGTGTGGCAGTTACTGGGCATTGAACTCAGTGAATATCCCTGATCGATACCCCGTCCCATATATTCAAGACTTCACTCTCGCGATACATGTTAGGAGCGTACTCCCTAAGATTGACCTTGGTCGTACTTACAACGAATCGAGGCCAGGGATGTGCCAATAACTACAGGTATCGCTCTCCTTGGGTTATTCAAATTCACTCGAGTGTCCTTTGGCCCGAGGAATATCGTTCGAAATTTACAGTGTTTTATCGATCAAGTTCTGCGAGGTCTCGACATTTTCTACACTTACCTTGATGATTAACTGATGGTTAACTCGCACGCTTCTGAACACGCGGCCCATCTACAACAAAGGCTCCAACGACTCGATTCCTATTGTATTAAAATATATGCTTCCATGTGTGAGTTTTGAGTCCCCATCCTAGTCTTCCTGAGTTAGGTAGTGGATGCCGATGATACAAAGTCCGTCTCTGAAAAGGGTTGATACTGCAGCTTAATTTCCAGTCATTGTCACAATCCATCAATTACACCTCCTCTTGGCTGTGGTGCAGCCACTCAACGATCGCTGGGACAAGGGCTTTATACGCCTGACGTTTCGGATTCAAACTGGAACCCAGCATCAGAGATAGTATCAGATACGGGTACTTCGTACACAGGGTGTTGCAGTATTTATAGCATGTAATCACTACGGTACTGCACGCCCACGGCAATTAACAGCTCCACCTACAGCGATGATGACTGCGCTCTGGTGCGTTAATTGTTTGATGGCCGGCATGCGGGTCGTTATCCGCTGAAATTTCGTCACCCGTGTTGGAGGGTGGCGTGATGATTGCTCGGCCATCTGGCTCACTGGCACTGACGCTGGAAAATTTTTTAGCCTGAGCACTCACCGAGTCGCCGATTACTCTGGCCAACCTGAGCCTCAACGCCAAATATGGGTTGGGTAGGTCATTGCACTTGTTAATAGACTGGGGACTGTAAACTGTGATTCAAGCAACTCACGGCTCCCGCAATTATCACTCTCTTGCAAGAAGTTCGGCTTCGTCGAACTTGAATTTGTGGCCTGTGTGACCAGATGGCCGAGCAATCATCACGCCACCCTCCAACACGGGTGACGAAATTTCAGCGGATAAGGTTGGGTAGGTCATTGCACTTGTTAATAGACTGGGGGCCTGTAAACCATGATGCAAGCAACTCGTGGCTCACGCGATTATCACCTCTCGCAAATGTCGGCCTCATCGAACTTGAAGGTTTGGCTGGTTCTCGCCAAATCAGCCGCGACTTGAGAATTAGTGTCACTTCGCCGCACTGCTGCCGTGTGTTCCAAAACTTTTTCAATGGGTGCGAATTCGCCGTGTGGCGTAGATGAAATGGCCTTGCATCTTATAGGTTTGTTGCGTCGATATGAGAAGTCAATGGGCAGTTAGTACAGTTTAACTCGATTCGTAGGTCAGGTTACACTCAATCGGTTATTGCCCTGTGTGAAATCAAGGTATGCGTTTGAGAGATGTCGAGTAGTTTTAAGTTGTTTACGCTCTTTTGACGTCCGGATCAGTAACAGGGAGTGCGCGGTTGTGTATTAGCCATATGACGGGTTGGTTCAGCGGTACAACAAGGGTTCAAAGGTGACAAACCAAGCCGGTCGACGCGATTTTCAGAGCCCTAGGTGTGAGCGTACCGTGAATTAGCACAGGTCAAGCCTGTGGGGTGGCTTAATAGTTTACCGATTATGTAATGGGACATGCTAACATTTTGTAGGAGCTGGCAAATACGCTTTGTCATTTTCGAGCCTTCAGTCACTGGATGCATAGATTGTCCCTTTTCTGCAACTATTTCTGATGATTTGTTCCAGAGGGAATCCGAAACGTCAGACCCAACGAACACTATGTTCCAGTGGTCGCCTCTTCTTCTGATTGTCCGTAAAATACTTTAAGTCTCAGTGTGAAATCTATAAATAATGGTTCCAAGAACATTCCCAATAGGAGTAAATTAGCATTATCAAAGTCTCACCCAAATGGCGTCATGTGTTTCACTCCTGTGGTAGCCACCCAGAAGAAAACCTCTTTTCTGGAACTCGTAGGCTTTCGAAAAGTAAAGGGGAAATTCAATGGAAAATTTACTTTTGAAATTACTAAATCGTTTCTTCATCCTGATTTTCTGAAGTCAGCTTGCAAAATCATTCATCTGAATTTGCTGATTTAATTTCCTTACCCCTTATTTAGTGCTTTCCAAAACAACAAGGTTTGGTTATCGGCCTATGCACTTGCGGATTTGGAACGGGTGCAATTGTACTGACTCCTGTGCAAACAGCCCTCATCAACCCCAGCAATATCTTCGCCAACAATGAAACTCAGTGGGTTCTGTTTTCTTTACTAGGAATGAATATTGTGCTTTTTTTCCCAGCTCGCCTAAGCAGTAGGTTCTACCTCCTGCTAAACCCGATTGGGCGTCAGCTGTGCAAAATCCTGGCCAAATTTCTTAATAATATTGCATGGCAATTTGGACTCTGATCGGCATCAAAGGGAACCGAATGTTTCACCGAGCATACTGATCCTGAGTCTCTTAACAACTGTTAAGCCTGGCCCTCTTGTTTATCAAATAGGATTTTCACGGTTAGCCGACCACTTAACCTCCATATCGTACCGACGCTTGAATTCTAAAAGTCACAAATATTTATTTGTAAGTGGCACTTGAGAAATACCCGTCATTTTAGCATTTGCTACCAGCAATCAAACGAGTTTGTCCATTTAATAAATCTGAAGTGCAGCTGAAATTGTTGCCAAGCCGTGGAAAAGAGGGCATATACCACTAGCGGTAATGGGCTGATAAAAACTCAAATTAGAAATGTACAAGAAAAATTCAACAGTTGGTCCTCAGGTTGCAAGGTAGAGTGAATTCTTATGTATTTGTCAGTACTCAATGTCTTAATTCAGAATTATTCAAGATTTTAATGTCAAAAGACCTTTCTTCGGTTTATCTGAAAATCTAAGTTGACACTCCACGCCAGACGTTGCTAACGAGCGGAAGTATTATTGTTTTAACAGGCAGGATAAACTGATTAGCAGTTTTCGTAGCTGCGAGGCAGCGCATGGATCCAAGTCGGGTACATAATATATTTGAAGTTATTAACTTAAACTCTCATTGGAAGAGAGTTTCCGATGTTCTCAGTAAAAAAGCAAAACTACGCGTCAAGCATTGTAACTTTGCCTCAAAACTGTAGATTTCAAACTAAAGTGTTTATTTCTTATATTAATAACTTGAAGTATAATTCATCATTAACGATACACTTTTGGCCCAGGACAAATGAACACTGCCGACAAATATATGTCTCCCTAATATTTGTCAGCATTGTTCATCAGGCTTTAATACTACTATTACTGCAGCTGCTGTTACTACTACTACTACTACTACTACTACTACTACTACTACTACTACTACTACTACTACTACTACTACTACTACTACTACTACTACTACTACTACTACTACTACTACTACTACTACTACTACTACTACTACTACTACTACTACTACTACTACTACTACTTCTACTACTGCTACTACTACTACTACTACTACTACTACTAATTCTACTACTACTACTACTACTACTACTAATACAACAACCACTTTTTCTACCAACGACTGTGCAGCTGGTGGCAGCGCTTGAGAATGAACCCAAGGCAGAGTTCTGTTAGCGATCGGTGAGCGTTCGTTAACGAAGAACAATATACATTCGATAAATAAAAAAAACATTGACGATTTTCATAGCAAAGAAGTGGTAAAACTTGGAAGGATTGTGAGTGATATCCTTATGCGCTGGGTTCTCATAGCACCTCATACTTTTCTGCATATCAGTATGCTACCCGGGCGCATTTTCTGAATGCACATACTGAGCTGATTAATAGCTAAAATAATCCAACCAATCGATGCATTGAATCAATTGTCTGAAGCATTGTTTTATTAATCTGCCCTATGAACACCAAGGCATATGACAGCCAATTGGAAAACGAATGTACTGAATGCAATATCAGGTAGAAGAAATATGAGAAAATTTGATTAATTAACTAAACGATGGATGATTAAGAAGTACTACAGATTCTCGTCAGCCTATGGTAAGTAGACAGTTCAATTGTCATTAGCGCTACCATCTAACCACAAACCCACATAGTGAGCTCATCAAAGGTGACATGCCTGTGACTTCGTTTAAAGTCAGTCATACTTACACAGTATCTACCGCACTCTATTCTTCCATAAACAGCTTATGCTGAGTGCAATACAATTTAAAAGAGACGAGGCGCAGTGAATGACGAAGCCAAAGAGCAAAATGCCACTTCTGATATTTTTTCTTAAAATATAAAGATAATTTGCCATCTACCTGAAACAGCAAGCCACTCCTCTTGCAGAATGTTTGAGGAGGACGATCTTTTACACCGGGTACCGACAACCTTCCTCATAATCGGTGGAATACTGGCAGGCATACAACTGATCGCCTGCCTTATTTTGCGACCACGGCCATCTAGTGACAACGTCTCCATCGTGCGTTCATTTTCCTATTCCAACATATGCTCTTTAATCAGATTTTCGCAATATAACTTTACCTTTTTATTTCTGACATATAGAGGATTCCGAGTGAGTCGATTGAACTAGAAAGCGACACGTAAGCTCCTCTTTACTGAAAAACTTGGCCATGCAGTTAAATGGCTGATCATATTCTGATGCGTAAGTTAGTGATGGCTTATGGAATAAGTTATATTCATAATGCAGAGGTGGTAATAAAGTTTCAAGCTTCAATGTTATTTAGGTTTCAAAGTTCATCCTCTTTGAACATGAAAAGAAAAGTTAAAATTAAATCAATTGCGGCAATTACCATGAACATGAACTTTGCATCAAGAAGATCACAGGCAACCTTACTTTATATTCTGGAATAATAGGACTTGGCCCCACTTTAGTAGTTACTAGAGCCTTCGTGTCTTTAGTTAAATGGCACATTTACACCCAAATATATTTCTCATGCTGAATATTGACACTGCTATGTAGTTAAGGGATTATACCATGAATCCGATCCTGTAATGAATATTTATGCAGTTTATTTTATCCTAAGGAACATGTTGAAGGCATTCAAGTCTTAGCAGATTGCAGACCAATTCGCATATGGCATATGACTTGATTTTTAATCCATCCTTCAATCTCTTTTTTAGTTTTACTGTTGTGTCTATGGAGCCGGCAGAAAATGATATTCATACTGTGGATATGCTCAAAATGCCCAACATATACATTTTCTGGTGCATAATGTTCCTGAATTTACTCCCACTGACTCTCGTCAATTCTGCCATTAAGGTAAAGGACATTCAGATGCTATGGATTTTTGGGAAAACTATAGCCAATCGACCTCGAAAAAAGTTAATAATGCGAAATTTGTGATAAACCTTTAAACAAATAGTCATAGAAGCACATAATGCTTGGCTCATCGAATCAAAATTTGTGCGGTTTATTAACGCCCGTTTTCCGCATAATGCAGTTGATAATGAGTCCTAACAGGTGCTGTTACAGAATTACCTAGTGTACTTTACCCTATATCAGGCATTCTTTTATTTGATCGCCTTGCAGCACGGCAGAAATCTCGTTGTACACTTTCACACTAAAAGAGCCGAATTCTTTTTACTGCAGAAAAGCAATTTGACCAATCAATGATTATTAGCCTCTTAGAAAGAAGTGGACGCAAATGAGATGATGGTGTAATTTTATGCGATCTTATTCATTTTCCCCACCGAATCCGAGCATTAGCACTGTAAAACGTGGGACCTCTCATGAAAAGGGATGTGTTGGGCACAAAAGCCACGAATGCGGCGGTGGTGTGCTTCGACGTCCTGCCAAAGTTGTATAATACAGGAATTCCTCCATGCTCCATCATGTTCTTAGGTGGCCTCCCCACATTTTGGTTCTCAACGTAAACCAGTAATAATTACATTTTTCTTTACGGAAGATTAGAAGTGGCGGCGAATGCGGCTGAAGAGTTATTGATGCAAGTTCAGCACCTTGAAACTGAGGCAGATGAGGTGATTGAGGTTATCTCGTTATCCATCTCCATCCCGCTTGAACTGCTTATCAACACTTAAAAGGGTTTCCTACAGAAATGTAATGAGACCAACCAAAAACTAAAGAAGTGCACATCGTCCAAGTCCTTGAACTGCGTCTTAAAAATTTCTTCACATTGAGAGCAAAAGGAGGCAAAAGAGACGGGTTCGCCTCTATCTGGAATAATTGCCGTAGCGGGTGCGCTAGATCTCGCACTCCGAAGTTGTGAGCTATGTACGTCAACGACACATTCTTCATAATCAAAAGGAAACATGTGCTTGAGTCAATTTTTCATGACGTCCAGTCTACCCTTGAAAAGGACGTAAACGGATCAGGTACAATTACATGATGTGCGAGATACTGGCAGACGGGAAAATAGGGACAACGATCTACCGTCGGTCGACTAACACACGGCGCATTCTCTACTTCCGGAGCAACCAGATCGTTGTTGGTAAACGTAGATGTGTCAGAACCTCTTATAACGTGTTCACACACATTGTAGTAATGACAATAGGAGAAAGGAGGAAACGAAGTACTTACGTGCTCCCTTTGAAGCCAATGGTTATCCAAAGTCATCCATATGCAAGTGTCCCAGGAAGTCTCACCCAGAGAGATTCAGCAAAAAGAGCCCGAGACTCTGGATTCTGATAATCTATGTGATTAATGTTTCAGAGGTGACGTCAAGAATACATAAATCTTTCGGGCTTGGCGTGAATGTAAACCGGAATGAATAATCGGGCAGCAAATGATGGGGCTCCAACTCCTGCCATCACTGACAAACAATCAGCGATAGTCTACAGCCGAGCGAACTAAAACTGTGATACAAGGTATGTATGTGAAACGGACAAACGCCTTGGCACAAGACAGCGCCAACCAACTTGCATTCAAGCGTACGGATACGCATTATGGGCTATAACCACATACAGCAGCAGAATCAGAGCTTTGCCTTTGAGCAAGGGAAGGTGACTGGCCGAATCCACGATAAGATGGTCAGAACGTTGCTGGAAGGTTGGTCCTTGAGTGACACAACTAACCGTGCCTAGCTGGCGCGCCGCATAAGGCTCGAGTCAGTTTAGACAGGGCCAATAGGACGGATGCAAGTCACGTCGGCCTGCAGGGTATGCAAATGGAAAACAGAAGCCCAGCTAAGTCACCTGATCTTTGGGGCACTGTCAGCTTAACTCGCCCGCGAGGATGAATGCACGATGCAAAGGCAGCAAAGCTCAACCAGTTCACACGCTAACTGCAACTACAGCAGCTGGGGGGAGGGGGAAACACAAATCACGCGAGTCCACCGGAAAACAGACGAAAACATACTGCAGGAAAAAGCACACGCGTTAAGTGTCGTTTTACTACGAGACAGACGACAAGGCTGAACAACCATGATTCGAAGGAAGGACCAAACCTGATGATGGAAAGGGGAGAGTTTCCAAAGTATCAACATGAATAAGAGTCTGTTCATGAAATCACTTACTCTTCTTCTTCGTCCTCTTCAGGAGTTGATAAACACATTATCTGAATGTACACAGAAGAACTGGCCTTTATCATGAAGTGATAATCAAAACTCTTAAAGGTGTTTTCTGTTGAGAAGTATTGCCAAGGTGGAGTTGTAATCCTGGTTACCTAGCAGCCACGCGAGAATGTTAACTTTTGAGTAGTATTCTTTTCCTTCGTCTGCAAATGCTACTGTTCATTAAAAAATAGTGCTTAAATATTATGCTTTTCTTGCATTGATTTTCGATGCTACTTAATACTGAAATATACCTCTGAGACAAAGTACACAAAAAGATGCTTCCTTGTACTCGTTCGGTTGCCAATCAGGCTCTCTTTAAATTGTAAACCGAAGACAAGGTGCCATTTTATTCAGAATAATTTTATAATTAAGGGATTTTTTAATGCCATATAATGTTCATAACAGAGTATCTTACTTGCCCATTAGGTAATGGTGTTTTTGAGGCATAAAAAATTATCCGTATCAATCGCAAACTTTCATAAGCACTATAAGAATTCATTTTAAAGCACGGGGAAATTATGATTTTGTTTACCCGGAATATCTATAGGATGCAGTTAAAAAACCTAAAGCGCCAGTGAAACTGAAGTTCGGATTCTTTCTCTTTTTAAAGGCGCAGGTATAAAATTTAAAGAAGATGTTATTTGCTGCTAAATGAGTACAAAATAATTCTCATATACATTCTTTTAATAAAATATGTTTGATTGCATAAAGGCCTCAAAATACATGAAAAATCTTCATGATAATTCAGCAATACTTTTTATGTTGTTCAAGTTCGTGCAGGTTGTTGGCATCTAAGTAGTTCTTTCCAATCGAAAATAGTTTCAGAATTGTTTTCAACAGTTCATGAAATGGCAGCTACTATATATACATAGATACCCATATCGCTATCTGTGTGTATCAGATGATATATGAGAGACATTGGGGTAGGCGAATACATGCGTTTTTTGGGGTTATTTGGCGTGTGCGTATTTTGACTATCACATAAGTGTACAGAAGTTATTTCTTTCTGTTTATCCACCTACCTAGATAATTGGACAAACATTTATTAATGATGACACATACCTTAGCATCGTTGAATTACTCGGTGCCGTCGTAAATGCAGTCGGTTGCATCATTTGGGGATCTGTGGGGGATGTGCTTTCCTTCAAGGTACGTTGATTTTATCAATTTTTTTGCTTATATTTCCTTATAATCTTCCACCTGAGCCATGGGGAAATTGAAATCAATTAGTGAAATCCGTTTAATAGTCGATGACCAATTTATCGCTGCATCAACACAGTTACATAGAGATATGTTAATTTAAATAGTTTTAAATCGAAGCAACATGTGTTTGGGAGTCTTGCTTACAAACTTGAGGTTATTTAATAGTGAATTTGACTTTTAATCCCATTCAATTACTCCAAAGAGACCGGAAGTCAAGAAGCATACTGTAGTACTACAGGCTTCAATTAATTTAGAACTTTCGGAAACAGCGTTTAAGACTTGGAATAACATAGATACAGAATAAAAATTCTTAGTAATAAATGTGTGAGGAAATTTCAAGACAAGAAGTCCAAACTTCTGCGTGAAAAAGCACAACATTCAGGAAACAGTTGGCAGTATTTTTTTTAAAGTATTCATAACTAAGCGCAAGGAAGAAACCCATATTTTATTTGTTTGGTTAAATCTATGTGTCTTATACAAGTAATGTGGGAGGCAATAGCCTTTATGACGTGCGATAGGATAGACATGGTAGGTGCACTAAACCTTCATGTTGAGTGACTTCATATGCGTGACTCTTTTGCCTACTTTAAAAGGGAAACGATTTTGGGGGTCTAGAAGACGCTTGTTTGGAGAACTGAAGCATTTTTATGGCACGCCAACAGTCGTTAGTACCGTTGTTAGATTAAAGTTATATTTAGACGACAGTTGAATCTTATTTTGCAGTGAAATGTCCCTTCCTTGAGTAAATAACACTGTGTGGTATAGGACAAAATACAACATGAAAGAGGATAGAAATTATATCAAAAAGCAATGGACAGCAAATTAAAACAGATCAGAAATAATAAAAGCATCGCACAAGTGTTCTTCAAAATTGCAATGATACAAAATTAACGGCGAGAAAATAATTAAGGGTTTAGGTTTGTTTTGAGGCTGGGTTTAGGGTTAAAGGGTTTGTTACGATTGCTTCAAGGGAACGCGCTGGAGTTTTGATTACTTTTAGAGTGGATGATAGAAAGCGGGTACAAGTGCCGTTTTGTAATTAAGTGCAAGAGCATCTCACGTTTTCTATTGTTCATATTCTCGTGTCTGAATAAAAAGGTTACTGACGCTCAAAGTCTGTAGATTGCAAATTCAGCAGGAAACGCAATGACTTTGCTTGTGTCATGTTTTAAACGAAAACTCCATGCTATGCGTCCCACGCATATATCCGTATGATAAATTAACTGCTGGTGTATGGAACGTTTTCAATAGGGAGTTATCCAGGTCATTAATCGAACATAATTGCACAATTCCAGGAAGTAAATATTTCCAGATCTTCACTGAGACGGAAAATTCTGACGTGCTCAGGATTCTGATGTGCTCGATGAAAGAGATCCATTTAGATCATACTATACCAAAAATCGATGTGGAATTCAGTTACATGATTATCCAAAAATAAAAGCCACCGTACAAACGTGTGCAAATCTCTGAGCATAGGCTGCGTATAAAAGTGAGCTGTAGACATTTCAGGCAATATTATTTTTCATCACTTCACTTTAGGTCCCTCTGTACGTCAACAGCCTCGTTTACGCCACAGTGCTTGCCACATTCCCATTTGTGATAACACTGCCAATGGTCAACCATTACCTATACGCCATCTGGGTGATGCTGATTCATAGTTGTGTTGGTGGCAATATTGTTCTTCTGCCATTTGCCATCTCCAGGGCTTTCGGACAAAAGCAGTTTGCCACCAAATATGGCATCGTGTTCACCGCCCTAGTAAGTTAAACCTTATCCAAAATAGAAACGACCACACAACGTACATCTGGTACTTCTAATATCTACAAAAGGCAAAACTTAACGTGCTTAGATCGATGTAATACTTTGATTTCCAACTTAATGACCAAACCTACTGGATTCAACATACTGTCCAGATCCCACGCTTCCGCTTCTTAGGCCAAAATCATAGCCTTTATTTCACATTTTCTTAAGGGTTTTTGATTGAGGCATAGGTAAAATTGAAAATTTAGAAGAAGCATCAGGCTATTCTTTGTGTTAAGTTGAATAAAAAGGGTTGATGATGACTCTAGATATGCACCGTGATATAAATGAACCCTCTTTGGCATGCCTATCCTACGTACCTCAGAATTGACTTAATAATCACCATGGCTCTCCTTGACAAGAAATACACTTGCAAAGTGCCTCGAGTCACCGTTTTGCAACCGCGACCTTGATAAAACTTCAAATGACCCTGTCTACTTACTTCATTAGATCTTTTTTTGTCTAGAATCAAATCCGCAGGATTGTGTGCTTATATAAGTATAAATCATACGTATTACCTTTTAAAATTGTCTCTGGTGGTTTCAATCAAGGCATTTGGAAAACTGGAAAAGCAAGAAGTAGCAGTATCTAAGTATTCTTGGTTGGTTCACTTGCAATGTCTGACGATGAATAAACATTTTCTTCCACTACTAACTGAGATATTTATCTGGCCACTTCGTTCTATCGTAAAGTTGACCAAGCACTCATCATTGGAGGGACATAATTTAATGCACCTTTCAAGGACAAGTGGGCCGTAAAACAGTTTGATCACTCGGATTGAACAATTCAACCTACCATGAGAGCCTCAGTTTATCTTTGTGCATTACAACAACGCCTTAACCATTAAAATACTAATGATCTCATGTGATATACCAAATTCGCCCTAATTAACATGGTGACGAACACTCTGTGAGCTTGGAAGTAACAAATGCTGATTTCATTCTGAAAATTATGCAGAACGCTATTGATAATGGATAATCCTGCAGAGCCTTCTGCCCTGTAGATAACTTTCTAAGACATAACTTGCGCTTAAGTTAAATATTCTACAAAGGTATTCAGTGAATACTGCAATCTCCAGGGTATTTATCACAAAATACCGTCAGTACTTTATGCAATTCCCAGCTACCACGGAGAACTAGACTGTCCTCAGAAACGCATATGTAAGGAATGTCAAGGAAACTGTTTGCTCTCAGGTCCGAGAGAGTTGTGGTTTTAGACATTGTAAAATTTGTTAAAACTTGCAGTGCTCCAATTGAAAACTTGAGAAGAACCTCAAAACCCAAGGACAAATTCACATAAACAAAGGGATAAACGGAACCGTTTTCATCTCTCAAGCCGTAACGGAAGAGATGGCTTGATATATTTCTGAGGAAGTTAAGGTGTACGTTTGTAGAAAATCCTTCGCGATCAAGCCTTTTAGGTTCGGTCCCAGCGTTGATATGAATATTTGTGCTAAATTCCACCAGACAGTGCGGAATAATCTCTTAAAATTTATAACCTACCAAAAGACTATCAGTAATATACCATAACGGAGAAACGTATCTTATTGGCGGCACAGGTTCTTAGAGTAAATCCCTCGGAGGAAGTCTTTTCTGACTCAGTTCTAAAGTTGGTATAATTATGTGAGCTTAAAACCAGCAGATAGTGCGGAGTAACCGCTGCGAACAGGAAGAAGTACTTGATGCGTCACGCGGTGGCACAAGAGTGGTAAAACCCATAGGTCTGGACCTTAAGCTAATACCTGTGCAGTTAATTAAGTAGTGTATACTTCTTACGGCCTGTCATCAACTTGGGAATATTACGTGGTTATTGCAAATAAATTAATGGAGTTCAGCTCAAATAGTCATAGCAACGTTCGGAATAATCCTGAAAAGGTTTCTTGCGAAAAATTAACCAATTAACAAATCATAAAACACCGTTCAACAGGAGGGAAAGATAACACAATGTAATACGCAAACCTAATATTCGATTTTGATCTCAGATTTTGTCGAGAAATAAACGCATAGTGAAAGCAGCATTGCTTCATATGACAAAGAACTGGCATTAAACGTGCAACAAACAAATAAATGTTGCACGTATTGAGGCGTTTTAGGATATAGAAATTTCGATAATGAAAGAGCAACCGGACACTTTCATTGCCAATTAAGTCTGTTCCGATGACTCCTGTGACAAAGGGCATTGTGAAGCTTCAAAAGTATGACAGTCATTGGTAAAGAGGTTACCTAGTTACTGGGAATCAGTAAATACCACCCTGATGATTAAGTTTTTGTTGTCTGCTCACTGTAAAGGGCAACCAAATCAATTTCTTTGACCGGTGCAGATGGCATCATAAATAAGATGAAGCCTTATAAGGCCACAAATAAATTGAGCCACTCAAAGGAAGCTCAATTGCGAAAGAAATAAAAAATCAGCGATTTTAGAACTGCAAGATCTACCAGCAGGCACACAGGAACTGCTAAGGGACCAACCGATGAGCCCAACGTCTTGCATCTGCGTCATGCAGCAGCAGAACGTTGCGAAAAATGCCTGTCTGCGCTTTTAACTAGTATTTTTGCGTTTCTTTTGGTAAAACATTTAGTATCTGAATACTGGTGACTGCATTTTGGTAACCTATGGATATTACGTGATTACTCCACAGTAATTGATGAAGTTTAGTTCGAATATTTCAGTCAGCTTCTGTGTTGAACCCAATAGCTTTGTAGCAAAAGATTTGCTCTACAAATATACCTGACTATTTAAATAAAAGTAGTAGTATTAAAAATAAAAGAAGCCCAAGCTAAAATTTGGCAAATAAACTGTTCATAAGACAGCATTAATAGAAAACAGCAAATAATTCAAATAGAATGACAAAATGTTGACGAACATTAAAGTCTTTAAAGCCTCAGAATTCCAGAAGCAGACACCCAAGTCGCATGCATGACCAAACAAACGCCTATTGACTACCAGTTTTCGAACACCCGTGCACATCTCCTAAACGCCAAACATCCGGTCCAATGTCCGATTGTGGAAAATAATCCATTAATCATAAGCCCTTTGTATATAAAACCTCACTGCAAAGTAGAAAAACAAAGTATTAGACACTTTCTGTTGTGACTATAAAACTGCTCAATGTCTGATTACGTGGCTAAAGTATATATTTAAGTGCAACCTTTTCAGTCCCATTAAGTGATTATGCTCTGCGGGAATTTCTTTAGGTCCCAGGTGGTATACTTGGAGCAGGAATCGTCGTTGCCATTACCTTGGAATACCACATAAGGAATATCTTTATCCTTTGTGGTTTTACTATTTTATTTGGTAAGTGTTATTGATCCTATCTCCAGGAGCCTCAAAAGTCATTTGCTCATACTTTGAGTCTTTTTGCCATACACAATTAAATTTGAGTCCTAATATTAATTTCAGTATTTAAATGAAATTGGTAAATTCTGCCCACTCTTACGAAAGATTACAAGTTAAACGACGTCCAGTTTGAAGCACCTAACCAGGAAGTGCGAAAAAGAATTGCAGCAACTAGACGCAACGTTAACAAAGACAAGTAACCACATAAAAATCGTCAATATAAATACTTATTCTTATCTTCTTAACGACAGAATTTTTATTTCTATTTTATCCATATAACTCTATACATAAAGTCAACAGAATTATCCAGTTAACAAATTGCAACCGATTCCGGATAGATTTAAAGTGCTGAAAACCACAAATTGCAGTCTTGCCCTAGTAAGTGATACTCTCAGGACCGTTGTGGTCAGTGGACATTTATCTGCAGTATTTTGACTAGTAGCCGTCTTTTCTGGTGTTAGAAAAATTGCGAAAACTGCGGAAGTACCGTTATAAAACCGAACTTAGGAAAAATATGACAAAGAGGACTTTATGAACGATGGTGACCAACTAGAGTAATATGGTAACCAAGATTCGGAATGCATTTTTGATTACGAAGGAGTACCTAAGTGGGATTTTAATATTCCCTCGCATACCTCATAATTCCATTTTTTTCAGTTATAATGAGATGTAGGTTTTTATATGCACTACACTTGGACGTTTGCGACGATCACCCTCGGTGGAGAAAAAACATACTTTAGACCTGTTTCAAGATCGGGCTATGTCCATTCAAATGGCCTCGCATTTGCTCGTTTATGCATGCTCTGTATACAGTATCCAGCATAGCCTACATCGACTGCAATATTTTCTGCTTCCCAGATGGTAGCCGCTTTAATGTTTAACAACTGGAATGATTTTCCTCTCACGGAACGCACACACCTTACAGATTTCAACTCCTTAACGTTAGTACAATCAAAGTTCGGGTAAAAAATTATTCGAGAATCAGAAAAAGTGTTGACAAGTTACATATGGCCTTCCACCAGCAGAGTACAGTAGGATGAGTTTTGTTCATGATATAAATAAAAAAAATATTTCGATCTATAAGAGCGAGGCAAATCAATAGACAAGGAACGCAACGTAAGTAGTCATTTTGCCAACTGCGTACTTTGGAGTTTGCTGAATACATTTAACAGCCGGCATCTTGGCATGCTTATAATATTTTACTATTTAGTTAAAGGATAATCAATATTACAACGCACTCAAGAAATATATCTTAACAGATCAAAATCTGTTCATTTAAGTTTGTCTGGGTACAGTTAATCCGAGGTCCATCAGTCGATTCTGGATGCAGCCGTCAGTGGTTGAGCAAGCTGAAGGTTAATACACTACTAACAGAATATTAGCCTGGTTAAACCTCCAAATCAACGCAGCTAGCAGGCTTTTGTATGCGTTCTGACTGTTGCATCCAAACTGGAGCCTTATATTTTGGTTCATCTTATCCTTTTTTCAAAACTAAGAGTGAGTTGGTTATTCGTCACCTTTTGCTGCTTGACTGCCTGATTGTCTCTAAATTCACCAAGTATTACCGAATTTCCTAAATTATTTGAACACTGTAGTTCCCTCAGAACCACCATTTGCTTTGTTTCTGCGAGCAGCAAAGTGGCGATGTACGGAAAAGTGGTTCAGACTTCAGATTAGCTCCACTCGGGACTGAGATAGGAGTGACTTGTGAAGAAAAATATGCAAGCAGTGGAATTTTCACGCTCCCTACCTTGTTTTTGTCGATACCAGCCATTGAGCATTGATTTTGCTAGCATAACCTCGGCACAAATGTTCTAACTCTTCCTGTTAAGCTTCTCAAATGGTCAAAGCAATCGCCTCTAGGAATAATGGGCATATATGGAACACATATGCACCAAAGAGCAGCTGTCACGAAAACAACAGCATGAATGTGGGAAAGTGGTAGAACTGATGTGGAAATGTTCACATAAGTGAATAAAAGACATGATTGGGGTCAGTAAGACCGGTAAACTTTGGTCTTCAATAAAGTTCCCCGTTTTTGCAATACGGCGTGTTGAAACATAAAATAAATTGGTCGGAACATAGTTTCCGTCGACTAAATAGAGACAAGCAAACCATCGAATTCGCGTCGGAGGCACTTAGCTTCTTCGGCAAGGTGCGATTAAGGTTAAGAAGGCTGTGAACCCAAAATGGACTTTAGATATTGAGCAACCCCATACACTATTATCAACCTACTTTGATTGCTTTAAATTAAGCAACTGAAACCTTTCAAATTTCGGCATCAGTTTCACTGCAGAAACAATCTTCAAATGTCTTTTCCTGATACATGTTAAATGCGTAAATATTCTTGGCGTTTCACATACTCAAACCCTATCCTTTTGAATATGGTAAGCGTATTTGAAGTTGGCATGGTCCCTTCGCATTTTTTAGTTACAATATTGACATGCGCACTTGAGGATGACAAGGCACCCGTGATGTTTATGAGGCCATGGCTTAAAAGCAGAATTACAAGAAATGATGCGGACGGTATCTGATACATTCAAACTTCAACTACTGTGGTAAGGTGAGTTCAGAGATATTTGAATTTCATTAAATTAAGGCCAAACCTGATATCCTACAACCATGATTCCAGTACTATCAATAAAACTTCTATATTCGCAATTTAGACTTCAATGCTGACCTGAGTCAAATCATTCAGTCTGCATGGACCTTACAAGAATCAGGTTCCCAATTCATGCACAAGCTTTACAAAACAAGCAACTTGCTTCACAATAAATTAAAAGTTTGCATTTCTGTATGTCAAAGCCTGTACCTTTACTTAATCATTAATGGCTTCGAGACTTACTCCCAAATAAAAGTCGGATGTCTCGAAGCTTTGTCCAGATTAAAAATTGATTCATATCGTTCATACTGAGTTTATATTTACATAGATGTACAGATTTGGCAGTATTTGTTAATGCAAACCCTGACACATGGTTTGCGATTGTATTATCACGTCTGAAGCATATTTACTTTGCTCGATTTTGAAACTCCGTCCTTGGGAAGAGTTGTACTTTTTGAAACGTCTTTCAGCTGACTTCTTTCCAAAAATATATTTCGTGACCTACCATTTGAAAGGTTCACAAGCTTTACAGAGAAACTCGTAAAGTAAAAGCCGCACATCCCGCATCCATGAAAACTATACTGCGATAAAAAACAAGTTTTCTACTGAAAACAAAGTTTGGTTAATGAATTATTATATAAAAGCTAAGAAATGATACACTTTACTGAAAACATTTCAAGCAAAAAACGGTTTTATGACAGGTCAAGTATTTAAGGTATATTATATTTCACACCAGTAAAGGCAAATATGAGATGACAGAAAACTAATGGGCGGTTAAATCATTTAAGTTCTTTTTGATTGCTTTCCACGTAATTGTAATTCGGTCTGACGTAGAAACAAACAAGTTGTCTAAGGTATACTGGTTTACGAAAGTATTGACCATGAAATCCAGTTTTGTCTGCATTTTATTAATGAATGAGATTTCTGATAGGAATGAGGTCCGGGCTTTTAGTAGAAATTAAAATGTTGTGCAATGCGCTGGCGGAGAAGCTGGCTCTGTGCTGAAAACATGATTATAATTGTAGGCTAAAGAACGCTTCATACTCCATCGAGCGGGGAACAGCATCATGAATACGAATTATTGCGGTGTGTAGTTTACCTCAGTGAATTTCGCTATAATCAAAGTCAGCCTTTACTTTGTTGATGAAAACCTTGCTATTTATACTCTCTGATATCGACCGATATCGGTCGCTTACCGAAGTTGGTTACCTTCCGAACCATCAAGCGTCGACAGTCCTTGAAAACGTCTGTCGACACCGTGTATTATCTGGTGAAGGGTTTTTCACATATGTCCTCATGGGCCACTTACGAGTGCTCATCTAAAAATAAGAGTTAATGTTATCCCAGAGGGAAATTCATCATCAATATGCTTTTAAATCAATAGAAAACTTTGATAATACGTTTCATACTTACAAATGGCTTTCGCCTTAAACTTTGCCAATAAAGGCCAAATTTCTTCATTGTTCTGCTCATAATGCGCAGTGAGAATACAAAAAAATATTAAACATGGGCATATAATGGTAATATTTTAGCAAACGATAAATAAAATAGTTTATCTGCTTGCTGCGGGTGTTTTTGGAAAGCTTGCTTAATTCTAAGCATTTCGCACTTTCCAGAGCCTGGACTGGCTAATAGGTAAAATATATTGTTAACAATTCATAATGCAGCCGTTTGGCTACACTTTCCTTCGCACCTAAAATTTGACTCCGAAAGCTTATATTAAAACTCATACTCACACATTTTGACAAAGAAATAGACAGAATGAGGGAGTAGGCAGTATCTATATATTTACCCATGTAAATTCGCTATGTGATAAAAAAACAAAAAAATCAAACAAATAAAACAAGTTTATAAAATTGTTTTTTTTTTTCGAAAAATTGTCACAAGTTTGCGAACCATTTATTTTGATGCCCTTATTTCTGAAAAAATGTTATGTCGCATGCATGCCTTCACCAGATTTCTAGGGAAGGTTAGATTTTCCGGTTCGTAAAGAAATGTGTTTGAATCGTTTCTAACTTATATTAATGTCCTTTTAAATAAAATGCACACAAAATGCATAAGAAATTACAAGAATATCCAAAAATGACTGATTTCGCCCAAATCTGTTTTGTTTGTCTTCTATAAAGTACATTTGAAATGCATTCCACTCTAGTGAAATGCTTTCGGCACCCCATTCAATTTAGCAATCAGAAAGTGTATGCCGAGGGCATATATTTTTTATTTTTGGAAAGTGACAATGTTAATTATGTATGACTAGGGCTGAAAAATGCCTCCTATTTTTCTGGAATGGAATGTGAATTCGTTATAACTGTGCTTGATGTTAAATTTACTACAGCTGCATGATTCGTCAATTTTGCACCGAAATATAAAGAAATTGGTAAAAAAATAATTAAAATGAATAGTGCAAAAGGCAATTTCGTTTGTACCCATAATTTGATTGGGCACGACGTGCACCGATCGTCTTACGATGGGAAAAATGTGCCGCATCAACGGTGATGCGGTTTCTGCCCTTTTGTTTGGATAATAACATATTTCATACAAAACCCTGGTTAACTCGGGTTGGCAAGAAGTGCAGCCATTCGCCATGGGGGTGGAATGCTCCATCTGATTGTTGAAGATTTTCCCTTGAGGCTTCGCAAATACCATCAAAGGATCGACTAAGAAAAGACCAGATGCTTGGAGTTCATGGGCGAGAAACGTATTAAAGTGTTGCAGCAGGGGGTGACTGAATGAGCCCGTGAGCAGAAAGCGATACACACCTCAACACCGGGAAACAAATTCCACGAGCTGCCTGATCTAACGTCTTCAAGCAGCGACATACTAGCACACCACATTTTACCAAAGGAACTACAAAAAGAAGCAGGTTCAGACTCAACAGCACGAAGTCTTCGAGCCGATGCTAATACTGGCAGCTTGTTTGCGGCAATTTGAACGATCCTAAATCATTTGGAATTGACGAATGAGACGTTAAACTATATCCGACACCAGATATTCTCCCTCCGACAGGTAAAATAATCCCAAAGGTCAAAATGCATGCATTAATTGAACTCAAGGCCGTCAGAGACATCGTCATTGTGCCCGCGGAAAAGGGTTATTCCACAATCGCATTGGACAGAACAAACTGCATGAAGCGGGGGAAGAGCTTACTTGAGGATCGCCAATTTTAAGTTCCATTTAAAACCAATCCCGTAAGAATGATAACATATGAACTTAGTTCAACAATGTTGAATTTGGAGAAATAGGGTATTATAACTCCGCCCGAAACATGTATGCCGAGAGACCAAGATTCGGCCTTAGCCTCGTTCTATGGCCTCCGAAAGGTGTACCATTTGAGTGCTTCTCTTTAGCCTAGAATACCACTCAAAGGCACGCCAACGTTCGGAATGGCAAAGTGGGCGTTTCGGCGTCTCAAATTCCTAGCCTTTATTCGGACATCAAATTTTGTTCGTCAAAACTATTCTTGGAGAAACTTAACGCAGTTAATCTCCTGCCAAATGAGGTCAGTTTATCTTTTGATACCAATTCCCACTTCTATCCCCAAATATCTGGCAGTCCAAACAATTGAAATTCTGCGAAATTCTAGCAATAGTGACAATCGTGTGGACTGGGAGCTGATTGAGTCATAGTTCAATTGAGCTAAGTTAAGGAACAAGTACGATAACGTACTTTGTATAACGTTCTTATCGACTTGTGGAGCGTGCGAAGGAACAATGTTTCCAACGCAAGTTCTAGTCAGCCAGCTTACTGATTAAATTTAAGAGATGAGCAACGTGCACGCTGGACATCAAACAATTTTGGCACCCGAAGGCACCTATCCCGGATGAAGGCGGAAACAGAAACTTTTCATAGGTAGACTGGGGCATAGCGACTAAATCCTTTAAATACCGCAACTCCCTGCCTATTTAATGCCCTGTCTAATAATGTGTTCGAGCATGAATCCGAAACGTCAGGTGAAGAAAGCTCTTTTTTACCACTTCTGAACGGTGTAGTATTCTTGGTCAAATAAGAACTTGAGTAGACATTTTCATGCAAAATTTTGTCTGCTTATGCTGTTTTCACATACGCAGAAGTGTGGCGTACACCGATCGATAACGACCGCCAAATGGAAATGAGCATTTCCACGTTGCCTTGGAAGCAAATTTTTTACAGTCATATAGGTGCCTTCACATGGCGTTTAACGAGCGATCGTACTTTCACATGCACAATCAGGATAAATTGCTCTACGCCATCCTCGTGTCATTAGATAATCGCAAACACAGCCGACCTGACGCGAGCCGCTTAATGCAGTGGTGAGATCATTGCTTGATTATCAACTAACTCCCAGTTAAAGCACGTATTTGGGCATTACTGACCGATTACTACTAACTATACAGAAATGTTCGTTGCATTCATGATTATAACCTTAAATATATATATGCAAAAATCCAAAGAATTCACATTTCAACCAACTGTCTTGGTGTATTTAGTGTAGAAAACTATAAACCGAGTACATCAAGTAAATATTAAAAATAATTAATGGTTAAACATCTAACCACGTCAGAGAATAAGGCTTTCCTTGAGCTGATCAAGACATTAGCAGTTATAAAACTATAATTTAACTGCACTTAGCAAAAATTGTGTTCATTTGATGTTGAGAACCTTTAAGTTAACAAATTTGATCAAGTATTATTGAACGCGCTGTTCTACTGCTGTGTGTTGACGTGAACGGGCTTTGAGGATCTCAACCATTTTTTCACGTGCTGTAGCCCCTTCCAGAGGAAAATGTTTCGTGTTAAGGCCAGCTTCCAGAACAAAATGTAATCAGATTAATATTTTCGGCAAAGACTGGGAGACTGGGAAGGCCATTGCTGGTTTATTCTCTGACTTGGTGATAAGAAGTTCAACGGTCTAACCACTGATACACATGATCATTGGCTTGCCAATTTAATCAGCAATATTTATATACGGTGGACGTAGATGGACGCCTCATGATTGGTTATAGGACTCAATCGTCCCGTTATGCCTTGGGCTCACTTTCAAACCCCACCAGCAGCTGCACAACAGCTACCAAAAGAGGCAGATGAACATTGCCGACAAAGACAGGGGAGATCGGAATGTCCATTTTGGGTTTATTTCTTTACAACGTGCACCATCATATTTTCCTCTACATTTGAACGATTTGGCAAAATTTATTTGATAAGGTCTATGTTAACTATCTCATAACAAATATAGTGGCCGGTGAATTCCACGTCAGCAGAAAATGATACAAAATATTTAATAAAGAAGGCCGTTGTTGGCAATTCCAGTAACAATTGTCCTCACTGGTACTCCTTTTTCTATATGTCATTTTTGTTTACATAAAACCTTAAAGAAATGATATTTTCCCGGTTACTTTGCGCCTTCATTGCACAGAAAGTCAAACTTTATAAAGAATCTTTAATGGAAAAGTTTCTGCGAGTAATGAAAAATGCTTTTTGCGTGACACAAAAACCACACAAAGCAACAAAGTAGTTCATAATCCTAATTCTAGAAATTAGACTGGGAGCAGTTTCACATTTGGACACTAAAAATGCGCAGATATCATACAATGTGCAACGCTCTTACTGGGAACTCTAAACGCATTCTTTAAACCAAACAGAGGAAGTTTAAACGCACCAGTAAAAGAACGATTTCAGATGTGTGCAGTGGTACTTGCGTACTTGTGTGCATTTTCGAGAATTTATGTAGGTTAGTTGTTCCTTAAGTGGACGAAATTTATTAAATTGACAACTCGAAAGTAGTAAAAATGAAAATCTGGCTGGACCTTACTTGCTGGAGCAATTCATATCTGCAAACCCTAGATCAACTTGAAAGCCATCGTGTATTGATTATTGATAAATATGACATTCTTTTATGCAAAATATAGATAGGGAATTAAAGTGCAAAGACCAGCATGAAAATATGGGCAATATTCGTGTGTAGGTGAGTCCGAACTAGTAAATGCCCTAATCGTCTTGAATTTGTTTCCTTTAGATGACAATCCTACTACTCGTTTGAGTCGCCTAATTGCTTTGTATAAGGTGTAAGCAGTAAAGATTAACTCTAAATGTGCTATTCCACTTCCCCAGTAGCTGAGCTGTGTTGATAGCGCAATGCAAAAATTCGGGACCACAGAATTTTGTGGTCCTAGGTCCATAATCTTGAACGCACATGCTTGTAGCACACGTTTAAAGGAAGTTGATTAAACGTCAGCCCTTTAGCTGAATCTCATCATACCTGGCTGAATGTCTGTGGCAGACCATTATTGTATGGAAAAGTAAAGAACAAAGCCGATCATGGAGGATTGTAATTCAGTCTCCTCATCACAAAAAACCATACTGACACATTTCAATCTATAAAGAGCCGGAACAGTAGCGGTTTGGAGATAATTTAGACCGACTAAACGTTAGAGGATAAATTCGACCATCCGAACGAAGTCTGACGTCTAGTGTTTTCTCAGCTACGTGAAACTTAAAATATCGTCTGATGGGCAAGACTTTCAGACTCACTGAAAGATCAAAATAAAGGATGAGATGCAGTTGATCAAGAACAGTAATAAATACTTCCCATTTTTCTCTTGAAAAAACGGTATATCTCGTGTGACGTCTTAGTTGCGGTCATGCTTGGGTGGATTCTTGCTATGTAATATATTGTCCACCAAGCATTATGTGTCTGTGGAAAAAGACACTACCGATCATATCTCCACTTTCAGTTTGTCATCGTAAAACGGAAGCAAAGGTGGGAACACTATATTTAAGGTGACCTTTACGTACTTAAGGGATATAAATTTCCTTCATTCCACAAAAACCTAATCACTACGCAAAAAACATTCCATAGGATAAATCAAAATTCTACTGGATATGCAAATCTCATACCAAACACTACTCAAATAAGGCAGTTGTCTTATTTATATAAACTTCTCTAGCAAACTTCAATTGATTCTGATTCATTCATTTGCTCCACTTGTGAAAAGCTCGCCCGGAGAGCAAGGAACAGCTTCATTACAGTCAACTCCCTAGCCTTTTGATGTACAAAGACCCACCGGGAGCCCTGAATTTAATCACGCTTGGGTCAAGTTACCCACCCAACCTACTGCAACGTAGGGAATCCACCAATTCTGGTACAGCGAGCTGGTTGTTCCAGCAGGATTGGCAAGGTTCGAACCCACGACAGCAAGTGGAAGGCCTTAGTACAGCAAATGCACTCGCCACTTGAGCTACCATTTCCTAAATCGTTTGAAATGGCTTACTTACTAACCTTTTTCAGTTGACCATTTCTGTGTAAATAATGAAACTGCTTTAGGCCATTCACAATACAAACATCTATTTAACACAGACCCGAGAAGTAACATAAATTAAAAGGCCATAAAAACTCTCGCATATTAGCTAGCTTATCATGCTTTAGTGCATTTTAATTTTCGTCAAAATAATACGTCAGCCCTACTCAGGTGACGACTAAACGAGTAAAAATCTTTGGAACGTGCCAGCCAGTAGGATAGTTTACTGAGCAGGAGCACATGAAGACAGATTAATTATGTTAAAAATCTACAACAGCTAAATTTATTTTTATAGGTTTTAGCAGCATAACCTAAGATTTAAATTGGCGAAATGGGTAAAGCAGAGATCATTTCAACAGCTGCGTTTGCGTAACCACTGAAAACGCAAATCCTTCAATTTACATCAAATGTTTCTGAAGGTACTGTGCATTGGTTGGCGTACTCAAATAACTCAATCTCTGAAGAGGGTTAACACGTTTTTTATATTTTATTTCTACATTCTAGGGCAAAAAATGCACCCTAAATCTGAATGACGTAGCAGGTTGTATTAACTACACGTTTGCTGTTGGCGTCTTTTAGGAAAATATCTAAACTCAATGATACCCTGTGCATGCTGCAGGATGGCAGGCAGACGTTAACTTTGTTGTATGCGCTTTTTAAATATGATCACGCTTTTCTCACCGTCAACCAAAAGTTTCATCATGGAAACGTCTACCTGACCACCGAGCTCCTTCAAAAATCTCCCGGAAAATTGCTTTCAATATGCAGTTGCATTGTTCAATTTTGTATAGTTAAGGGTACACTAAGGAAAAAAACATTTTGTCCATTTGCTTTCATAGTTTAAGGTTTCACTTTTTATTGCGCGTTTGTGTCACCTGGCGACCTACTTAACCAGCGATTAATACCATGAATGGATCCCTGATCACTTATCCGCAAAAAATCCGTAAGACTTAACTCTCAGCTCGATAACCTTTAAACTGCTAGTATTTTTGACCTTATATAATTAATCAATCAAATTTTTATTCACTGGTGTGTAGGTAAGTGATGTAAAGGATTAAAACACTCATTCATTTTACAACAAAGACGTCCGTAAAATCCAAGATAAATCACAACTCACACCTTTGTCATAATGTCAGTTGTCAGGCCAGCATAAATAAAACGTATCGTATGTTAAGGCCATACTTCCAGCCACTGGGAATTGCAGTTGAATTATTTGGCGTCAAACGGATCAGTTTTTGGTCTTAAGAAATAGAAAAACCATTAAGTCCATTGAAATTACGAACAAGCCTATTGGTTATCTCACGTGTTTTTATAGCCCGCTGAAACAATTTTGTAAATGGACCCTACCTCTGTAGCTGGATTTCACGATACGTTGTACGCAGTTGTAAGTTTGTTGCGCAACTGTACCTATGTTAATTGCGACTTGCACTTCTCTGTCGCCCTGCTCGTGATCCTGCTGGATGTTTGCACATCTATTTTCCTGATTAAAAACTTGAATACGTGATGTGGCCACAAAAATGAATACCTGTAGTGTAGACGAGGGTCGAAACTGCTAAGAACCGA